>OU015493.1:115862692-116280192 GCA_907164885.2 Dolomedes plantarius
CTTTATAACTTTCAGTTAATTATTAATAAGAAATATAATCAATTAAAAAATAGTAAAGCTTAAATTAGAATTCACTGTAGTAATAATAAGGATAAACTTGTCTAGCATGTTTTTCGCCGATAGATACATTAGTTTTACCCGAAAACCTGGTCCTCTAAAATTTAAATACATTTTCAATCACATTACAAAACCTCCATGTCAAGCTAATAAGGGACAGAACATACACACAAATATATATATATATACAGTGGGATCTCGATCGATCGTTCCCCGAACGATCGTTTTCCCGTATGTATCCTTTTTCCCGTATGTATCGTTTATTTCACCCAGTCCTGAATAAATTCGTTAGAAAATATGCAAAAACAGACCGCATGGATCGTTCCTCGATCCATCGTTTTCCCGCAATATTCGTTCAGAATATCGCTGCTTTATATTAATTTATCGGATCGATCGTTTTTTTATAATAATTGAACCTGAAATATAAATGTCTGGATTGAGCTAAAATGGCGCTTTAATTTAACAATGAGCAGAACATTTGAGATGCACGGTCTCGTATTTTTGTTCTCTCCTGTTTAGCCTGATTTCGCGCTATCGTACCACTCCCATTATTTGTTCATAGTTGGTGTTTCTTAATTCCTGGCGTATTCTATTTTCGGCAGCTCATTCCAAATTCTCCGACTATTCAACATTTCTGTTCTTATCAGCAATGACCCACAGTAAGCCGACCTGAGCGGTTCCTGCTGCCCTCTGGCTTTTCTGTTGGCCTTTTGATGGAGGCGCCCTGGCGTTTGGTCTAGGGTGTGAGAAGGTTATGATTGCTGCAGTTCTATACTGGCCGATGAGGGTTTCACCCGGAAGCAGAACTACCTGGTGGTGTTATGTCGGACCCCATCCAGTGCAATGGAATGGTTCTAGTTACAAACGATTCACGGCTGCCGCTTCTTTATACTCTCACACAATAACCGATACCGAAAAGAATGCATTTTGCAACACAGAAAAAAATATTGTTTACTTGGGGAGAGAAAACCGCCAAAAAACAAGCGAAGATTAAGTACTTTTATTTGAATCAAAATTCCTGTGTATCTACGTGTATTTCTTTTTTTTTTCATTATTATTATCTTGGATTTCAGTATAACTTTGTAATTTTAACTTTAGTTATACTACAGGTATGTATGCATTTATTTATGTGAGTAAATATATTTTAGGGATATTAAACTTTAACGTATGTTAATACATTTTTGTATGTTCCCGCATCTATCGTTTTCCCGCATCCATCGTTTAGTTCAGTCGGTCCCTTCGAAAACGACACATCGAGATTCCTCTGTATTTATATATATATATATATATATATATATATATATATATATATATATATATATATATATATATATATATAAAAGAAAAAAATGGATTTGGTACGACGTGTATAACTAAATATAACCAACACAATAATTTATAGGAGGAAGATAACTTCCCTTTTTGGAGATAAATAAAATTTATATTTATGTTAAAGTAAGTCTTATTTCCCAAAGAGAAAGATACTCAATGAAGTTTTCTCCTTCCTCCCCCCCCTCCCAAATATGAAGTAACCTCTGCTTTTTGCTCATCTATATAACATTGATTCTGCTTTTTTTTCATAACTCTAAAAACACAGAAAATCACCCACAACTACAACCCTCTAATATTTCTCTTTATACCTCCGTATTGCCCTCTCATCCTCCATCGAATGCAAATGTATAATGCTTATTCATTCATTTCACCCTTTTTTTTCTTGGCTTTGCCTGGTGGAATATATTTCATCTGCATATTCAATTTTCTCCTCGTGCTCCGGGCGCAGAAGTGTCTGACACGGGTCTTAACTAACGAATTCCTTCCTGCCTTGTCAGATTAATCTCTTGCAAGAGCAGGATCCATGCCCGGGGCTACATTTTCCGCATTTATTATTCAAAGAAAATGAGGCGTATCGCGAGCGCAAAATGCACGCTCAAGGGCTGAGAGAGAGAGAGATGCCCCCCCCCCCCCGTATTGCTGCCTCGGGCATTTCGGAGGCGCATAGGCAGTCAGGGGGGGCCCGCCTCTGCTCTATGCAAACTGAAGTGCATGAGAGGAAAATAAGTTAGTGCCACTATGTGGGGGAATGACTGAGGCGAAAACTTTAAATGTCGACACAACAAGTGCACCAGCAAGGTTTCCTTATTAGAGCACGAACTATCAATTAAACCATTGTAATGCAGTGAACTGAGTAGAAACTTTTGTGGTGAACTGATATCTCTAAATACCAGTATAAGTTTATTAAAAAATCAATTTTCTGGTAAGCCCGAATTCGCATAACTCGAAACAAACCCTTATTTGCTTTCCAATGAATAAATTATTTAAGAGTAAAAATTAAAAATTCTGCTGGAAACCGTTTTAATTTGCTAATAATCTATATATACACGTTACGTAGGAAAAAATAATTACTAGCATTTCCTGTTGCTAAAATTTTAACTTAAGTATACGAGACTGAACCTATCATCGTCCGTGTAATATTAATTTCCTTTCATGGAATACTTCGTAATTGTTGAATTTCGTCTCCTTTCTCTTGTAGAATCTTGTACTTCTGTAGAATAGTAAACAAATGACGAGTGCTAGCTGGTAAAGTCCGGCCTTCCAAATCATCCCAAAGATGCTTAGTTACTTAAAGAATGCGGCTTTGAGACATGCAGATAGTTCTTCCACCATCTCAATATCTAAATCATGGAGTCAGCCCTTGAAACAACTGAGTGATGTTGATGCAAGGAAAGGTTTATTCCAAACGGGAGTAACTGTGCAGTAAGGGGGTAAAATGTTCAAATATCATTAAGTATAGCAGCTCAAAGGTGCAGTTCAAACCAAAAAAATCCTCCTCATACCATAATGCCCCCAGCTCTATATTCGGGGGTAGACACACGACAGTCTTTTAAGTATTGTTCACTATTTATCTGCAAGATCCATACATATTCAGCAGGTTCTCAAATCAATTACTGTGATACCTGGTTCAGATGGTACCCTCAACCATCAAAAAACAATCTGAGGATCTGACCCATCACTTATGACGGCGAGGATTCACAGACATACTCACTGACTTGTATATTACAGAATGGTCATTAAAATCAGGGGTAAACATGTTACTGACAAATAGATCTACCTCCGGGATCCGTTTCCTGGCTAAGAAATGGCTACCATGACTAAAAATGGATTAAGACAAACAAACTACTAGAGTTCACGTGTTCCGATCTGTTAGTTTCTTCGGCTCTCTAGGTCGATGAAAGGGTATGAGGATTGTGTAATGTTCCAAGATAGAATTGCCTCCATAAATGTGAGTTAAAAAATATAATCTAAAATATTATATGATTCTGACTTATGACTACTGTCAGCCTTACCTATTTCGACAATACGATTGTTTGCTGAGAACGTGTGAAATTTTCGACCATTTCCACATAAAAGATCTTTCGCTACATAATCAGAATTCATGTAATGTTTGTTTATCTTCTTTCATACTTAATTCAAGCATTGGTTTTTCTCATTTTTCGTACCTAAATAATATAATTCAGAAAAATTATATAATAATCATCCTGAGTCTAACAAATCCTGTTAGGCACATGTTAGACACACTGTGTTATCTAATAAATCTTGATTTACAACTAAAATTATTGCTTATTACTATCAACTCAAGTTATTAAACTATAACTGTATCTAAAATAGAAATATTTAATAATATATAATAATTAGATTATCACAAAACGAATGAAAATACTTTATGTTGTAAATAATTTAATTATTATAAATCTAATAATGTTACGCTATGTGACGAATATTTTTCAGTATTCATAAATATCTGTAGGGTTTAATAATTTTGTTATTTTCGAAACTTTTTTTGGGTTGTTTTTCGTGGCATAATTTATTTATTGTCTTTTCACATTTTTATTATATAAATTTATGCAAGGCAGTTGCAGGCAGTATGGCACTCAACTTGCTGAAGAACGTAGGGTCAACACGTTTTGTTTAACGCTAATATTATGAAAAGTCATATTTAAAACCATGCCAGACCCGTAAAAATTAGACGTTATCCATTTTTTGCCCCTCGTTTTCCACGTAATTGCATCAATAAAGTTTCACCAAACTGTCTTATACATGCAGTCAATGGACAAAAACATTGTCAACGCTTGAACCATCTCATCAATATAGACATTGGGCATTCTTTATAAACAATACAATTTCGAGCGAGGACTGCGCATTTTCAAATTATAAAAGATATTCTGTAGCTACGTTATAACATCCACGACGTCAGAGCTATAGCACTGATGTGCTGTGTTGTTATAGTTAAACCTGTATTTTCCAGACAGACTTCCGATTCATGGAACTCAACATGAGAATTTAACAGCTTACATCTGACCAGAAAAAGGGATCTCCACTTAATATTTTTAGGAGGGACAACCAGCTTAAAATCCCCCTCTAAAATACCTTTTAAGTTCTTAAATGGGTTAAAGACTAATGATTAGTCCTGCCATGACAGACAAGATATATCACCGTCATATTGTACAAACTATCAATTGCCCCCATCTGCCCATTGAATACTTCTTTTAATACATGGCTGGCAACGTAACAGAAACATTTTTTCCTTTTCTTACTCTTTGTAATTAGATGATCTCGCGTAAAAGATGCAGCATTCAGTCATCTATCTAACAGAGCAAGTGGATTCAATCCGTACCATGGAAAATTCTCCTCAGACCATTGCAGTACCACCAAACATGTCTCATAGTTGAATACAAACACTCTAGATCAGGGGTGTCCAACCTGTTAGCTTTCTTGGGCCACATTGAAAGAAGACGAATTGCCACACAAAAATGTACCTAACATTAAAAGTAGTTGAGTAGTAAAAAAGTTTAATACATAGTTAACATATTTATTTCATTATGAATTTTATTTATAATTATAAAGATAACTGTAGGACTCATAAAATTGATGTGATATTTGGAATTGAATTTGAGATATTAGTGCATTAATATCTGGGTCAGTTGAAGTAGTTGCTGGGAATTTTCAGGAAACTCTCAAGATTTTCATCCGATATTTTGATTCTAATTTAATTTTTAGTTTGTGCTTCACTCGTGAAAATAGTTGTTCACAGACGTACATGCTTCCAAACAATGATGACATGAATAACGCATGACTATCCATTGAGAGATATTTATCTCTGGGCAGGTATCATTTACAAAGGTCCAACAAAGAGATTTGATCGAATTTCTCTTTAAGTTGGATATCAGAATGCAACTCCATGCATTCCATTTGAAAATTTGCTGGCAGCATATCTATATCGACTGTAAATGGAGTAGCAATGACGCAAAACAACTGTTTATTTTTCAACAAAGCGGGATCTGTGACGGCCGCCTGCAATCATCGCCGAGGAGGGCTATTGATATTTTTTTTCGCTTTGAGCTTTCTTTCTTGGCCGCACTAATACTTGCTTTGGGCCGCATGCGGCCCGCGGGCCACGGGTTTGACACCTCTGCTCTAGATGCTCAGTTTCCTTTGGCTGACGCACACAAATATTCGAGCTTTTGTAGAAAAAAAATGTAATCACGTCCAATCCACATTACATTCATTCTTTGTTGTATAGCGTGTTATCCTGGCACCACTGAACGTGCCGACATTCGTTGTCCGGAGTAATCATAAGCTTGTACAAGACAACAGAATATGACAAAAATTCATGGAACTCACACGTATAAGAAGGATTACATATGGTAAACAGATATCTCCAGCATAACCAACAACCAAGCACCAAAATATCGACCTTGTTATGAACCCTTCTGCATGGCATAACCCACAAGTAAGATGGAAGGAAACAATTCTAAAGCAGAATTACTGTAATTTTTTACTGGTGACTAAACAAGTACAGTCGATCCAGCCCAAATAGAAAATATCGAGTTCCATGCATTATGGTGCAAAAGTGAGGTTGCTTGAAGATGATTGAATTGCATGAAACACACCGTAAATGAGATAGAAATTGGTAATTCAGACGTAATCAAGTCCTGCTATAGTATCAAACTGTGTTTTGTTCCCAGTGAAGATATTTGGCTGAAATGCGTTTTCCCCAACCTGTGTTGAAACTTAATGGAGTTTCTCAAAAATCGCAAGCCTATACTTCGTATCATGCTCAGATACTCGGAGGTTCTTTCTTGCAGTCTATACTGTTCTTGCATGTCTCTGTTGTTGATTTTAACCACTTTGCTGAAATAGCCATATAAATTGTTCCTCGAGTAATTCTTGTTTTTGTTATATGACTAACTGCCAGCCATGTTCCATCACGCTGTTTAGTTCCATGCGTCAATGCGATGGAACGCATCAATGCGATGGAACACGTCAATGCAATGTTCCATAGCATTGACGCGTTGTTTAAGGCCCTCTGTAACTGCCATTCTGGTGTGCAATAAGTGGTAACAAGCCCCTGTTTGCATATCAACTCCGCTCGTAACTAGGGTATCGTTTACAATTACACATGCAATCCGATGGCTCACTGTTACCGTACCTCCGATCCCATAGCTTGCTCGTCCGTGTATAAGGTTATGTGTGCGTGTAATTAAAATACGAAAAAAACTATAATGTATAATAAAATTAAAATAAAATAAATGGAAAAGCCATTTAAATTTGCTTTTTATAATTCCCAGCAATAGCTATTAAAAAAATGAGTTATTTCTGTCTTGTTTGATCTTTGTATGTAATGTACATTTTATCTAAATATTGACTCATTTTGGTTCATAAAAGCTCATAAAATTATATTTTGATATTTATTTTAAGATAGAAATAAATAATAAACAAATATATTGTACTCGCTTCATAGTTTCATGACGTCAAAATACATATATTTGATGCTATTGGAATAAGATTTCTCAAAATTCTATGTCAAGACTTTGTAAGATTCTTAATAAATAGAAAAGAAGGAAACTTTCAAAATACTTTATGAGAAAGTTTTTTTGAAATTTCTTTTCCTACTCTACTTTACCTACTACATTATTTCATTACAGCTTTTAAAACTTTTAAATTAAACCTTTTCTAATCGTCCAAATAGTGTTATCAGTTGCATAGTTAAAAAAAATTGCATGAACGGATAGGAAAAAGATTGAATTCTGGCCGTGTCCAAAGGAATTCTTACTCCGTGGGAATTACATTTAAGACAACTCTCTCGTGAGATAAGGGACAAAAAACATGCCTTTTACTTCCTTTTTTATTTATAATTTCTTTCTTTCGCTGTAGAAACTGCTTTTCCAAGCTGGTAGTATATCTCTGGTGCTTTATCCAGACTCTGACAAACACGATATTCGCATTTGCGTTAACATGGAAGTCTTAAAGAGCTGTGTGGTGTTACTTTTTCCGAGTATGGACGATGTCTAGAGCATGGAGGGCAATCGCTACTGCCATCTATTGAATTTCATGGAAACTACTGTTTTACTCAGTAATGCTACGTGATTATTCTCTAGTTTCAGATATTTTTATATCGCCTGTTCTTTAATAGCTAAACTTCTTTCTGCTTTTGACTTCGGGAATTTGCCCTATAATTATTTTTCACTCTCAATAAAGATATTATCAGCAACCGAATAATAAAAAAAATATGTATAAAATCGGTTCTAGGCTAATAATTTTAGCTGACGATGAATGTTTAATTTATGTCGCGATAAACCTTTTTTTATATGCGGAAGTACTTTTCGAAACTTTTATAGTTATTTTTACTGAGATATTAAAATTTTATTCGACGGTATCAGACGGAGTAAATATTAGAGAAAATACATCTGTTTAAAATTTTGAATCCTGTCTATGTACATCCACAAACAATAAATGCATATAATCTACATCTACGATTTATAACTGCTTTATATGTTATAAATAGGGATGCGAAAATTTCGCATAAAAATATCGAAATTTCGCAACGAAAGAAACAATATATAAAATTTCGCATTTATTCGCAAAAAAAATATATAAATTATAAAATGTCGCGTTTATTAAAAGATATTACAATTTTTGTTACTTTGATAGGTAAGTATCAAAATTCTTAGTTAAAAGCTAGCATTGTAGTAGTCTCCAGTCTTTGCCTTCTGTCACTAATTACTATGTTGTACATACTAAAATATCCCAGCATCTACTCTGTTAACGGGACTATAGAAGCTTTGTATAGCTGCCTTTCAAAGTTAAGGTAGCACCATTTCGTTGCAATTAAAATCTGTTACATCAACAGGAGTCTCTTGGTTGCAGGGGGTGGGGGTGGGGGCAAGGGGCCCTGCCCCTCCCCCCCCCCCAAAGAAATAGAAATTGCATTATGAATATTGATTTTGCATTATAAATATTTTTATCCGTTCATCTCGCCCCCCCCCCCGAAGAAAAAATCCTGGGTGCGCCATTGCTTGGTTGACTTCTGTAAGTAGCTGAAATACCCTTGACTTTGGTGCTCAAGAGACATTATTAAATCTACTAAATTGCTCCACAAAACTTGATGGTTGATTTTTACAGTTACATTTTTAGGTTCAACTCCGATACGGACATACTGTCCGGGTGAAATTCGGAGCAAATCCGAAGGACAGTGACATTTCTCAGTTATAGACCTCGAATGGCCTTAGTTAAGCAACTAAGTTAATAAATTATTACTTTATTAACTAATTTCACTTAAAAAGCCGTTTATCACCGAGTTTTCGCCGAAAAGTAGTAGAGAAATAATTTTCGCGTTTATTCGCTCATATCGGCAAATTTCGCATTTATTCGCATCTATTTCGTAAATACGAAAATTATGTATCCCTAGTTAGGAATGGGGGGGGGGCGATCGAGCGACCTTAAAACGGGATATTAGATAGTTAACTATAGGATTAACAATTTAAAAGTCTAGGAATTCAAATAAGCGGCATCAGGCATTGCAGTGAAAATAGGATTAATGGGTCCGACTTGATTCGATTACTGAAGAACCACAGATTCTAAAGGGAAATTCCCCTTTTCATTAAATAATCTTGGCGCATCTGTGGTTTGAGCGTCGAAGAGAAAGGAAATGCTGAGTTTAGCAAAACAACATGTACGATATGACATCACGCATAAGTAATGAGCGTCACTAAGCGTTGGTTTTAACGTTGAAACAAAGAAAATCGTCAGAGCCATGGAGAGATAGCATCGAGTAAAGATGTGTGCCGAAGGCGCACAGATTTTAATGCGATTGGGACGGCATTTCTTTTAGATATGAAGCTGAGAGTTTTAAAAAGGTTTAATAAATACTTGTAATTGATATTAGAGTTGTCGTCACTGTATTTGAGTTTGGATTCTACATTGCCTCGCCACCGGACCACGGACTGCAAAATGATTAATAGGATATTTGGAATGATGTGTTAATAGGATCGGGCGTGAAGCACCAACGTCCGACATATATATATATATATATATATATATATATATATATATATATATATATATATATATATATATATATATATATAATGTGTGTGTATCTAGAGAGAGAGAGATAATTTCAGTGATGTTTATATTAGAAAACTAAAAAAATTAAATTCTGGGCCTAGAATTTAATTTTTTTAATAGACTTACTAGGCTTCAGTAATTCTACTGAACACTAATAACCCAGATCTGATCTCGATCTCTCTCTCTCTCTCTCTCTCTGTATATAAAATTACTAGCTGAAAACCCGCACTTCGCTTAGGAGTATATTCAAATTAAATACAACGGTCAATGTATGCAATTAATGCCAAAAAAATTAAATATATATATAGATATATATACATATATTTATAATAAATATGACGATCGATGTATACAATTGATGTAAAAAAAATATTTATAAAAATTTCGTAATATTTATAAAAATTTTTTATAGGCAAAATAATGTAGAAGAAAATATTCAAATTAAATCTAATAGGACATACTAATGAATACAGTACAGTTAATATAGTACAGGGAGAGATACCAATTGAAATAAATCAGAATTAATTAACAAACTATTATATTTGAGTACTGATATAATAAAAAAGGGTTAACACAATCATTTGAAATAGTGATTAGCATTTCAAACCCTTTCGAAATAAATTCTTCTTTTCGAAATAAATTCTTCTTCTTGTTTGAGGAGTATATCTTTTACTGTATTTTAATATTTTTTTGGAGTTCAATGTCCAATCGTCTGCCGCATTAGCAAGAAAAAAATTTTTGTGTCTATTTCGTTGTTATGTATATGACGATAAATTTATTTAAAGTACCAGAAAAAGAAATCATGTGATCAGCTTTTAATAAATTAAATTCTAAAAATTAATCTTTAAAAATTCACCAAAAATCAGAAAATGGAGGTAAAGATTCGAAAAAGATTTCATTTTAAAGGAATTTTTATGATCTTTCTTGTGCTATAAATTTTATAACCCTCAAGTTATTATTTTAAATGCAAACTCAAAAAAACTTGCTAAAACAGCTTAAAAATTTAATTTTAAAAATCTAAGAAGAATTTTTCAAAAATCTTTCTTAGTGCACCCCTAGACTATAAGAATAATCTCCATGCAAAATTCCAGCCCTTTAGGTCCAGCGGTTTAGTCTGTGCGTTGTATGTCAGTGAGTCAGTCAGTTACAGAAATGTTTTATATACATAGATAATGCGTGCCTCAAATTGTCTATAGAAATATTTCATATTTTCCCGTTTCATAGTCACTTGTTTTTACAGATACAGAAGACTTCAAATCTGTGTTTAGAAACTCAGGTCTGAGAGCCCTGCCTACAGGGATTCCATTAAAATGTAGATGGGAGAAACAGACACTGAAATAGGTTAATGGTACAAAGAACAGACAAACAAAACTAAATTATATTATAAGAACGTGAAATAAAAACAAACAAAAATGCTGAACATAAAAGATATTTCAGACATTAAAAATAGAAAATCAGCATAAAAAATGAGATGAGTAAATCTGAAATAAAGTAGTCGAGATATAATTGGACAATTACAAATTTATACTAAAGAATAAAAAGTAAGAAATTTAGACATGTAGAATAACAACAGCGAGAACTAAAATAAGCAGTACTGAACATTAATAAAAGATAATTAAACATGTAAGGAATTCATTGACGGGTCATGGACAAAAAATAGTAATTGCTAATATTGAATACATACAAATATTTTATACCACATATACAATTATTTTGTTTTATTTCTTTAAATTGAGGAATATCTTATACGTTTAATTAATTTGTTTTTAATTACTTTATTTTACATAGCTGTTCTACATTCTATGACTTTTTCCTTTTTTTCTGTATTTAATTTTTTTAACATTTTTTGTGCCATGTATTCTTTATTGATTCTGACATCTAGATTGAAATAATTTCCTAGGTTAATTGCAGCTATATTTTACCACTTGGTTAATTACATATTTTGTGGCTACTATTTTTTGTTAAAATTTGATTTTGAAGGGAAAAATTACTTCATTAATAAACTTCCTTGTCAATACTTATATAATATCATTTTTTTTTCCCAGTTTAGGGGTATTTTTTCTGGGGGTTTTTTTAATGCAAAGCATTTTTTTTATCCTTAAAGCCTCAATACGCCTTTTAGGAGCAATTTCTCTAATAGCAGAAATCTTGAGTCAGAAAATAATAATAGATATGAAAATAATACGTCCAGGAGGAAGTTATCATTATTAAGTAATGTAAAAGGGTCATTATTTTTGCTTCTTTTTTCCAGCATATCGTGTTTCACGGGAGTGTCAATTTAAAAGGAGTAATTTTTGGAGACCACTTTTTACTGCGGAAATTATTTTGCAATTTTTTTCCTTTTGAAAAAGAAAACTTGCGATGCGTTTTTAAAACAAATTGCGTATTTTTCAATGTTTTAAGCCGTGACTCCAAATTATGAACATGTGATTGAAATTTTCCTTTTGAAAAAAAAGGGATCTACTTTAACAGTTTAAATTTTGTAATTTATTTTACCAAGTTTTAAGATTTATGTGATGACAGTGTGTAGATGTTAATACATAAATTTCCGTAATTTCACAATTCTTTTTAAATGTAAGAACATCGTACATCAGTTTGTCGTTTTTGGTATGGTTTCTAAGGGACTGCGCATCACGTGAAATGAATATCAAAAAGGTAGTCATTTCCCTCTGCCCCAAAATTTTCTTACCACGTCATGTATTACACTTACAGCGAATCCCTGTATTCAGGCCCTGATTTTCCATTAGGCCCTGTAGGCTTGGGCTTAGGGACCCTCGAATGTTGGGGGCCCCAAAAAAAATTTAATTTTAAAAGAAAAGAAAGAAAAAA
The DNA here is from genome assembly GCA_907164885.2 of Dolomedes plantarius. NCBI lineage: Eukaryota > Metazoa > Arthropoda > Arachnida > Araneae > Dolomedidae > Dolomedes > Dolomedes plantarius. Next base: position 115,874,984 of record OU015493.1, read on the forward strand.
TTCCCAATTCAATTTTTTTTAATTTTACCTTTTTTAATAGCAATTTTTTAAAAATATCTTTTTAAATTTGATTGATCATATGTATAGTTATATATGTATGTTTCATCATATGTATAGTTATATGTATAGTTCATCATATGTATGTTACAGTGTATATAAGAGATTAATAAGTTTTTCTGGTTGTATTGTATTGGTGTTTTATTGATGAAGTTAATGTTTGATAATGTCCTAGGCTTCTACGCTTCAAATAGCCAATTCTTGGTAAAATGATACTTTCAAAATGATTCATGATTTTTTTTTTTTTTTGTGTGTGTGTGTCAATTTTAGAAATTTTACGCCCACATCAGTGTTAGGGGGCCCCCATCCCGAGTTGTGCCTATAGTCCAGAATTTTCAAAATCGGGCTCTGCCTGTATTTGAATCATACTTGTGTGTTAGTGTCGCAGCTGAATTTCATATCATATTCTGTCGTATTCTTCATAGAGCACGGTACTTGCCGGAGATGGAGAATATCGCTATGCAGATATAGCTTTGCAGTGTATCGTAGCGAGAAAGCATTTCGAATTTCATAGCAGGATCTAAAAATTTTATGTGAAATCACATAAAAGTTCTCATTTAGAGAACCTGGGCTATTCTCTATAAAGTCGTATCGATATAGCTACCATGAATCGGTATCGCCTGACAGATCGATTATTAGTATGATATAACTATCATGAAACTAGAGCTATCTGCTCTCTCTCCTCAGCAGTTTTGGCGTCTCCACCTATAACACTCATAATGCCATGAAACTTTAGAACCTTCGATATAGCAGACCATACGACCTTCTGAGTAATAAATATTTTATAGCGATCTCGTTATGTCTCTGTGTTTTAGAGATACCAAGCGTCATTATTCTAAGATATTCCATTCGTGCTGTCTGCAGTCAAGGTACGTATTTCAAAGCGCGGGTCATATATTTTGCTGGATGAACAGCTTAATGTGGTTTTAAAGCTTCTTCATTTTCATAAAACACTCCCAAAAATTGAAAACGCAAGGTTTTGTGAAATTATTCACCGTATCAAGAAGAAAATTAAAATATGTAAATTTCATATAATGTTACAAGTCTATTATTGATTAAAAACTCTTTTTTTAACGTAGAATTACGTTCGTCCATAAAAGTCCGGCGGGAAGGAAAACCTTCAGATACTAAAACCATCCGTCCATCCGTCTTCGCGAGTTATAATTTTAGCAGTGCATCAAACCCAGTCTACCGCTTGAACAAGTTAAACAGAAAAGTACCAAGATGCGTCAAAAATTTGAAATACATATATGTATATATATCCATACGTACATATATAGATACATATATACATACAAAAGAGGTAAGCAACAATAAGCAATCCTACGTTAATAACCCGCGGTAGTTTCGTTAGAAGAGACATGAAATTTTTGTTGTTGTTGTTGTTGTTGTTGTTGTTTCATAAAAGCGTTTCAGTTTCAAAACAAAATATAAATTTTCATGATTTTTTTTCACTCTCTCTTCTAAACAGAAATTTATAGTTTTTAATGCGTATAAAGTTACACTTAAAAAAATTATGCTTCACTTATTTGATTAGAAATTTACCCGTACACATCCCAAATTTTGACTGGGATCATCATGGAAGCACTGAGTAACGCCTCAAACTTCCAACCAACCAACCCAAAATGTGAACTAACCCCCAATGTTAAAACAGCATGGGAATATACATGCCCTAGCCCGGATTCAAACACTGGCCAACATGGTGGTAGGTTGATGAGCTGCGTTATCAAATGTGGGTGGTAAGATAATATGAAACATCTTTTACTAACTTTCTTCCTTGTTTAATAAAAAAGAATACATACTTATCTGTGAAGGCCTTCAGTTTTTCTCGAGAATTTTAAACACATTTCAGTACTGCAATGTTAGAAATTTACCATCTATTACTAACTACCTACTTCATTAACGAATAAAAAATAATTATTTAAAAAAAGGAAGCATAAAATTTTATTAAAAAATAATCACTGGAACAAGTGTTCAAAGAAAATTTACCACTTATATAAAGTTTCAAATCAATTGCCACTTAGCACTTCTATTACTGAAGACGCATAGAGCTAATACGCTTGTGTTCCTGCTCAAAATAATTTCCTCCCCCATCTACCAAGATCAAATATTATTTAGCTGTGTGCTTCAAGTATGAATACAAATCTTTGGTTAATATTTGTCTTTGAGATGCAGGTCATTGATGTACACATACCGTTATGGAAAACGGTTAGAAATATGAAATTCCATGTCATGTTCTTTAAGCGTCAGCGCTTGTCCGATTTCAACCAAATCTGAAATGAATTTTTACCCATTCTCGCAAATATATTAAATTAATGGAAAAGCAAAGGAGAGTGTAGAGTTTGAATAACGACACTGCCACCGCAAAGGTGTCATCTGTAAAGAACGTTTCAAACAAGTGGCTAAAAGGTGCTACATATTTTCACTGCATGTTTGAAAGCTTTCCTTTTCTTGATATCTTGTACTGAATCTTTATCATGAAAAAATCATAAAGTTTGTTGTTATCGGATTGAGGATTTTACATTAAGACTGGTGTTTTGGAGTAAAAAAAAAACAACAACAAAACTCATACTGGTTTTCTATTTTGTTGACCTTTTGAACATCCATTTAAAGAACCGGTGTTTTATCCAAGAAGAGGATTATAACTACACATAAGACCCCCCTTCAGATTTGCGCAGACAATCTGCGCAGGTTGTTTGTTTACAGTTCTGCCCATGCGTTACTAAAAGTAGTATACACACTGCCTCATAACTTCAATATCGCTACTTAAACTTACACCATTAATAAAACAAATGCTTACTTTCAATGATTTTGAGGATTCTGCGAGGAAACGGTAAGTGTTAAAAGTGGTACTGAGGCATAAGACTTTGAAAAAAAATCTGTCAGTTCAATATTGCAAATATTACTTGAAAAATATGGGATAGTATCAAATTTCTAATGGAATGACAGCATTTTCCCTCCCCTATTTTCATCACAAGATTTGGTGATTTTACTTCCCTAATTTGACAAATATGATAGATATTTCTATACACTCAAGTTAGGCTACAGCATTTTTATTTATTTAGTTTAATTTCACAAGAAAATCAGAAAGCCTTTGCTGGATTTATGTGTTTCATTATTTTGCATATCTCTCTAAGAAAAATACGTGAAAATAAAATTCGTAAAAAAAATAAATAAAATAAAATAAATATATACAAATAACAATTAAGTTAGCTGATTCAACAATATTATTTCGTTTATTTTATAAAAGTAAATTTAGGATTTTTTAAAAATTTTCTTCGTTACAAACAGGAGATACTTACATTTAAATACAGCACAACCTTATATAATGTACTGAGAAGAATGTATACTCAGAATGCATAAAGTATGTTTTGTAGATATTAACATAAAATTCATGAAAGGATATGAATAGGTTATGTGATTATCATTAAATAACTGTATGAGACCCATTTATGAGCTACATATAAACATGTGCTCAGTATTTAAGTACACTCAGAATTCATAAAGTATGTTTTGCAGATATTAACATAAAATTCGTGAAACAATATGAATAGGTCATGTGATTATCATTAAATAACTGTATGAGACCCATTTATGAGCTACATATAAACATATGCTCAGTGTCTAAGTACACTCAGAATTCATATAGTATGTTTTGTAGATATTAACATAAAATTCATGAAACAATATGAATAGGTTATGTGATTATCATCAAAAAACTGTATGAGACCCATTTATAACGAGTTAAATGGGGCGTGAGTACACCCGGAATATTTTTTCAATAATATCCTTTAATAACTATTTGTAGTTTAGATTATTTTAACTGTTGGATAAGTGATCAAATATTTTTGAAATGTTAATCTGACAACATGTTTATATGTAGCTCACATTTTGTTAACTTATTTTTTAAACTTAAATATTATATATTATATATTATAAAATTTGTGGTAATTTCAAACCTAAAAATGTTTCGTATACAGGATCTAATGACATGTGGAAAAGCAACTCTTAACTGCATATCGTGCGTTGAGACATATTAAGGATTTAATATGTGAAACGGAGTCTCATAAATTACATCATCAATGTTATCAGATACCAGCAATGTAATAATATAAGGTAGCAAATCTTCTTAAGTATGATATATGTTGTCACATATGCGTTAATATATGAAAGTAAGTCTCCTTAAGTATGTCATGTGTTACCAGATATCAACAGTGCAATGACGTGAGTAAATCTCCCGAAGACTGTATCAGGAGTTGTAATATCAACCCTTTGCTAATATATGAAAATGGATCTTCTGTGGTAGATCGTGGGTTAGAGGATTTCAGTGATGCAATAATGTGTGTAAGTCAGCCTCTTAAGGAGTGTATCAAGTTTCCCCTTAACCGTTAGACTGTTGAAGTGAGCACTTACATCCTCTTTTTAAATAACAGCCGCACATCGTGCAAACTCAAAACTCATTCGAAAAAGTTACGGAACATGATATTTAGATCTCGCAAACCGTTATAAAGCTCATAAGCTCGAATATGCCAGAAGTATTCCCGATAATAAGTGCGCAGAACGTAATAATTTGTGGGAGTAAATCTCTGGGTAAAATCCGATTACAGAGGGATTTTTTCGCTGCTGAGAAAACATACCGTCGCTAGATAAATAGATTTTTCCCCCTTATTACCATAGCCTTCATTTAATCATGCCCCACTGGCAGCAAGCAGTAAATCCGTTCGGAATGCAACAAAAGATTGGGTAGGAGAACGGCACCTGACAATCCCGAGATTTCGTCTGAAATTGAGAAATGAGATGGGAAATTCGGAATGACTTTCAAACTTCCCCTCTCTTCAAATATCCTGATTCGCTATTGTAAGAACTATTTTCCCTTCAGTGGCATTTATCCTGAGTGCCATTCCTAAACTCGACTTAATATTTCGGAATTGCTTTATGTCAGGATGTGATTCGGGGAAGTGAGGACTTTTTCAGTTTAGGAGGGGTTCTTATGAACCCTAGAATAGGGGTCGAATTTCCTCATTCTTGATTCCATTTTCGGGAAATCTTGTCCCTTATCTCTTATGAAACAGTTAAAGCGTCATATAGGTTCCAGGCAATGAGGAAATGGGCTTCTATTAAAATTTCTTGCGTAGATACTCCTAGATTAAACTAAAGATTTATATTGTCTTCATCACGAGTTGTATAAAATGAAAGATGTAAAAATTATAGATATAACAGTTGCCAATAAAGCTTTATTTTCGCTTTGTCAATAAGGGGCCAAAAGGTGATCGGATTTCGGACATCATAATTATGTACAAGCGAAGTTAAGAAAGCAAAATTAAGAGCTCTTAAAAAAACTTGAAAACAATGGGTAATTTTTTTTCAAACCATTAACTCGGTTAATTGTTGGATGTCAGTACGCTCGCATATTTAGTTATTTTATTGTGATTTTTCGGAAATTGTTTGTTATTCTGTTAATTTTTCAACTAGAAATTTATTACGGCATATTTCTAGTAAATGGTGTCATATGCAACCAGTGATATAAATTCATATCTCGTGAGATATGAAGAGAGCCAACCGGTCATCAAAGAAGATTAGTCAGTTTTCTAGACAAGTATCAACCAGTCAAACCTTTTTTGCAGTTTTAGAGGTTGTCGTAGGAGACATTTGAGTACCTACATTACATATGCAGGAAAAGCTTTTCGAATATATTGGCTTTGTGAAGAAAAGTGCTTTGTATCTTGACATTGTGTGTCGTTTGTGAATATAGTTTTGTGAATATTGCACTTTTCTTAATACTTATCTTAATAAAAACTTAATTCCTAGGTCACATTGTGTTACTGCACCACTGCAAGATTGCATGGACCTAGCAACTTAAGTGCGCGAGGGGCAGACATCAAATCTCTCAACGTTTATTTTTACTCAAAGCCATTCTAAAATGGAATTTCTTTTGAAGAGAAAAAAATCCAGGTCTCCTATTCAAAACATAAAAATCTCCTAAATTTTGAGTTCTAGAGCGTAATCAGATGCATTTAGGAGTAACTAAAACAACAGACTGCTTGTCAATTTAATTTTGCCATGCACAAATTTTTAACGAAAGGTAGTGTGAACTGGCTATTCCTAGCATATCAGTCGTGACAACAAATTGTCTTCAAGTGCTGCTACTATATCATTTCACGTTTTGATCTGCGTTACCTTAAAAGTATCTGAACTTCTTTTTTCCAGCTTGCAATGATGTAATCTATGGAATCCCTCGTTGACTTTGAATGGGGGCTAATCCTATCACGGAAGAACAATGACAGTAGGATTAATGATTTCGTTCAAGAAAACGGTGTAAGCAAGAGTCAGTGGTTCTACAGAATCATCCGGGAGTAGACTTGAGAGAGACAGCTACATAATGGAAGTAAGAGAAAAATCAATATGAAGAGGTCAAGAACTTTAACAGTAGATGTGCTCAAAGAAAGCAAATAGGGAAAGTAGAAGCAAGACATCGGATAAATCATAAATATAGCAGACAGTACAGTTCATTAAAGTAACACCATAGATAATGAAGAAAGACCCCGATATTCTCCTGAACGTAGCGCTCCAAACAAAATCAAAAACCCAACCCGAAATTCCCATAAGCTTATTTTTTAATGCCTACGAAATACCAGTCAGAAAAATTCTGTAGGGATTAACTAACAAGATTCTTTTGGACTGGCTTTTTGTGTGCATTAAAAGATATGTTGTTCTTAAAAACAGACCAATAGTTTTTCAATCCAAATATTCTTTAGATAATACTCATATTCAACCTCAAGCATATGGCTGGTCTTCAATGAAAATTTTCAATTAGAGACCAAGTATTACTTCTTGGATCTGATTCTCGGAATATTCTAGGAAGCCATAACATATATAAACAGACCTATACTGCTTTCAAATTCATGAATGATATTAGACCTCAAACTTAGACATAAAATTATAGTTTGTTTTGATTTTTTTTTTTCTTTTATAAAGTTTAAACGTTAGTTTAGACGTTACTATCCGATCGACCCAATACCATTCTTTATATATAATTTAACATCTGTACTTTAAATTTAAATTTTAACTCTCTATGTTCCTCAAATTTACATTTAAAAGGGACTGTCAAAGACACGTTCTCTTGAAATGTTTATGCATAAGTCTGCTTCCGACTCAAAGACCACCGCATTCATATTTTATGAAAAAAAAAAACCTAGAATTCTTAAACTTTAAAAAAAGAATGAGAAGTGTGAATTTGTAATAACGCGATATATTAAACTACCAAATGTGTACCCGAAAATCACTGGTCATCCAGGCCTTTTGGACGAAAATTGCCCATTTAGATCAAACACCTGACAGGAGCCTGAAAAGAACAGAAAAACAAAAAAATCACGATTTCATTACCTTCACCCGAAAGCCAATGCAACACAGAATCTCAGACTTCTCTAATATTCATGGCGCTGTGAAATTTCATGGTCCCAGACATAATAGACGCGAAATGCAGTGCCGTAAAACACTTTATCATGCTCACGTCTCTCTCGTAGAGGACTGAAAAGACGTGAATAAAGGCGGAAAAATATAAAGGAGGTGGGCCAGGAGGCAGGCTATATATTTCCGCCATTTTGTGAAAAATAAATGACACGACCTGGATTCTAGTTTCAAAGAGATATTCTTTTCATACTTTTTTTACTCCGAGGAAAACGTTTTATTTTCCTCCTTTTTACAGCGGATCGTGCTCCCCCAATTTTACATTTAAAAAGTTAGCAAGAAAGGAATCGATATTGTGGGGTTCTTGTTTTCCTTCAGCAAAACGGTGTGATAAGGCAGCAGCGCCATCTCGTGTGTTTATTCTGAGATAAACGATCAACGCTTTGAATGCTATTACTTTTTTTCGTAGTATATCAAACTTTGATTTCGGTTTTGGACGTTGAACATCACAAAGTCACAACATTTTCAATAACAGAATGAAGCAATATAATAGTAATTTATATTATTCAATTACAATATACCACAGAAATCGTATCTTGATCAAAATGACTGCCTAAAATCTTATTGCGAAAATTAGACTACTCGTCTACTTTCTTTCTCTAAAAGACTCTTGAAACGTATCAAAATAAAAGAAGTTTATTACTTTTATTTTTGTCTAATAAGGACAAGAGACAAAACTTAACAAGACTTTAAATGTAGGTTGGTCACTACACGAACTTAATTTTTTTTAACAAGATATAAATTTAAAATTTCTTTGTTTGTTCTCAACTATATTATCATAATGTTAGTTCTTAAAAAAAAAAAAAAAATGACAGTACAATGCCTCGTTTTCTTCCTTATTTTGGACCAAATTTAGTTCTGAAACAAAATACTGTCATTCAATATTTTTTTTTTTTATTTATTCCGATTTAAATATTGCAACTGTATAGCTCTAAAACCCGTAATTACTATAACTATGCAAGTAAGTATCTGTTAGGTCTGTTTATGTATTACCTAAATCATGCTATGCAAAAGCTCCTTCTAAGTAAAAACTCTGATTGTTCAGTTGCGAAAGCAGTCATAACGAGTTCAAAAAAGTATTCTTTAAGTCAAGACGCCACATGTATCAAATATTTTAAGTAGGTTCAGAAATTTTCGTCACAAATTTAAAGGGACATTAAATTGGATAACATCACCCAGAAAATTAATAAATTCAAGAAATGGGAATTAAAATTTAATACTCTTTATTAGTGTAAGCATCACTTTTATTCGGTTACTTCTCTATATGTCATTTTCAATATGACTTTTAGTAGATTCAACTTAAATTTTATAAATACGTTATTCAAAGGTTTATGCTTTTATTTTTCTTTGGCCCAACAATGACGTATTCATGGTATCCCTCAGCAACGCCGGCTCCAGGGGAAAGAGTAGGTGAAATTACCCCTCCCCCCCCCCCAAAAAAAAAAAAAAAAAAATGCCCGGAGAATTTTTTTTTTCATAGCCTAAAATATAATCATACACCTAATACTAAATGAATTTAAATTTAAAATGAGAGGATGTTTATTTCATATATATATATATATATATATATATATATATATATATATATATATATATATATATATATAACCCTAAGGGCCGACGTTGTTAAAATGTATTTATATGAAAGTTGCAAAGAACTGATCCCTAAATTTTCCTTCCAAAACTATTTTCTCAACACCGCCAGTAGTTCGTTTCTTGTATTTAGGATGTAAACTTTCAATTAATCACGCCGGGGGTGCGGGTTCGATTCCCGCATAAGACTTGGCTGTATTCTAGGGAACCGGTCAGTCTTCCGCCTGCAAATGGAGCCCCGTCTAGAAAGGGTAGCTGCAACCCATCGTCCATCGCCGGTGTCATCGTTTGTCAATAAAATTCTTCTGTGATTGTGTCATTTGTCTGTTTCTTTGTCTTGTATTCATATGTACATCGGACTGGAGTGTAATGTCGTCATCCCCCAGAGACATTAGCCCCCCCCCCCCCCCAAAAAAAAAAAAACTTTCAATTAATAACAAAAACAGCCAAACAAACAAATAATTACCAATTAAGAATTAGTACTATGTAACAGATAACATTTTTTTAATTTAAAATACGTACATTTCAACGAAGAACTTGCATTAAGATGCAACGTTATAATTACCGTTTCAACGTATACAGCTTTATAACTGTAACCAAATGCGACCATAATGCAACCAAATGCTTGTCTTTAAAAAAAACTATTATGTGTACTTGCTTTTGAATAAGATAGTAATCGATAATTTCTTTTCTATACTGTTCTAATGTTTTTACGATTAAAAAAATGTTTTTTAAATAAAATAGAAAAAAGAGTCATGCATGTTTTAGGATAATCAATAGCTTCCACTAGGATGCAACTTTACAATCATCGTTTTTACTCACAGACACAGATTCATGGCATTTAGCCCTACACTGTATAACGTTGTTATTTGGCTAAAGATTTTTTTTTTCCTAATCTTAGTAAATAGTACCAAATGCAACCAAAATGTAATCAAACATGCGTTCCAAAACAAAACAAAAAAAAATGTCTTTGTAATGGTCTTTTCAATGGAGCTGAAATCGATTTTAACTTTTTTTTTTCAATATTTTTCTAGTGTTATCGTGGTTGAAAAATATATTTTAAATAAATAAGAAAGAAAAATCGTGCTGTATGTGAATCAATAACGCCCCACAGGTTACAACTTAATGATAATTTTTCAACTGATGCAAACTCTTCCTATTTAAAATGATCTGAAACGACAGAAAATTCTGAATTACTTTTTACTGAAATAGAGAACTGAATATATCACTTTAAAGATAAATTCAGACTTAGATCAATGCTTCAGAAAAATTGCTGTGGTTTTCTGCCTTTTCGAGGTCAATTTTTTCTATAGAGCCGATCATCAAAACAGTCAATCTAGAATATTTTTCAGTTTCAGCGTTTTTAAGCACGAGAATTTTGGTGGATTTCCCGCCTTTTAAAAGAACTCATGCATTTTCCTTACTTTTTCTTAGACCCAGATCCACATTGAAGAGTGATTGTTCTCTGGGTAGAAGCATTTTTGCCGTTGATGAAACATTCCTCTTTCAGCCGACATGTAGCAGCTTTGAAGTTCGCAATTCGCTCATTTTAACTTTAATGATACGCGAAGAATAGTGATTCAAATTTCCTATATTACCCATTGACTACCGTCAGCCATTTTCATCGCTTTGGGGAACAATTGCGAGCCTAATCTAGCAGCCTTAAAATATACTTTTCGTTTTAAGAATGATGAAAAGATGGTGTATGTTCACCGAACTTTCGTAAAATGTTACTGAAAGCCTAAAAAATCTCCAAAGATTATCTAATCGCATCAAGTCTCATAAATGCCTATAATTTGGTAACCCTAGCCCGATTTGCCGACATTTGTTTTTCTTTTATTTATATATATATATATATATATATATATATATATATATATATATATATATATATATATATATATATATATATATATATATATATATATATATATATATATATATATACACCGCTTTAATACTTCAGCTGACCATGTATTATAAAGCAATAATATAAAATTTAAAAACTATTTAAGCAACATATATAAATAAAGCTTATTGAAATAGAACTGTAAAAAAAATTCTACTCGAGATTTTAAACAGGCACCAAAGTATTATAATTAAATTCATTATTTTTTCTAGGAAGAAAAAATTTCTTTTGCGGGTAATTTGAGCGAACTATTTAAAGGCATAAACACAAAACTGCCGAAATGATAGCAATAGCGCTTTGGTTCTAAAATAACCTGCTTTCCTGTTATTGCTCCAAATAGATTTCAATATTATTTTCCTGATACCGTGGTGAATGTCACAAGCTTTTGGATATTATCGTCTTGTCCTGCTTACGAGCGCCATCTATTGGAACTAATGAAAGGTTTTAAATGTATTGTTGACATTTCACATTTCTCTAAAGCATTTTCTCGCATGCTTGAGTTGTAAAAATAATTATTATGGTACGTAAAGTTCATTTCGCTTAATGAAATAATAATTTTTACTCTTACTTTCTTTTATTTTTATAAACCAGTTGGTGTGTTTTGTTGAACATTCTGAAGGAGGACTCGTTATGAGTAATTCTTTTGAAAAGATCATTGTACTTGTAAATCTGAAAATTTAAATATATAACTACGAAAATTTATTTACAAAAACTTCCATGTATAGATTTTTTATAGGTTGAGAAATACTATAGTTCCTAAGTCTAATCTGTTTAATTTTCTGATGTTCCAGTTTACAATGAATTCAGAAATTTTTTTAAAAAAATTATTTTATTCCACAGTGTAAGCCAAATCCAGAGTTGAAATGAAATTGTTCTATGAATATATTTTAATCAATTGCATATTAATGTAATATTCTAGATGTGGTTGAGTGCGACCGGATGTAATACATTAAGTACTAAGGAAGATTCCATTTGTGGAGAGAAATTTCATAAAGTTGTGAAAAAAATTAACTCTTGAACCTAAATACTGACTTGTAGTGGTCAGGGTCCTGTGCTAAGAAATTAAATTGATACTTGAAACTGCAAACTAAATTTTGCTACAATGCGACCACAAACGTACAGCTAAGAATGAGTGAACAAAAATATAGCAATGGGCATCTGAGTTTCAAGATATCCTACTACAAGCTCATACCACTAAACACAGCTAACATAAAATTAGTCTCACTCATGCATTAACTTCCTCTGTCTAATACCTCAACGCCTTCCTGCCTTCAAAGCCTTCCTGCTAACGTAACGACCATTTTACTCGCTGGCTTGACTGGTACTCGAAGAGTTGGTGCAACGACTGTCAGGAAAGCAAGCCTCTCAAAGCAAAAATAGCGTACAGGTTGCAATGGACCTAAGGTTCGCCCTTGTTATGAGCTCCTCAGCAAGACATAATCTTTAAAAATAAACTTTTCAGCAATTTTGCGTAGGAAAAATTTACTGTACTATCATGTGATTGGCTCTTTGAGAATTGTTTTTTCGAACCTTCCAGGACTGATTACCTCTAACAAATACACTAGGGCAGGGGTGGGCAAATTGCGGCACGCTACAGATTTTTTTGTGGCCCGCCAAGACAGCCAGAAAAACTGTCAAAGACAGAAAAAAAACTCCAAGACAGCCAGAAAAACTGCAAATATTTTATTCAATTTATATTTATTGATTTTTATGATACACTTTATATCTTTTCTGAAATGCAAAGTGAACAAACAAATGCAGTAATTTTAAAAGGTGCGGCCCTCCGCTAACCTCTGCTTTCACAAAGCGGCCCCGAGCCAAAATAATTGCCCACCCCTGCACTAGCGGATCAAAATATCCGGACACCAGGGTATTTCGTTAATTTATTGAATGTGGACGAAATTAACTGTGCTGAAAGCCAACTTTTGATGACATGACAACCGCCTCTCAGCAAAGGTCTAGCTCTAAATTTGTAATCCCCGATTTAAAAAATTAGATTTAATGTCTCCATTATTATTTTTTTTTTAATTTTCCATTCTCCCAAGAGCACATTCGCGAGTTCCTTCACTGTTGCCGCGCAGTGGCTTTTCCTCGAATTCGTCTCTCTAGTTCCTTTTGAAATGCATTCTGTCGAAATTAGATCATAGTTCTGGGTGACCACCTATTCCTACACATTCATGTCATCAAACCAGCGCTGCACAGACAGCAATTTATGGACTACTGCATTATCGAGTTGGAATACAAATAATGTCTTATTTACTGTTGCCACACAATAGGTGTTGTATTGCCTAAAATGTCTCCAAACTATGATTTTTCAGGATCGGAAATGAGGATCTCAAAGAGAATCATGAAAACCATTCATATATCTTGTCTTCTCCACCAAACTTGATAAATACTTTACAGCTGAGTAAGAAGCGTTAACTTGATTTTCTTCAGATCCAAACTCCTTCAGCGTATTGAGAGATGGTTCAGCGAGATTCGTTTCGACGTTTAGTTTTCCATGCACCAATCGGGACCCGCCATGGCAACATCAAAGACCTTCTAAGTATAGATTCGAAACGGTGATTATAGACCGCAGCTGGCAGCTACCCTCCGCGGCAAGAACCACGGCCCATACCCCGGTTCCCCTATCCCTTGCCCACAGAGCAGGCAAATGGCAGAGCATGCACCACTCAAATCGTCAGGCTGAAAATTTATTTAAGAGGGCGAAAATGAAAATTTGGAATAGAAGAAATTGGAGAGAAGAGCTGAAAGTAGATGCTCGTGAGGCTCGAAGATACCCAACAACACGCCGAAGATACCCAACAGCACGCAACTAATAAGGGTGGAGCGAAAACGCGTGACCGTAAAACAGAAACAAAGCAAGTGAATAAATTTGTTATATCTTTTCTACGGCTATCTAGGAACTAACTCAACCGAAACAAGTATCTGATCAAAATTGAAGGCTACAGACACAACCCCGGACCCGTCTCTCGCAACTCAAATCAGATCAGTGTCACGATTCGTGGCCCTCCCTGCGGCTCCCCCATGGTGTAGTCAAAAGAATCCTTTGGACCGCCGTCTTCCGGAAAAAAATTCAAGTCATTATACTTGAGAAAAAGATTAAGGGGAATACTTAATCGATACAATGATGAGGGACTTCATATTTATCTAACAGGCAGTTAGTATAAATTGTGCTGAGGTTCGACTTCAGGCGTCTCAACAGTTGAATTTAATCCCTAACATTAACGAACGAGATGTTTCGAAACATGCATGGATTTTTTCCAAAATTTTTCAATACCTTTCATCCTATGACCTAAAAAGAAGTGGGATACAGATATCAAAACCTCTAAAAATCATCAGAAACCACCAGAAATTTTTTTATCTCTTCAAGACTACCGTAACTGAGGAGTATTGGTATGATTGTCACTATGAACAATTCACAAATGCCAAATAGATTGTGATAATTACACCAATGCTCTTCGGCTTGATGACGATCTGTTGATTGGATCGAAACATATCTAACCGTCCATTTTATTTTATTGTACATTATTAAGAAGGCTCCTTTTACCGTGTTTCCGCATGTGTCATTGTAGGTGATTTTATCTGTTGAAGACCACCCAAACTGGGGAGTATTGGTATGTAAGGTATAAGTACTGTAAATGAGGGGTATAGGTACTATAACTGAATCCGCTGTTGCAAGACTGCAGAAATCCTTTCATAATTTTTTTTATTTAAAATACTGAATAAAGAGGGAGATCTATTGTGAAATTTTGTCTTTACAGAACAACCTTTTCGGTTTTCTTCAACAGAAGTGTTTATCTGTTGAAGAAAACCTTAACAAAATCCAAAGCGACAAGACTGTACACATTCCAACTCAATATTTGAACTAAGGAAATAGAGAAGGAAATGTAGCATATGGTTTTTTTTCTCGATCCCAAATAGAACTTTCTGTGCTATTTTACTTGTGCTAGACCAGGGTACTCAAACTGCGCCCCACCAATTTTTTATGTGCGACCCGTTATATTCACACTCGTTATCAGGCAGGTGCTTTTGTAAACATAATTTTGGAAATGAGCTGCCTGAAAAATACAAAACTGTAACAAAAAAAGTATCACTTGCTGCTCACGTTGTTAGCATCAACGTACCTTTCTGATTCATCCAATTCCTAAATGAAATATGCGAAGAACGTATATCGATATCGGCTTACTGATTCTTACCTTGATGACGTATAGTAGCATGTAGCAAGTATAAACTTGGTTTGTGTAAGCTAGTCAAAAGTTTGTGTCAACACAAAAAAAATTCACACTCATTTTAAAATAAACGTTTGAATACATTTTAGTTTTGAGTTTTATTTTTTATATTATTATATTATGAGGTATAGTGGCCCGCATAACGTAGAAAACATATGCATGTGGCCCGAGAGAAAAAAAAAAGTTTCAGTATGGCTGTGCTAGCTTGGTGTCAACGAATTTCTGGCCTGGAATTTGACTTTCATGGGCTTGCCAGTATGGGATGTACGATAACGTAAAAACACTTTGTTGACACCGGGAAATGAATTCCATTGCATATTTCTTCAAAAATTACTATTACTTGAATGATTTACTACTGTTTTTTTTATAATACTGTAAGTCCCATCCTTTGGAATAGTTTAACCTCAGTCATCCCCTCAAATGGAATTCAGAACAATCTCTCTGTTATGAAATCAAAGACTTATTTCTCATCTACTGCAAAAAAAGTTCCAAAGGAACTGTAAACCAAGAATAAAACAAATTAACTTTTTTTTTGTGTTTTAGAAGTCGAGCTATTTTACTTTGCATCGGATAAAAAAATAAGAAGATTGCACCAATCTCAAAATATGTGTGTACAATATTTTTTTTCTCTTTAAAATATATGGAACAAACACTTTCTTCCATTTAATGTAGGGGTCTTCAACCTTTCACGTTCTTGGGCCACACCAATAAATTCGAAAAATTCCTCGGCCACACATCTGTGAAATAAGTAGTATAGGCAGAGGAAAAAAAAAGTATTATTTTCAAGCGAGCCTTTGAGATGATTGCTTGATTTGCTTTTTATAGCATGATGATGAAGGATTAATTCCTTCAAAACACGTCTCTGAAGATTTGTGTGTATGGTGTGCTTTAAAAAGTATTTTGTACCTTTATAACCATTATTAGTTACAAAAAGTTTTTATTTATTATTTTCTACAAAAAAAATGGGAGTTGAATCAATGTATTTTGTACTTTATATTGCATGAAACAGAATGAATGCAGGAAGATGGCACGCGGGGTTTTGGAAAGAAAGAGACTCGGCTTGCTGCTTTTTCTGTTTATTTCGTCTTAAGATTCTGAATACAAATACCATTTTAATGTTTTGATAAGCGTATGTGCCGTGGGCTACTTTTCCACGTACATTCTAGATTGATTTGTGTAAAAGAATTTGCCGTTCTAAAGTTTTTTCAAATTTATATCAAACTTTCGTTTTGCATGATAGAAATGTTTCGGCATGCTAAAATACTGTCACCGGTGGGCTACGGGTTGAAGACCCCTAATTTAATGCAAATTCATTATTACGCAATATTACCTTCAGTCATAAAATAGCACATATTTTAATATCGTATAATACATTATTCATCGAAATATATTCATTTGGCGGTATTTGAAATTTAAATTAACATTGGGCATATATTATCAAGAAAAATAACAATATTTTTTCCCTCTCGATCCATTGTATATTGGAAAATTAGAATATCAGTAACAATTTTCCATGGCAGGACTTATGCTCAAAAACATAAGTCCTGCCATGAGCATAATTGAGAGAAAATAATGTTTCTTTGTGTTAAAGAAAAAGGCTTCTATACATTTAAATATCTCAAATTTTAAATATTTTTCTTTTTGAAAAAGATACTCTATACCAGTGGTACCGCTCCTGGTGCGCTCTGAGAACATCCAGGGGGCACTGCTGGTCCAAGATAAAATAGAGGGGTGCTCAAACTGAGCTACCAACCGTTCTGGCTGCAAAATCAGATACCGATACTTTATCCTGGATTATAAGCTATAGTACAAAAGTGTTTAATTGCCTTGCCTTCATTCTATATAGTGGAACACATGTTCAGTGTAGTTGCAAATCTGCTTACTAAACACAGAAACCGACTACAAATAGCTAATTGCGATGATTTAAAAATGCTGCTGACAAAAGTAGTGCCGAACGTTAAGTAATTGATAGCAGAGCACCAAGTTCATCCTTCTCATTATGATTATCCTTCTTCATTTTGTGTGTGTAATGCGAATTTTACTATGGTTGGTTTTAATAAATAATTTTATAATTTTAAGCTTCAAGGTGTCTTATTTACAACATCTTTCTTTACTATGACGAAGGACATAGATAGAAATATATATACAAAAAAGGACGTAAATTTGTCACTGTATCTCTGTTTGTTAGCTTAGGAAGGAAAATTTGCAGGACGGGGAGGGGGGGGGGGTTCTTCGTAATTTTTCTTTTGAAACGGGAGCGGTAGGCCGAATAAGGTTGGGAACCTCTGCTCTATACACAGGAACTATGATTCTTTCCTGCCACCCACTCAAAATACTCGCCTCAAATCTGTATGTCGTAAATTCAGTTTTTGTAACTCTTTCTTTTTTATGCATCGATTCTGAATTCTATTTTTCATACCTGATCATTATTTGAGTAAAAGCAATAATTTTCGCTAAAATACTGATGTTTTAAGGACACAATTTTTTTCGGTACATTATACACTTTATCAACTTAGTACGTGCAAATACAGTAAATATAAGCTAATTAAATTTAAAAATGAAGAATAGGAGATTCCACAATAGGCCCATTTCCATGCGGTACTTTTCTGTTCGCAGTGAGAGTATTGATATATATCACTAACTTTCCACGATTGGTTTTTATTTGTCGCCACAGATGTATTGTATGTATTGTATGTGCCTTGCAGCTATCTTAGATAGCCCCACATACATAAGTTTTGCTAATGAGGTTCTGCTGATATGGGATGCTTATTCTATAAGATTTTTGCATATTTGAAAAAAATCAATCATAAAATTCTCTACAAAGAATTAAACTTTGTTAAATAATCAGTATTGTTTTACTTGGAGTTATTTTTCATTGACATCTTTTTCTGGTTCGCCATTTTGTTTGTGCTTGCAACGACTTTTATTTGGTACATTGCCTTCCGCCAAACAAATATACCTCTTAATTCGAATAAATTCTTATATTAGATAGCATGTTTTTTAAAATGACAAAATATTTCATTTCGACCCTGCGCTTCTAGACATTTTTCTGAATCTTGTACTTTTACACATTCTGAATAATAAAAATTTTACTGTGCAAAAATTTATCATCAAATTTAGT
Organism: Dolomedes plantarius; assembly: GCA_907164885.2. Lineage (NCBI taxonomy): Eukaryota > Metazoa > Arthropoda > Arachnida > Araneae > Dolomedidae > Dolomedes > Dolomedes plantarius. Next base: position 115,893,363 of record OU015493.1, read on the forward strand.
CTTATGAACATTTAGTTGAGGCATGTCCCTTTGATGAAGCAGAGCTTTCTTGAAGTCTTTCAAGGTCCTCTGTCTAAGAAAACCTTTGCTATCATCTTTTATACTATCTAAGAAAATCAGTTAAATTGTTTTAAAGGGGAAATCCATTTTGTTAAGCACTTTCGTCAACATTTTAAGCTTCTGCCCAACATTTGACCATTTACTGGATCACATAACAATGCCATTTGACCAAAAGATGGGAATTAATCTTCTAATCTTTTCTCATACTTTGAAATCTGTGACGAAGTCATTAAAAACTGTCATCTGGGGTGGGTGGGTCGTTTTTGGTATTGGGACACTATAAAAATCAACCACAGCATAACTTACATCCGTGGTTTCATATTCTGGACTGAACTGATTTATTTAAGACAAATTCAAAAAAATTTAGTCTCTTGTCTTTTTTTATTATTATTAAATTTAATAGATCAGAGTGCTGAAGTTGTGTACTGTCCTTCCAAAATAGGTCCCATTCGGTCACGTTATTAATTACTCATCGCAAATCTTAAAATATAGTTAGTAGCCGTATTTATGGCCATGACTATGAGCTGCAATCTTGCATGAATAGCTTTCCAGAATTTCCCCCACGACTAATCAATGTGCTCCTGGTGGAAACTAGAATTCGCAATTTTTCAGCTGATTGTGTCCCTTACTCTTGGTACATTGCCTTCCGCCAAACAAATATACCTCTTAATTCGAATAAATTCTTATATTAGATTCGAATAAATTCTTATATTAGATTCTTATATTAGTCCCTTACTCCCCCCCCCCCCATGATCTTGGATGGTTTATTAACTGTAGCTGTGACCGTTTACAAAACGTGTTGTTTTTTCCGGTCGCCAACTGGAGACAGGTATTTAAAGTTTTGTTTATTAAATCTAGATTTGTAATAGCTTATTATTTATTCTATTAAAATCACTTTCGTCTGCAGAAGTCATTTAAAAAAGGAAAGATTGTTTAATGCTTGATTATGTAAGGCAGAATTCTGACGTACAACATTTTTAACTTGTGAAGATTGATTGCATCATTTTATTTTCTGCTGAGTTCAGTTATCTAAATTTTCATGATTAAAGTTCTGGTTGTGTAACAAATATGAAAATGTATTGTTTTTCGAATTTTAATAACCTATATATGATGATTATATTATTTGTTAATGATCAATGTTGATATCGAGATCCGATTCATACAGTAACTTCTCTGTTTGCTACCTGTTCCTATTAGTAGTATCAATCAATTTCCACTTTCAAGAAGAAAATCAGTTTTATTATAACTTTTATCGTGATAGTACATAAATTATTCAGAATTATTACAAGCTATTGTAGATATGTAAATTGTTGCTTGGCCACAGTTCCTTTTTGAATGCATTATATTTATTTATTTTTTTCTGACATTTAATTGTTTTGTTTCTTTAATTGATCAGTTACTGGCATTATTCTGAGCGATGTTCATGTGCATGTGTAATTGATAGCTAATGATATTTTCCTCATTAATTACACATGGGAATAATAATAATTATAATAAAAACTTTGTTGGTCATATAGATGGTAAAATCTGTATAACCAGTTCTATTCAATAAACATGTGTATGTACTTAATCGAAAATAGATTATTTTTATTCTGTGTTTAATCGACATTTTTAACAGACCATGCATTTACTAAAAGAGGGGGGTGACTATTTTTTGTTTGTAAAAATAATAATGAAAAGCTGTTGTGTGTTTGTCAAGCTTATTATTGGTTTAATGTACCAACTGACAGTTAAATTCGGTTACTTTGTACAGCATTGGTATGATCAAACAGTAGCGCAGGTGATTATTTAGCTACTTTCTGAAATTAAATCAAGTTTAAAAACCATTCTTATTTCAGCTCACTTATTAGATTGAAACAGATTACGGCAGTGTTGCCCAACCCCAAAGGTTGGACCCATATTCTAAGACTTGGGAATTATTCCATTTGGCAGGCACCCTGTCATAATTTAAATGTTAAAAAATTAAAAACAGAAATTAAAAGAAGATGAAAATATTTAGAAAAGGAAATTCCTTTAAAATATTATTTTAGTTTATAGTAGGCATTTTTGTAATGATTAGTAAATAGTATTTAGAAAGCTTTGCTATGCTGTTAAATTATCTGATAATTTATATTATTTGCTTTAACATCTTGATTTCATATTTTTTGTATTATGATGATGTCTTAATATACAAGAAATTATTTGAAATTATGATGAAAGATCTAATAATTATCCCTGTGCAAAATTTCACTCCTTATTTGTTTAGGGGGGAGCTTTCTTATACTTCCTATTATGTGTAAGATTATTAATATAAACTTACAAAAAAATAAATTTTATCCAATCAAAACTGTACTATGAATTTAATAAAAATAATTAAAGTTTTAATTATTTTGATAACAAAAATGTGTGTAAGCCAGGTTGTAGCAATATTAGATTCAAGAATTTTGTTATCTCAAGTAATTAACAATGAACAATTAAAAAATGACAAGCATTTGTGAACTGTTCATAGTGACAATCACACCTAATATTCCTGGCTGACAAATTTTTTAGTTCGAAACATGTATCTATCCTTAAAAGTCATTTCTTTCTGATCTGAGGGAATACCTGTGATATTACATAATTTGAGGTATAATAAAAATGTTACAGTCATTAATGAAATTGTAACTTTTCAGAATTTAATTTTTAAACTATTTTGTGTAATGTTACATTCTTTTCTCCATAACATTAAAAAAAAAAAAAATCCTTAAATTATTTAGTAGTTTATTTTTGCACATTTACGAAATGATGATAGTAGACCTAATGGTTAGGGTATTGGTGAACTCTAGCAGTGTATTGAGACCCAAACCATTATTCTAGAATGTATATTATGCATTTGAAATGTTTATTTATGATCTAGCTTAAAAAGCTCTGGATATTTTGATTGTTTCATTTTATATATATAAGGGGAGGGGATGAGGAAGTGTACCTTAATGTACTCTTAAATATGGCCTTATTGATCGCTTTGAAAACTGGTAATTTCTTGTTACAAAAAAGATTTATTGGTGTTATGCTTACTTTTATGTATACTTCTTTCTTCCTTATATATATTTTTAAAGCTTATCCCCTATTCTATTGAAAAGTTTAATATTTCTTTGAAGGATAAAATGTGGTTTATTTAATCTTTTAAAATCAGTTTGATTTCATCACAATATTAGCAAATTTATCTGTTTAAAAAATTTTTTACTGCTGAATTATCTGAAATTATTTTTAATGACTATACTTTTAATTGATATATTTTTCAACTATTTATTTAATGATTTTTATTTATTATTTTTTTATTTATTTTCATTTCAGGCTCTCTGGCATTTTATGGTATTTTATTTGAACTGAAAAAGAGAGTATTCATTAGCTATCAAAATGCCAACTATTGGAATACAGGAGGATTTGCTTTTCAAAACTCTTGGTAAAAAGTATACTGCAGAAGAATTTAATGATTTATGCTTTGAATTTGGTTTAGAACTTGATGAAGTTGTTTATGAAAAACCTGACCCAGCAAAAGATGAAGAAGTATGCATTTACAAAATAGATATTCCTGCTAACCGCTATGACCTTTTATGTGTAGAAGGTCTTTGTAGGTCTTTACTGATATTCCAAAAGAAGATAGATATTCCACGTTATACTCTATCATGTCCTCAAGAATTACAGAGGATGGTAATAGATTCTGCTACTGCTGAAGTCAGGCCTTTTGCTGTTGCTGCTATTTTAAGGGGTGTTACTTTCACAGCTGAAAATTATGCTAGTTTCATTGACTTACAGGATAAATTACACCATAATATTTGTAGGAGGAGAACGATTGCTGCCATAGGAACCCATGACTTGGATACTATATCTGGACCTTTTCTTTTTACTGCTCAGCCACCTAAAGAAATAAAGTTTTGTCCATTGAATAAAAATAAGGAATACACAGCTGAAGAGTTAATGGATTTATATGCTAATGACTTACATCTGAAACAGTATCTTCATATAATTAAAGATAAGCCTGTTTATCCCATTATATACGATAGCAACAATGTTGTTTTGTCAATGCCTCCCATTATAAATGGGGAACACTCTAAAATAACTCTGAATACAAAAAATGTTTTCATCGAAACTACTTCTCTTGATCTGCATAAAGCTAAAGTTGTTCTTGATACAGTTGTTTGTATGTTCAGTCAATATTGTGAAGAACCATTTGTTATTGAGCCAGTTGAAGTTGTGGATCCTAGTGGAAATGTTGTACTATATCCAGAATTAAAATATAGGACTGAAATTTTATCACCTGACTATATTAACAAAAGGGTTGGTATTAATGAAACACCTGAAAATATTGCTGATTTATTGACCAAGATGTGCTTAAAAGCTGAAGTTACACCGGAAAATGAAATTAAAGTAGAAATTCCTCCTACTAGGCATGATGTTATACATGCATGTGATATAATGGAAGACACTGCAATAGCTTATGGTTATAATAACATACATGAAACAATTCCTAAAACTGTGACTATAGCATCTCAACTGCCTATGAACAAGCTGTCAGATCAGCTTGCTTTGGAACTTGCACAGGCTGGCTTTACTGAAGCATTGGCTTTTACTTTGTGTTCACGTGATGACATATCTCAAAAATTACGAAATCCAGATGAGCTCTCTAAAGCTGTTCATGTTGCTAATCCGAAGACACTTGAATTCCAAGTAGTCAGGACAAGTTTATTGCCTGGAATTTTGAAAACAATTCAGTGCAACAAGAAGATGCCATTGCCTTTAAAACTGTTCGAAATTGCTGATGTTGTTGTGAAGGATCCTGCAAAAGATGTTGGAGCCCGAAATGAAAGGAGATTGTGTGCAGTGTACTACAATAAAAAGTCTGGTTTCGAAATAATACATGGTATTCTAGATAGAGTAATGCAATTGCTGGATGTCCCAATATCAGATGAGAAATCACCTAATGGTTATTGCATTAAAGCTTATGATAATCCTACATTTTTCTCTGGACGATGTGCTGAAGTAATAGTGAATGGAAAGTCTATAGGTACTATGGGAATTCTACATCCTGAAGCAGTTACAAATTTTGATATTTATTTACCATGCTCAGCTTTAGAAATAAACATTGAACCTTTCATCTAAATGGGTACTGCTATTTAAAGTTACTGCATAAGTTTTTATTGCCTCTACATTGTTAATCCCTTATCAAAAATCACAATCAATTAATTTGTAATTCTGTTGACCTCATATTTTTTTTTTCAAATACATAATTATACTAAACTGCTTAGTAGTAACAACAAACTGCTTTGTGAATCACTTATTTATTTCTCTAATAGATGTAACTATCATTCAGGTTTTATTTTGTGGTATTTTTGCACTGAATTTGGGATCAAAGGAATAAAATCGTAAAAGCTCAAATTTTCTTGTAGTGAATTATTTTTTGTGTCTAAATTTTACTGCTATAACACTTATGAGTGTCTTAAAAGATTTGTTAATAGAAAACAAAAATAAACATTATTAATCCATGTAAAGTTTCTTTTCAATTTTGCTGATGATCAACTAATTATTATCTTAATATATATCTTATGTGTAATCATTTATCTCAAAAAAATATTTTAATGATAATTAGGTGGTGCAAAGTGCTATATAGTTTCTCAGAAGTAATTAAATGTTTCTTTGTAGAGATGGCTTTGATTTAAGATATATTGGAGGTAAGTTTATTACAGATGTTCAAGCACTTAATAAACATTACGTCCAAAAAATAGTTTATGAATATTTTCAAAGTTCTCTTTTCATATATTGTTAATTAATGATGAAAGAGTTAATTGATCATGATATATTAAGATACAACTAGAAACTTACTATGCATACTAGAGAATTTTTCTCAAGGGAGCTAGATACAAAATAATAGAAAATATACCTGCAGATCTAGTTAAACTAGTTAGGTAGAAAGCCCTAAAACATTCACCATGAATTAGTAAAAAAGTGAACTCCATGATTTTCCTAAGTCAATAAAGCTTTCTTTCTTAGGAGCAGTATGAGAGAATGTCTCGTCTACATGTAATGACAAATCAAAAAAACTTGTCAACAACAGTTCTGTCCCTTATATTTACACAGATATGAAGACTATTATGTACCATTTTGTCCAGAATTTAGTACCCTTTCCTTTTTCATGTTCTTTAATTACTCTATCATGTATTCTTTTTTTCTCTTCTGTTCTTTTTTATTTCTGTGTGTGTGTTAACTCCGTATAAAACCACCACAGTCTTCGTTATGAAATGACATTACTGCACACCATTTTGCTTGCTGTTAGTTTCAATGAAGGTTCTCTGTTGCTCAATAGGTGAGGAAGAATACTATCAGCCTGTGACATTTGCACCTACAGATTACTAAATAAATTTCAATAATATTTTTAAAAAATTTCTACCTGTAGTAGTAAAGTGTTTAATTTTATTGATTACATGTTTAAAATGTGTTTGATAATTGTAATACTGAAGTTAAACACTTAGTAAATTTAGTACAGTATTTGTTATAGAGAAAAAAGTCTACTACATTGTAAAATGCTTTTTTAAGGCTCTACTATTTATGACCTGAAATGGTTTTATTTATTATTTTAATCAATAATGCTGTTCATAATTATACTAGTTTGATATGTGTGCAGAAATATGTTGTCATGGGAACTATTTATTTTTATGCTTTAAGTAACTCATTTTTTCATAATTATATGTAGTACATTAAATATTTTAGAATAGTATATGCATATTGAAAACATTTTCAGTTTTTAAGGGATTCATAATTTATCAAGTCCTACTGCTGTGTTATAGCAAACTTCTACTTTGTTCCTTGTAAAATATTTTATAGATGCTTTGGTGTATACTTTTGCTGCAGTTATAACTAAAATGACAAAAATAACTTTAAAGTTGCTATTTATTATTCCAGATATTACTAAATTAACTTTAAAGTTATTTTAGTTATAATATGATTATTTCAAAAGGAATGTGCTATCAAAAAGCTAATATTTCATAGAACTTTGAAAGTTATTTAATTTGAACGTCATACTTTGAAAAAGTTTCTTATGAGAGAGGGGGTTAGGGGCTGAATTCTTGGTTTCTCTCTCTTTTATTTATATATATATATATGACCAGGTGATGGTCGAATGGCTAGGGTGCTGGCATTCAGTTCAGGTCCTGTGGGTTGAAGTCCCACTGTTGGCATGGATATTTGTAGCCATTCGGAATTGGCTTTAAACTGTAGGTCCCAGTCTAATCAGCCCTCGTGTAGCAAAAAGTTGACCGTAGCGATCCAAACTAAATCATATGTATATATATATATATATATATATATATATATATATATTATAAAGGAATGAGATGTATTTAGCCAACAGTAGGAATTTAAACCATAACAGAACTGTGAAAAAGTTTTTCCTTAAATTTCAATCTGACACAATCTGTGCTTTAATGGAATAGTTTACTGGAAATAATTAATTTTCTAAGTTGTTTGTAATAAGAGATTACTTGTGAAACATTTGCTTTTATCTACAGGGATTTTTACAAAGATTAATTTCTAATCAAAGCTAAGGTCATCATTCAGTCTCTGTCGGTGGTACTCTTCTGTCTGTTGTTCTCAAGTGGTACTTTAATCTTGGGCCCGAGATAGCTTAGTGGTAGCGAGTTGGACTTTGAACTGGGGGAGGGGGCTGCTCGGTTTAATCCCGACGAACGCCATTAAATACAGTCGTGTTTAGGTCAGATATGACGTTAAATCTAGAGCGAAAAATTCTATGAGGTCATTTCAATCTGACACAATCTGTGCACAAATAGGGTGGGAGAAGATTCAAGTCCCCCCCCCCCTCCCAGATGTTGCCCCTGCTCTGTCAAACTTGTGGTTATGTGGGCGAATGACCTCAGGATAAATACCTGCCACATTAAAAAAAAAAGAAAAAACACCAGTCTGAACGCTACAGAGGCTGTTCGCACATTTTTTAGACTATTTTGGTAAGCGGTAATAAAAAATCGTTTGCTGCAAAAGAAATAATTGCAATTGTACTATGTTTTTAAAAGTTAAAATTATCGTCTGCGGCTTGAAAGTTTTGTTTTTATTCAAAATGGCGTTTTTAACAAAGCAGTGGTTCGAAGGCTACATTTATGCTCTTTCCGAAGAGAAATATGCATACTCCGTTATCCCAAAACGATGTGAGAGTCATGGTTTTCTGATATCTAAAGCGTCGATAGGTAATATCGTCAACAAGAAAGGAAAAAAACGTCAAATTGGAGCCTCAAGTGGAACAAAAATTCCAAACAAGTATCCAAGGAAAAAACGGACATCTTCGACTATTGCAAAGGTACGTTGTTTAATGTTAAAAGAAAATCCCCCTAGTCAAAGGACAGTTGCCAAATCATTAAAATGCTCGGTTTCCACTGTAAACAAAATTATAAACGTTGATTTAAATCTTAAGAAAGCGAAAAAACGCAATGTGCATCGTCTTCTTCCAAATCATATCGCTGAACGCAGGACACGCTGCAGAATTCTATATGAGAAACACTTATCCAAAGAAAAATGGAAAACAATTGTCACAATAGATGAATCATGGGTGTATTTAAATGATTGCAACAAAAAAGATCCATTTATTATCATAAAAGGGGAGAAAAAAATTTAAGTACATGGTTCAAAGAATCGAAAGAAAGTTTTTCTAAGGGATTCATGATTGTTGCTGGTTTTTCTTATAATGGCAAATTAAAAATAAAGAGAGTGGGAAAAAATGTCAAGATTAACTCCAAATACTATTCGGAACATATTTTATCGCCAATTTTTCTGAATGAAATACCATCGCTTTACCCACAGTGCCATCAATCTGTGAGACTCCATCAGGACAAAGCTAGCAGTCACACATCAAAATCCACTGTAAATTTCCTAAAAGAAATGGAACATAAAACTGGTATCAAGGCCATACCCTTTACTGATATCCCTACTAAGTCTCCCGATGTATCACCTATGGATTTTTGTGCTTTCGGACTATTAAAATCTGCATTATCCAAACGTCGTCCCAAAACCCTTACAGGACACTGGAAAGCTGTTCAGGAGGCATGGGATAGAATACCTGACACTTCAAAAGGCATTATTATCCTGGAAATTGCGGTGTCGAAAGATAGTTCAGAATAAGGGATGTCAAACAGAACATTTAAAACACAAGAATTTTATGAATACAATATACATCGTCTAAAAAATGTGTGAACATCCTCTGTATATGCTGCAAAATTTATCTTATGAAAAATTAAACTTGGTTCAAAACTCACTGACCAAAATTAGCTGAAATTCATGACTTTTTTAATACCACAAATTATGATTTTAATTTCTCTCTCCAAAAAAAACTAATCTGTCAAGGTATCCGTACACCTTTGGAGGTGATTTTTCGAATTTTTTTCAAAATTTTGTTCCTATCAATTTTTTTTTTATAATGAGATGTAAGATAAATCTTGGAAAAATGTATAAAAAATTTAGTTGTTACATTAAAATAATTTTTTCTAGGGAGAAAAACTGAAAAAAATTGGTGCGAATTTGACATTTTTGCAAAATATTTTAACTCAAATATAAACAAATATATTATTTTATAAGTTAGACAATAAAGATAATAATCTTCTCTAGGGAATGAAGTATTCTCAAGATAATATTCTGTTTATCTCTGAAGTTGTAGCAGTTTAAGTACTGATGTACAGTAAAATTGCTTAAAATTCATTGCCATTTGCAATTCAGTCCGATGTAAACAAAAAACAACTAATAAATCTACAATGGTGAGCGTAGTCTATTCCCTTTATAAACATTTAAAGTGCAAATATTCAAAATTTTTAATGCATTTCGTGCAGGAACTTTTACTGTAGGATGTTTTGCGTAAAGAGCAATGATGAGAAAAAGCTACTTCTGGTTCTAAAATACTTTGAAAACTGTTGTTAAAATTACTGTTATTCAGCTCTTAGTTAAGATAGAAGCATAATGCAAACATAATTAGAAAAATAAAAGTTTAGGTTTTGATATATTGCATAAGTAGAAAATCGACTTTTTGATTGAAAATGCGGTTTTAAAGGTGTACGGATCCCTTAAAATCTATCACGAAAATCTACCTGACTTTTCGTCTCGCGAGAGCAGGTGTTCAAAGGTATATAAACCAGAGGTGGGGAACCTTTTTACCATTATAGGCCACATGTAAATTAGGCAGTAATAAAGGAGGCCGCATAAGTTGATAATGTGACTTATATGAAATTATTATAGTTAGATATAGTTTTAACAGTTAGGTACATTATATAGAAAAATAACAAAAAAAAATTAAGTCCTTATTAATTTATTATTTGACATAAAAAGTTACAATATAAAATATTTTTGTATTCACACAAGGATAAAAACTTGTTGTAACATTAATCATTAATTATTACTTTTTTTGCAGAAAAAATAATACGTTTTAACGTACATGGAGTCAGTCACAACAATAATAGTAAGAAAATAGTTTTTGTGTCGAGATTATATAACATGTCTGGTAGAATTGCTAAGAAACTCTGAGCATTAAATTACGTATAAAGTGTAGTTAAAGTATCATACAATCAAGCTCATTTGGATAAATATACAGTTGTAGCGACTTTAGATAACAATTTCAAAATGTCAACTTTATTTTGGCCGACACTGTACATACATTTATGCCGTTCTTTATTTAATTCTATTGATTTGGAAATTGTTGTAATCTATATAATTAAATATTAATTAATACAAGTGCCTTCATAAAAGCTAGTATTAATTAATAAATATTAATTAATACTAGCTTTTATGAAGGCCGCAAGAGAAGATCACGGAGGCCGCATGCGGCCTCAAGACCGCTCGTTCCCCACCTCTGGTATAGACTGAAGTTTGTACACTTTGTTTGTTACCCAAGTAAGCTGTCTTCGGCTGAATCAATTTATCTGGATGTGTACAGCAAGCGGAGGATCTACATTTTATCAAGCACAAAAAGAAAAAAAAAGAATTGTTATTATTACTACGTGATGTGTGTGACTACTTAACCGTGTACTTCGACGTTTTTTTAAAGTAATATTTCGTGACTAAATTTTAACATTTTGCTTTGAAAATCGGTGGATTTTTGTTTAAAAGTTAGTCACAGTATCTCATAATCTAAAAGAGGATTGTACCATGACAGAATGGCTTTTGGCTTTATGTGTCTCGTGTAATAGTGTCAAGACAAAATAATGGAGACAGCTAAGAAATACGAAGGAAGCATGTTTGTAAATTGGAAAAGTGGCATCACTAAATCGCGAGCAGTAATGCAGCGGGAGCATAGGACGTAAACTATCCGTTGTGTGCATTACTAGCTCTGTGGTAGGAGGCCCTTGTTACGTGCGTTAGATGTAGAAAAGTATGATTTTAATAGCACGTTTAGCGTGTTTTGTGATTAGTATAATTGTCTGTGTGTCGTTCAAAACACCGAGCGTCATAACCAAGTATGAAAAATAATACTGTGTTCCTTCAAAAGACAAAAACTGGACGAAAGTAACAGACTTGGCGAGATATGGCTCAAACTGTTCTCAAAAACAGGAAATCCATTGCTAAGTAAATGCTTGGAGGTACGATCCTATGTATTGCTCACCTGTTCGCCTCGATACAAGTAACTGCAAACCCATAGAATCCACATTAAATGTCAAGAATGATAATTAGTTTCGAAATAATATATACAGTTTATCAGGCCGTGTGATTGTTTCAATGGAAAATTCTCAAATTCTTATACTGTTATGAACAATTCACTAATGCCCAAATTAATTGACCAGAAATAGTCACACCTAATGGCCACGGCCGTAAAAATGTTATGGCAACATTACTCTCCTCGTTGCGTTGTGTTCGTACGGAAAGGAAAATCAGCTCTTCGGGACAATCAGGACTCCGGAGCCACAAAACACCACGTGGAAGTCGTTTACAAGACTTTATTATAACATACTAATACATTTAACAGACTTCCTTAGCCTCTGAAAAAGTGAGCATAAAAAACTTAAAATACTAAAGAACCCGACTGTAGTCAGGCAACCCTTATAAAGTACGGGTTGCCAGAAAATGTGTGCGTCCAGGAAATCCGGCAACAAAAACAAAGTTTTCCAAGAAAAGTTGGCCAACACTTATACCCATAGAGACTGGGACATAATGGTCGGAAGTGCTGACCTCGCCAACATAGCAACCAGTCCCTCAATGCCCCCCCCCCCCACACACACACACCAAGACGGCAGCAGATGTTCGAGACAGGAGGCCCAGGTGATTGTCTCCCGGTCACCACACAACGCGACAAAGCTATTCCAGGAATCGGAAGCTATGGGCGGGAAGAGGGACTGCAAGGCATTATAAATGTATATACAGCAAACAAAACTCGTCATAACATTTCAGAACCACATTATATTCGAAACTGTTCGGGGTTTATTTAATAGAATACACTTAACCTATTCCCGTTTTTTGTAATTCGCAAGTCTCCGTAATAGTTCGTCTCTATCTCTATATGAAATCAGTCTCCTTGATAGTGTGACTAAATGTAAATTAAAATAGCTAGCGGAGTCTAGAGGGACACTGAATAGTGTAGAGGGCATTGAAATATGAACCTTAACATAAATCCCAGATGTCTTCTGGATTTAATGAATCGCCAGATATTCTTTATCACACGGACTTCGTATTTAGACATCCAACGCAAGATTTTTTTTCTTCTTTCTAATGCAGAGGCATTTTGTCGTGAGACATTCGCCTTTTGTTATTCACCGCGATTTACTGGCTACTTTATTATGAGAGCACCATATGGGTGAGCCAGTATTGCTCCCTATGAAGGGAACAACACGGAAACAACTAAGCCTTATTCGGGATTTGAATCCAAGCCCACTGCGTGGCAGCTCTACCAAAGAGCAGTTGCGGCAGCGATTGGAATCTAAACCGCCTTATTCGGGATTCGTTTTGGAAATATTGGTCTATATGCTCGCAGGCCTGTCACCCTGGAAGCACACATTCGCGAAACAGAGAGCGAAGTGTAGGGGAAAGTAGTGATTCATTGGTCCCGTCGCCGAGAGGAGGTTTTATGGTGTCCCTCGTGCCTTTGAAGTTCGTACTCAGACTGCCTCGGATGGCGGTTTTAAGACAAAGTTCAAAGCCGCGAATTACTTCTCCCACGTTGGAGGGGGGACTAATCGACGCCAAAATGTGTCAAGAGGCGACGGGGGAGCTGATTCGCTTGTGTGTAGATGCGCCATCAGATGTGTTCCGCTCACGGGAACTCACTGTCGGCAATGATTAGCTTAGAGTAGAGAACATGCAATGTGGATCTCGTCACAGTGGGCTTGTGTGATGTTAACCGACGAGTCCAGGTTTAGCTTGCAGTCTGATTCACGTCAGACTTTCATATGGAGAACACCAGGTACCCGTTACCACCAAGACAACATCATTGAACGACACCGTTACGATGGTGCAGGATTGCTCATTTGGGGTGGAATTATACTGGGCTCCAGAACAAATCTGCATGTTCAAATCGGTGCCATGAACGGCCACATTTATCGGGACATCATTCTGGAATAACATGTACGTTTGTTTAGGGGTGCCATGGGCGCAGAATTTGTGTTTATGGATGATAACGCCCTTCCTCACCGAGCAAACATCGTAAACGAATGCCTTGAATCTGAGGATATCACCCGTATGGAATGACCAACATTCTCACCTGACTTGAATCCGATAGAGCATCTGTGGGACATGATTAGCCGACGAGTTGCAGGCCGTCAACCACCTCCTACATGTGTACCGAAACTTGGGAGAGCATTGCTTGCTGAGTGGAGTAATCTTCCCCAAGATCAACTCGATAATTTGATACTCAGCATGCCTAGGCGTTGTACGGACTGCATTTCATCGCATGGGAGACAATGTATTAACCATCATACCAACCATGTAATATTAAGTTTTTGTAAAAGAGATTTTTTACAATTGCTCCAGGGAGCAAAAATCGTAGTTTTTGTTGTGCAGGGCGCGCAGTAAAACAGGTACATTTGAATTATGACAAAGTTCGTTGACGTTAAAATAATTTAATATGTACAGATGAATATATACAAATGAAAAACATAATAACGAGCCAACTGCTCAAAGAAATAATATGCTCGCACATGAAAAATATCTCCACACCTCTAACCGAGAATGTGAGATTTACAAATGCGACAGACAGACTGACTGAGTGAGCGAGCGAGACATTAACAAACCTGCTCTTTTATACAATTAAACATTTGCATAAGAAACACAGTCTACAGTTACATACGGCCAAACCTGGTCCGTTAAAAAATAAGTCGTTTCATATGTCAAATACGTAAGAGAAAAAAAAAAAACTATGACGTCATATTTGCGACAGCCGAGAAGCTGAATACCATCGCATTCTTGCGATGTTTGAAAAGCTGACACCTCAACCGAATGTTAGGAAGTGACAAGATAAAAGTAAACAAGGCGAATATCGCCACGTTAAGTACGCACCGCGCAATTCTCCTATCAAATGGCCCGCCTCTTGTCACCTCATAACAGGACAAGTTTTTCAAAATAAGGTAACTTTTAAACAATAATTCATAGACAAAATATTAAGTCCACTCTTAAAAGTATATTGTAAATTTAAAGATATAAGCATAGCTTGCTCGTAAAGGTAAGTTTTTAACGTGAGCATTTATACAAGTTCAGAATAAACCCAATTCAGAATATATTAAGAAATTAATAAAGCAAAAAATTAACAGATTTATATACACAATGAACTTTATACTTTTCACTTGTATAAACATTTTGTATAAACACTAATGCGAACACTAATTCAAATAACATATTCAAATGAAAGTTGTTTCATGTATGCATAAAAACCATTCAAAACAGTATCAATGGCGTTTTCAATTAGTGTGTCACACTATTAAAAAAGGGATATTAAACATTTTAATACAATACAAACACAACATGCAAATATTCACTTTAATTTAATCTTTTAAAAACCAGAAAATATCTGTATTTTAACATTTAACAGTTTTTTTTTATTCTACATAGATCAAATCAAAAACAACCAATACATACATTTCTTAGAAAGTTTGACAGTTCTTGTTTAGTAGTGGCTTTAGTAAATGCATCTGCTAAATTACTTTTAGTGTTAACGTATTTAAGCTCAAAAATCTTATCGTTCAAAAGATTACGTATAAAATGCAGTTTGACTGAAATATGTTTAGTTTTGTGGTTTTCAATGGGCGATTTGCAGAAACTAATTGCAGCTTGATTATCACAGTATAAATTAATTTCAGATGGCATAGCACTTAAAATTTTGTTATCTGTGAATTCATCAAAAATACGAGTGAACCACATAAGTTCTTTAACTGATTCAACAAGGGAAACGTACTCACTTTCCATGGTGGACAGACTTACGCATTTTTGCTTGAAAGTCCTCCATGCAATGGGGGTTTTATCAATTAAAAGTATCATACCTCCCATAGATGTACGATAATCCCTGTTGGATGCAAAGTCGGCATCACTAAAACAGTTAAAGATTATATTTTTAATACCTGATAATTCAAGTTTATATTCACTAGTATGACATACATATCCTAGCAGCTTTAAAACAGCATCCCAATGCACCATACCTGGGTTCGACTGAAACTGAGAAAGAATATTTACGGCGTATGATATGTCAGGCCCAGTTCGCGAAGCTAGAAATGACAAATAGCCTATCGCACTCCTGTAAGGGATGGTTTTCATTTCTTTCTGTTCAACCTCAGTACTGGGGCATTGGGTTTTAGATAATATTATGCTTTTCGCTATGGGAAGTGAAGTTATTGGAAGTTTAAAACTGTTAAACACGCTACGTATTTTGTCGATATATTCACTTTGGTGTATGCATAATTTGCCATTAGTTTCCTCAAATTCTACTCCAAGTAGTTTTTTAGTTCTGCCCAGATCTCTTATGTCAAACTCGACATTTAAAATTCGTACGACAAAATCAGTTTGCTTACTAGTTTTTCCAAAAATCACTATGTCATCGACATACAATAATAATACTACATTATCTTCATAAGTGAAAACGCAATTTGCCCATGATATTTTACGAAAACCTTTTTCCTCAAGTTTATTGCTAATTTCATAGAACCATTCGCGACCACTCTGATGAAGCCCGTACAACGCTTTCTTTAAGCGACATACAAACTGGGGCTTCTCTGGGTCAACAAATCCTTGGGGTTGTCTTATATAAACAGTTTCCGATAATGGGGCATACAAATAGGCACTTTTGATGTCTAACTGCCTATGAACCCATCCAAGAAAACAAACTAAGACAGCAAAGAATGCACGAATGAGGGAAAAATTTACGACGGGGCTGAAAGTCTCGTCGTAAGATTCTCCTTTCCTTTGAGAAAAACCCTGTGCTACTAATCGCACCTTATAGCGTACAATTTTCCCCTCAGCATTCCTTTTTATATTAAACACCCATCGGTTCCCTATAATTTTAGCATTTTGAGGTTTTTCAACCAAATCCCATACCTGACGATTCGATGTTACACCTAGCTCTTCCTCCATTGCTTGGTACCAATTATTAGCTTGAGGTGTTCTAAGTGCTTCGTAAAAATTGGTTGGGATTGGGCAATTTTCTAGTCATGCTGAAATTTGACTCGCTTCTTTAGTTTCTGAAACTTTTCCGGTGTAATTATTTTTAGTGCTAAAATCAAATTTAGATTCGTCATATAAAATACCGCGAGATGAACAGAATTCTTCGACTTCGCGATATGATCTCAATCTGTTTTTACCTTCAGGATAGTAATATATATTAAAACGGTCACTATCAAAGCGGGGAACTGCTTTCCGGTGCCATATAATATCCCGTTTGTCAGGCATTACACCTTGTTCAGAAGACGTACTTGCAACTGCTTCGTCCTTTTCTTTCGAACTGTGCTCCGGTGTCAAATTTTCAGATTGCGTGAGATCGTTTTCTGATTCAGATTCTGAATCTAAATTAATGGGGGAAGTAACAACTGGGTCCAGCTCGCGTCCATTAGGTTCATCTCCGAATTTAACATTAATGGTTTCAATTACCTTTTTAGCATCAGGCAGCCATATACGATAACCTTTCGTTCGCCGACAGTAACCAACCATAATGCCATTTTTTGCTCTAGGATCAAGCTTTTTACGCAATTGCTTTGGAACTCCGACAAAAACGGCGGAACCAAACGCTCTGATATGCTTTACTGAAGGAACTTTACCTCCAAAAAGTTCGAACGGCGTTTTATCCCTACTTTTGTGGCACACTCGATTCCAGACGTAGGTAAAACATAATAAAGCTTCATCCCAAAATGTCTTTGGAAGTGCACTGTCACTCAGAAGAGTCCTAACTGCGTCTACTGCGGTATAATTAAACCTTTCACTAACCCCATTTTGCTCGGGGGAATAAGTATTTGTTCTTTCAGCCTTGATCCCTAAATTGTCCAAATAGTCCTCAAATTCATTATTGCAAAACTCTAGACCTTGATCGGTTCTAACAGCAATTACTTTATTTCCCGTGAACCTTTCAGCTCGCCTTTGCCATTTCTTAAAAGTATCTAAAACTTGAGTCTTATCTCTTATGGGGAAAGCTGTTACCTTACGCGAAAAGTCATCAGTGATGCTCAAAAAGTATTTTGAGCCATCCCTAGACTGGACTGGCATAGAGCCGCATAAGTCCAAGTGAACTAATTCTAGGGGTTTAGAGGATCTAATTTGAGCAGTTGGTTTAAAAGAAGTTCTTCGGGTTTTAGCTATACGACCACTCTCACACTTAAATTCCTCAGATTTTAACTGGGGTAAACCCCTTACTGCCCCTGTTTTACTAGTGTTCACAATGTACTTGATATTAATATGCCCTAGCCTTTGATGCCAGGATCTTAAAGACGTAATTTGGGAGGATAATACATTAGCCTGATTTTTTGTATACAGGGGATACACATAATATAGCCCGGAATGTCTCCTAGCCGTCAAGATTTCACGACCATGAGCACCGAAAATTCTGACCACCCCTTTTTCTCCCTTGAAGGTACATCCCTTCTCGTCTATAACAGAACCTGCAATTAGATTCCTTCTAAGTTTAGGGGAATATCTTACATCATGCAAGGTGATATATTCAATTCGTTTACCAAATTTAAAAGGCATGTCGACTTTACCAATCCCCTCTATCTCGCAATCAACACCATTAATGGCACATGCCATTTTCTCCCCAGTTATTTTTTTAAATTCAGTAAATAGCTCTCGGTTGCAACAGAAATGACCCCTTGCTCTCGTGTCAAATACCCAGGCAGTTTTATTTTGCACGCCACTTAAAGATGATTCTATTAGCAAATTATTTTTGCTTTTCAATTTTGAGGGGGTTTAGGATTAGATTTTAGAGTTTTTACAGCTTTATCACTAAGTTTATCTTTACATCTAGAAGCATAGTGACCTAATTTACCACACCTGTAACATTTTATATTACCAGTTAATTTGTTACCACGTTCAGTCTGTAAAACAAAATCCTCTTGATCTTTTCTGCATTGTTCTAACCGAGACTCCTCGGCTAAAAGTTCTTGAATTATGACCTCGGATTTAAATTTCTCATCCGGGTATCTGTAGATCTGCTGCACAATCCCGGTAAATTGAGAAGGTAACTGACGAATCAGTTGGAACGATGTAAACCAGTCACTAACCTCTTTACCAGCATCCTTTAACTGTAGTGCCAAGTCTTTAAGCCTTGCGGCGAACAGACCGATGCTTTCACCTTCCTCGGGCCGACACTTAAAAAATTGGTCATACAGACCTATTGTCCGTGCCCGAGATTCTGGACGAAAATAAGATTTTAGTCGGTTCCAAGCTTCAATGGGGTCTTCTGTACCAGAGAGCAAAGTCCGGTAGGCTTTTGAGCAGTTCAAATATATTATAGAAAAGGCCTTACCCTTTCGGGTGTTGAACGCCTTTACTTCCTTCGGGTCGGCAACTTCTGAGCCATTCGTGATATTCCACACATCTTTGTTGAGTAGAAGGACCTTAACATCTTTAGCCCACGTCGCGTAATTCGTGGCGGATAAAGGCTCCACCAGACTGTCGTTGTGGCCCGCCATCACACAGAACCTTAAAAGTCTTGGCTTCGTTTTCTCATCAAATGACCCTCGACGTTAAAAGTCCCATAACCTTGTTGTGCAGGGCGCGCAGTAAAACAGGTAAATTTGAATTATGACAAAGTTCGTTGAAGTTAAAATAATTTAATATGTACAGATGAATATGTCCAAATGAAAAACATAATAGCGAGCCAACTGCTCAAAGAAATAATATGCTCGCACATGAAAAATATCTCCACACCTCTAACCGAGAATGTGAGATTTACAGATGCGACAGACAGACTGACTGAGTGAGCGAGCGAGACATTAACAAACCTGCTCTTTTATACAATTAAACATTTGCATAAAAAACACAATCTACAGTTACATACGGCCAAACCTGGTCCGTTAAAAAATAAGTCGTTTCATATGTCAAATACGTAAGAGAAAAAAAAACTATGACGTCATATTTGCGACAGCCGAGAAGCTGAATACCACCGCGCATTCTTGCGATGTTTGAAAAGCTGACACCTCAACCGAATGTTAGGAAGTGACAAGATAAAAGTAAACAAGGCGAATATCGCCACGTTAAGTACGCACCGCGCAATTCTCCTATCAGTTTTTATGACTGGTATCATAGCCCAGTAGCTATGTACATCTTACCGCGCAAAAGATCGGGTATTAGATTTTTTTCCCCCTACTTGTATATGTTTAGTCCAGTAGTGAAAAAACGAGTTTTCCAATTCGAAAGACCTCGGCGGAATTTTCTGTGGCCTAAAAACAACGAAATTTTTTAACTTTTTTTGTTTTTTTTTCAAATATCTCAGCAATGGTTGGTTCTAGAGCTTAGATTGCAACTACAATCTTAAAGAAGACAAAATTTTGAGCAAATCTTACATTTACATCTTTTTTCTAAACCCAATAATAAGCGAACTACAGCGTCAGGAATATGGGATATTTTATTCAACTTGTCGAGAAAGACGCAAAACTTACTTCTCTAACACACTAACTCGTACAATTGCTATATATATATATATATATATATATATATATATATATATATATATATATATATATATATATATATATATATCCATATTTGAGAAATGCACAATATGTGTATTACAACATATATATTTTTTTACTCGCACATACTTGAATAGTGTGCATATTTATATAATTATCTAGCGAGGCCCCTACACTCCTCAAGTTTATTCTTCTTGGGTTAGACCTGTCCGAAGCGCGTTGTATTCTATTTTTAGAATTCCCCCCCCCCCCTTAGGCCAGTAGGCAGGGGCGAAAATATCCCGGATTCAAAAATAATTCAGAGGTGGAAACATTTTTAATTACTTTATTTTAGGTCAAATATGAATATCCTGAGTTTTCTCTCTCCGAGGCGAGCGCTGGTGGTTAGGCGAAAAAAAAATTGAGTGAAAAAGAGGTATTTTTTCAGTTTTTTTTAAAAATAAATTAAATCCGGTTCATCCAATGAAAGAAACTGTAGTATAAATTTTTTAGAACATTAAATTCTGCGTAAAATGAGTACCAACAAATACAAATTACTTCCGTTATAAGGTTACTAGCTTCTCTCGAAGTTTGCCGTCATTTTTTCAACTTTTGCTAGTAAGTGCGATTTTCGGTATAATTGTGTTTTTCGGGGAAAATACCTGTTTGAAGAAAAAAAATAGCTCTAACTAAATGTTGTGGAGCAGGGGTGTCAAACTCAAAGACTAACTTGGGCCAAACGAACAAAGTTTAACTATAGGTGGGCAAAAAAAAAATATTAATAGAAAAGTAGGTTTTTTACAGTATATTACCTAATTACAGTATATTCAACATAACATTTTGTTTAATAGCAAAAAAAGAGTATAATTAAAAAACAATTAGCGAATTCTTCCTATTTAATTATAATTCTGCGTCGGTTATTTTATTATATATTATTGTGTGCCAATATATTGGCCGGGCCGTATGCGGCCCGCGAGCCGCGAGATTTGCACCCCTGTTGTGGAGCATTTAATTCTGCGTTAAATGAGTACTTTTCAGAACGTCGAATCGTAAAAAAGCCATTTTCTACAAAATTCTTGTACTCTGTAGGAGTCAGCGTATTCTATAACACAAGCATGTTCTGCAAGTACAGTGTTATAGACTTTACATAAAAAAAAATGGCCACTTGCATGGAAGTAAGGCAGCATTCTTTTTACACGAAGTAGATGCAGCTTCCAGTCTACACTTCTCTCTGCTTGGATGAATTGCTTTATCAACGTTACCATTCGAAAATATTGCACCCATAGTTTTGCTGTAGGTCCATTATTTTCCAGCTCTCCTAATTTATGAGTAAACATCTGCACAATACTTTGTACAGCAGTATCTGATTCAAAAAGAGAACAGTCTACGTCACTTCTGGCATCTCGCTCTTCATCTGAAATCTCAATCTTCGAAAGAACGATCTTTGCAATTGCCAAGTGGCACATCATGTGAGCCCTGACAGCTCTCGAACATGCATGACCCGTCATCAGTTTCTCAATCGATGCCCGCGCATATAGGCCCGAGCATAACAGGCAATGCTCAATAAGTCCTGCAACCCACTGCCATCCATGATGTATCCTACTGCTCCCATGAAGCGTGAAGGACATCAGTAGATGAAAGTCCCCCAAACGGACAGTTACGGACCCAATCTCAGATTGCAAAAAGGGTTGTACTGGTGCATGTACTTGTCGAAAAGCAGGGTTGAAATGCTCAAATATGTGTAAGCACTGTAGTGGCCTCGCATCTACAAATGTAGTTGAACTGCCTCATGATTTAGAGCAATGGTTCTCAACCGGTGGTACGCGTACCCCTTAGGGGTACGAGGTTAACTACCAAAAAGTATACAAAATTATATTGATATATGCTAGAATTTAATTGTGACAAAAGTTTGAGTAATGATTTAAAACTGAAAACTATCAGTAAAGCAGCAAGCAAACACGTTGCTTGTTACTTCTCTATCCAAGCTGGATCCAAATATTGATGAACTTTGTAAACAAGAACAAGCCCAGCGTTCCCACTAATTATTTCCTGAGACTTATTTTATGTCTAATAATAAAAACTTTGCAATAAAATGTCCATTAAAATAAAATTTCTTGTTTTTAATTTGAATTAGATATTCGTAATTACACTTTAACAGTTTAATGTTAAACTTTAACTAATATAACACATTTTAATAAAGCTAAAGTGTTTTTGTTGGGGGTACGCATAGTTAATGATACACAAAAGGGGTACATGGGTTGAAAAAGGTTGAGAACCCCTGATTTAGAGGATGAAGATGACGTATCACCAAACATAGAGATGATGTTTGGTGAAAACAGATCATCAAAACAGCTAAAAACAATAGGTATGAAGAATGTTATTTAATTTGAAATATTTCAATTTTTGTACAGTTATTGAAGCATTTATAATTACATAATAATTATTATTATTTATGTAATTTCTTCTATATATTATTTCACTTCTGCTAGATTTTCTAATTTATAATAATGTATTTAAACGGTTTTTATAGATGTTGAATACTCCGATTTTTGTAATTAATTTCCTATGTATCGACAAATGTGTAGTTTATGTACATAATTATATAAATATGCACACTATTCAAGTATGTGCGAGTAAAAAAATATATATGTTGTAATACACATATTGTGCATTTCTCAAATATGGATATATATATATATATATATATATATAGGAATTGTACGAGTTAGTGTGTTAGAGAAGTAAGTTTTGCGTCTTTCTCGACAAGTGGAATAAAACATCCCATTTTCCTGACGCTGTAGCTCGCTTGTTATTGGGTTTAGAAAAATATGTAAATGTAAGATTTGCTCAAAATTTTGTCATCTTTATGATTGTAACTGCAATCTAAGCTCTAGAACCAACCATTACTGAGATATTTGAAAAAACCCAAAAAAAGTTTAAAAATTTCGTTGTTTTCAGGCCACAGAAAATTCCGCCGAGGTCTTTCGAATTGGAAAACGTGGTTTTTCAGTACTGGACTAAACATATACAAGTAGGGAAAAAAATCTAATACCTGATCTTTTGTCCGGTAAGGCCATTTATTTGATCCCAGCTACTGGGCTATCATACATACACCATCTTTTTTGTTCTTTATCTTTTGTTTAATAAATGGGCTTTATGAATAAGGCACGTTTTTTAGTTTCCGAACCTTTATTTGCCGGAGCTGGCATTATCCTTAATTTATGGACATGACTGTACATGAATACTATATTTCCAATAAAAAAATACTTGCAATTTATATGAAATTAGTTCACGAATACTCAATATGCTAATAAACCATACATTATATTACCCAATTCAAAATTATTTGCAATGCACATTAGATCAATTTTAATTCTATACATAGTGTATGCAACGTTACATTTTCAATATTACTGAACAACAATAGCAACAATAGACCATCAATAGCAACAAACCGTGCCTTATATATAACCCAAAAGTTTACCACTAGAGAGTCAAGGCTAAATAGATTTCGCCGAACAGACTGGGTATATCACTCCAGCCGGGCAAAAAAAACGTAGCACAATATCGCACAACCTACTCACTGATAAATTTCTTCCGTGGCGAAAAAATCCGCGACGTCACTGCATTTTCCGCTCGTGATCGGACAAAAATAGAGATACCGGCATGATACGACATCCATTTTCTTTCTCAGGTCGGCCTTAGATCTGATTAATTTGTTGAAGCAGTTACAAGTATTCCTCGACTTGCGACCGCTCCACTTACGACCTCTCTCACTTACGACCGAAATCATTATTATTATTTTTTAACTTTTTATTTTTTTCCCTAAAAAATATTGGTCCTCGAATGTACATACCTATATGTATTAAATTTCGGTCTTATATGTATTAAGGGGACTCACGACCTTTAAGTCGAGGAAATAAGGTATATTTTCATACTTTTTGACTCTTTGTAGCTATTTCAATTTACTCCCAATTTTTCCAAATTTTATGTATATGATAAATTGATATATTTATTTCAATAAACAAATGTTCAACCCTCAAATTAATTTTAAATAATTTTTTTCTTAAATGCTTTGGATATACCTTGTTTTTTAAGCACTTTTATTGTGCGCAGAACTATGAAATTAATTTTACACTTAAATGTATAATTCCAGTTTTATATTTAAAATAAATAATTCAAAATACAATTGAACATAAAACATTCAACATTAAAATATTTTTCCAATTTTTTAAAACTGCTCAAAATATACTTAAAATTTCCTTAAATGTTTGCTTTAACAAAATGTGCAATAATTCTAGTTCAGACGCAATAAAGTAACAGGATTATGCAGTGATAACAATTTCATGGAATTATGTTTCATAGTTTTTGAGATATCAGTTGCGGAATGATGCAAAATTACATTTTGAGAAAAATGAGTTTAAGATTTTTCTTACCATAAACTTGATCAGTAATTAAATATTTAGAATATCAATACTTCCGGAACTAAGCGGAATATTTTCATGCGATTTGCTTTAAGTTGTTCAGAAATAATCAGGCTTTAACATATATTTTTTTCAAAAAAACGAATGTTTTAAAGATTTAAGGGTAGTGAGTCCCCTTAAATGATTATTAAAAAATATGATGCAATATTCTGCAATACTGTAAAAATTTATGACGCAATAACAAAAATGTATGATGCAACTACCATCAAACTACCTTGGATAACTTTATTAATATAATACCTATATGTATTAATTAATTATTCAAAAATATGATACAATATTCTGCAATACTGCAAAAATTTATGACGCAATAACAAAAATGTATGATGCAACTGCCAGCAAACTACGTTGGATAACTTTATTAATATAATACCTATACGTATTAAATAATTATTAAAAAATATGATGCAATATTCCGCAATACTGCAAAAATTTATGATGCAATAACAAAAATGTATGATGAAATTACCATCAAACTACCTTGGATAACTTTATTAATATAATACCCATATGTATTAAATAGTTATTAAATAATTACAAGATAAAAAGAACTTTTTATACACCATGTTTTTAAATTTTCTGTTGAATCATATAAACTTGACAATTCTATGTATTAATAAATACTTTTTAAAAATTTTTTTGATGAATTATCAACTTGAAAGAAAATAAAGTTAATTGGAAATTAAATTGCATTTAACTTTTCGTTCCCGTTTCGGCCAATAGATGGCTGCAACAGTCTACAAAACAAAATTAACTGAAAATAACTGAAAATTTATTTAATTCTGCTTAAAGATGGCTAAAAGTATTTAAAAATGCATTGTCATGGTGTTCCGAGCTATTCTAAAAGTTTCAAATGTCTAGCTAGTCGGGAAGTTAGTTAAAAATCGATTGCAAGATTTGTACTTTACAAACACTGACGCAAACAAGCACACAAACAAGAAAGCAAGTTAATAAAAACATGGTAAAATATATGATGCAGTATTCTGCAATACTGCAAAAATTTATGACGCAATAACAAAAATGTATGATGCAACTACCATCAAACTACCTTGGATAAATTTATTAATATAATACCCATATATATTAAATAATTTTTAAAAAATATGATGCAATATTCTGCAATACTGCAAAAATTTATGGCGCAATATCAAAAATGTATGATGCAACTACCATCACACTACCTTGCATAACATTTAAAAAAAAATTGCTATGTATCTTTTGTCGCAAATTCTGAAACAATGGATTGTACTATCATAATAAGTAGTGGTCGCTAAGAATAATTTATGTCTTTTGAATAAAGTATAATGTACTTTAAATTGCGCATGTATGTACGAAAGTAAAAAATATATGTTTGTACATACATACACACAAAAAATTTGTTTGAAACTCGACTTACGACCAAATCAACTTACGACCAATGTCTCGGTCGTAACTCGAGGAATATCTGTAAATCCCAGCGCGCAGGCGACTGTTATATTTGCTACCGGCTAGTGTACCAGGTGTATACGTTTGCAATACGCTCCGCCTAGATGGATGTGCTTTATGCCAGTGGTGCGTCTTTTTCGTTCGCTACCCAATTTCTTCAAATAAAAATCACTCAATCTCAATGAAAATTTTTTGGTAGTAGTGAATTTTTTTCTAAATAAGAAAATGAGAGAAAAAAAATGGAAATGGGAAGTAAGCAAATTTCGACAAACTATTTTTAAAACCAACGAACAGTAGATTTTCGGCATG
This sequence comes from Dolomedes plantarius, assembly GCA_907164885.2. NCBI lineage: Eukaryota > Metazoa > Arthropoda > Arachnida > Araneae > Dolomedidae > Dolomedes > Dolomedes plantarius. The sequence continues at coordinate 115,919,710 of OU015493.1, forward strand.
TATTTACTTTGCAAAGATGCCTTTCTCTCCTTCTGCACTTGCATTTTGTAAATTTCCTGCGACTGGAACTTCATAGTTAAATATCAATATTTTTACCATGTTTTTATTAACTCGCTTTCTTGTTTGTGTGTGTGTTTGTCAAGTACAAATCTTGCAATCGATTTTTAACTAACTTCCCGACTAGCTAGACATTTGAAACTTTTAGAATAGCTCAGAACATGATTAAAATGCATTATTTTAATACTTTTAGCCATCTTTAAGCAGAATTCAATTAATTTTCAGTTAATTTTGTTTTGTAGACTGGTGTAGCCATCTATCGCTCGGGACGGGAACGAAAAGTTGAACGCAAGTTAACTTCCAATTAACTTCATTTTCTTTCAAGTTGATGGGATAATTCATCTCAAAAATTTTAAAAAAGTATATATTAATACGTAGAATTGTCAAGTTTATATGATTCAACAGAAAATTTAAAAGCATGGTGTATAAAAAGTTCTTTTTATCTTGGAATTATTTTATTTAGGTAAATTTACTTCAAACTAGTATTCGCAACCTCTCCAATGTTTTTCGCGACTTCAGTTTGCTCACCACTGCTCTGTGAAATTTGTCACCTCTGTGGATCGATCGTTCTCCGAATCATTCTTTTCCCGTATGTGTCGTTTATTTCACCCAGTCCCGATGATCATATTGCTTTGTTATATTCCCGCATGTATGGTTTTCCTGCATTTATCGTTCAGTTCAGACGGTCCCTTGGAAAACGATAGATTGAGATTCCACTGTATTTAAAAACAAAACATAATAGCAGCATATTTTCAAGAATACGGTACTGACGAAACAAGCAGAAACGGATTCACCGCACTGTTGGTATTTTAAAGTACGTTTCACTGCAACTTAACCAATAAGTTAAGACTACCCGGAGGTATAATCAGTAGCGTACGCAGAAATTTTCAAAGGAGGGGGTTATAGTCCAGTCAAATTAGGTTTTCATTTCGCATTAAATGAAGGGGTTGAGATTTTTTCAGGAATGTGTCTTGGTTGGTCCCCTGAACAACGCCTAATAAAGTCCCCTCGATTTCAGGCGCCGCGGGGGGTAGGGTGGGGTGGGGGTCCAAAGGTCGCTTTTTTCAGTTTTCGGCGTTTATCTCGAAAACAGGGTGTAGCACAGAAAATTGTCAAAACCAAAAATTAAAGCTTATAAAATTCCCTTCCAAATGGTATATCCATGTTCGTACCCAAGTGTTACCGTAGACATAGACATAGACATGGTACATTAACGAGGCACCAGAGAGCAGGGTTCCATATCCTCGGTATGGATAATTTTTTGTGGCTGTATTTCCGTTCTCAGGATTAAAAGAAAAGTGTTGACTTGAAAGTTTGAATAATAATAAAAATATTAATAATAATAATAATAATAAATAAATAAAAATAAATAATACTAATACTAGCAAAAAATAAATAAGTAAATAATGTGGCAGGTTTTATTTAAAAAAAATTACGGTAGCAGACGATTAAGCAAAAATTAGTAAGGATTGTCTTGAGGTCGATCCATCAAAAAAACGCAGGTCAGAACCAGAAGCAACGGCAAATGTAAATTAAAATTTAGAAGAGGTTGGAGGGAGAGTTAAGAAAGGAGAAGGAGACCAGTGTGAATAATCAAAGTGGCCTTAGGACGCATATAGCATTCCCTTGGGTCGTAGTCGGGGAGCTTAGCTATTTCTTCGTTGTCTATTGAATATAATCTATTGTAGAACTTAGATGCAAGATCTTTAATGTGTTGCCGAATGGGTTCGATTCTCAGATCCCTGTGAATAAGTATGTTTTTAAGGTACCAGGACGCCTTCTTAATACCGCGGAGTGTTTTATTTTGAATTGTCTGCAATCGCTGGATATGGGTGTCAGCCGCTGAGCCCCAAACAGGAACGGCGTACAACAGGATGGGACGCAGTACGGTTTTATGCGAGAGTAGTTTGTTATCTAAACCCTTTTGATTCTGGTACAGGAGGTGGGCGATATCCTTACGGGCTTAAAAAAATTTCTAATGTTATGTTCAAATTTTTCTTCCACGCCAGTCGACTATCGAGGTAAATTCCTAGGTATTTGCCCTCTCTCTCAAAGTGAACCAGTTGATTGCATACTGTGACCGGAGGAGGTGGAATTCTATTGTAACTGAAAAAAAATAGCTTTAGATTTTGAAGGACTTAACTTGAGCCTCCACCGTTCGAACTATCGTTCAAGAATTCCAATATGTCTCTGTAGGAACTTGTGCATATATTTAATATTTTGATGTTTAGGCAGTATTGCCGTGTCATCCGCAAACATGGCTAGTGTAGTGAATGGAGAGTTAGGAACGTCATTCATAAAAATATCAAAAAGGATAGGTGCTAACTTGGAGCCCAAGTGTTACCGTTTTCGAGATATGAGCCGTTGAATATCAATTTTTTTTCAAAAAAAGTGGTAGCGGTTCAGGTATCTCGTCAAACTTCCTCTTCTAACTCTTTCCCCTTCCATTTCTCAGAAAACTTTTGATAGAGAAAGTTGTAGAGCGAAAGATTTCCTCCAAAAATGTATAAAGTTATGCTAATTTATCTTCACTAGGTAAATAGAGCGTTTTGAAGTTTAGGGGTACTTTTCAACATTTTGCTAGTAAAATGCTCGTCACTCAAGTTTCGTTTCCAAGGTCAGTAACTCTCTTAATCACTTTGTGTACTGTTTAATTAGATTCGTATAGTATTCATAACCCATATAAAGAATAATTTATGTATACCTGTACGTATAATGTATATCTCATAATATACAGAAGAACACTTGTAGTACAAAGGAGGAAGTAAGAAAACAAACCAAAATGTATAAAAGTGTCACTTTAACTCAGATCATTTTGGAAAATTTAGATACCACACCATATGAAAAAGAAGAATTAGTTCAGTTACTTCTGACCTCAGTAGAAATTACTCCACAACACATTTCCACAAATACCTCCCTTGCCAGCATTCAGTGGAAATTGAGCATCGAATTGTCATGTCTCAAAGGTAATGGGCCAACAGCAGCTTTGTGGGTCCAGTACTTTGAAATGGTGGTGTTGATGAAAAAATTCATTGCAGCACAGTGCATCTGGGAAGATCATATGACAAGCGCCCAACTGATGATACCTTACTTCCATGCGAGCGGGCATTTTCATTGCAAAGTGTACTCACCTATATGTACAACACATGCTGGGACTAACAACTCGCCACCTTCAACTTAAACAGGATTTTATAGATCGTGGATACTTCACTGTCAACAGAACTGGAACACCAATGGCTGGTGTGTGGTCTGATATGGCAATTGAGGTGACACCCATGTGTGACATGAAGAGTGAAGGAGAATTAACACGTGGACAAGGCTTTAGTGATTCGGTGTTGACGAAATGGGTTGGGGGAGTACGCACAGCTACAGCAATATGTAGTTCACTTGAGATGTTTTGTGGAGATGTAGTTCACTTGAGATGTCCATACTGCAAGAGGAGAACACCATGTTGAGTTTCGAGCATCACGCATTACCACTGATGATCTAGACAGAAGGAAGCTTGCTCAATGGTTGGCTGATCACCCGCCTTTTGTTGAACGTAATAGTTTGATGTCTCTTTCAACGGGAGTAATTGGAACAAGTAACGTCAATTGCTACCAGGCCTTGAAAATTGGAACCCGCACAATGAGCACTTTTCTTGGAATGAATTTCTCAGAAGTGAAACAATCCAAGAAGGACTCAGTCGTTCCTTTAGCTGCGATGAGCAATATGATCAAAGTTAATGATGAGGTAGTGGTGGTAGAGCCTCTGATGAAATTTCAAAGAACTCTGATCACCAAGAAGAAAGAAGGAGATGTAGAGGAGTTGCTAACGTACGAGTTAGCCCCATACCCCATGTCTCTATTCGCCGAGGGGATAATGAGAAAAATTAAAAGGTCAGCACTGTCTGATACTTTCCCAAAATGCAATCAACTGATCAATGTGAAGAACAGTTTCACGGTAATCCGTGGCGGCTTCCTGCTTCATAGAGTAAAGTGGAACACCAACACCATCTTCGCCTCCATCTGCAATCAATATGTATCGTACATAATCAACCATTACGGCAACAGTTCAGCTGCGGTTTTTGATGGTTATGAAGACACGAACTCCACGGAAAGAGACGAACAACATCGGAGAGCATCAAGTAAAACATCAGTGGATATTGACTTCAATAAGAACATGGTGGCTACTGTTCATCAGGAAAACTTCCTTTCCAATGAAAGGAACAAAACCAAGTTCATTACTATGTTAGTTCAGGCCGTGGGTGCAAGAGGTATACAGTCTACTACAGAAAAAGGAGATGCTGACTGCAGTATTGTCAGAGGTGAGTGGCAAAACACCTCTCATTCAACTGTGGTGATAGTAGATAGGTAAGACCTGCTCGTCTAACTTGTGGCACTCACCCCACGAGACACGAATGTGTTTTTCATGAAGGCCGGACGGGGCAACACAGAAGACAGGCTCTACTCTTCCCAACATCTTCAGGTCTTATCATTCAGCCAGTACATTCTCTGCATCCATAGTTTCGCAGGATGTGACACTACGTCAGCGATTTATGATAAAAGCAAAGCAGCAATAGTACAATGTTTCCAGCGGTACGCCAATGGAACAACAAACATCGCTAAAGTGTTTTATGACTCCAAATCTTCACCAGGAGACATTACTGGAGCTGAGGAATGAATGTTCCTGCTCATGTTCCAGGTCCCGCCAAATGAGTATGATCTCAATCACCACAGGCACCTTTCATTTTTCTTTGCTCGTACTGACCCCATTAAGTAAATTTATTAATTTATGTAATTCATTAATATTCAATAATACGTTATACACTATCCGGCCAAAAGTATCCGGACACCCCCCTCAAGAAGTAGGTCTAGCAGGTGCGTAATTTGATGCGTAACCGAAAGCTATAAAATTATTGGTAGTGGTTTGTCAGGTCATATTTATGCGTTTGTGAGACGATGAGTAAGTCAAAGGAGCTTAGTGACTTTGATCGTGGCATTATAGTGGGATGCCACCTTTGTGGGAAATCAGTTCATGAAAATTCGGACATTCTACAGAAGCTAAAATGATAGTGAAGACTTTGACTTGTTTGAAACTTTTTCCGAAGTATCAGATTGACGGCTTTTAATATACAGGAAAGCAGTTGATGAAATAAATTGTATATAATATATTTAATGTAACTGTTGTTTGAACTTACTTTTGATAACCATTTTTTGATTATATGAACAACTTTTATGCATTTTGGTTTGTTTTCTTACTTCCTCCTTTCTACTACAAGTGTTCTTCTGTATATTATGAGATATACATTATACGTACAGGTATACATAATTTATTATTTATATGGGTTATGAATACTATACGTATCTAATTAAACAGCATACAAAGTGATTAAGAGAGTAACAGACCATGTTACTCTCTTAATCACTTAGACCATAGAAACGAAACTTGAGTGACGAGCATTTTACAAGCAAAATGTTGAAAAGAACCCCTAAACTTCAAAACGCTCTAACTATTTACTTGGTGAAGATAAATTAGCATAACACTATACATTTTTGAATGAAATTTTTCGCTCTACAACTTTCTCTATCACGAGTTTTCTGAGAAATGGAAGGGGAAAGAGTTAGAAGAGGAAGTTTGACAAGATACCTGAACCGCTACCACTTTTTTTGAAAAATTTTCATATTCAACGGCTCACATCTCGAAAACGGTAACACTTGGGTACAAACATGGATATACCATTTGGAAGGTAATTTTATAAGCTTTAATTTTTGGGCATGACATTTTTCTTTGCAACGCACCGTTTTCAAAATAAACGCCAAAAACTGAAAAAGTCACCTCATAAACCCCCCCCCCCCCGCGGCGCCTGAAATCGTGGGGACTTATTATGCGTTGCTCAGGGGACCATCCCCTACACATTCCTGATAAAATCTCAACCCCTTCATTTAATGCATGATTCGCCGCCATTTTGAGCTAATTTGACTGGACTATTACTATGAAAGAGTAGTTTTGAGAAATCAGTGCAAAGCGATAACCTAATTAAATAATATATGTAATCAGAACCAATGGGGGGGGTTATAACCCCCATCAACCCCCCCTTGCGTACGCCACTGGGTATAATATGTGTACAGTCGATTCCGGTTAATCGGACCACATCGGAACGCGATCATTTTGGTCCTAATAACCGGCTAGACCGATTAAACGAACATGCCTTATGTTATAAGACGGAATTCGGTCCGAATAAGCGGATGGCCCAATTAACCGGAATCGACTGTATATGAAATTTTACTGCTGTCAACTCTCGACTGAAAGAGGAAATTTTTGACATTGACATTGTACATTAACGAGGCACCGAAGAGCAGAACAACATATCCTCGGTAAGGATAATTTTATGTGGCCATATTTCCGTTCTCAGGATTAAAGGAAAAATGTTGACGTTGAAAGTTAAGGATACACACATATACACACACACACACACACACACACACACACACATATATATATATATATATATATATATATATATATATATATATATATATATATATATATATATATATATATATATATAAGAAAAAATCTTTATTTACGGCAAAACTATCTATTTTCAGGAAAATTTTTTGTTATTTGGTGCTGTTAGATATTTAAAGTTTGAAACCTTTTTTTTCCCCTTTTTTTAAGCAAAGTAAACAATGACTCTTTTGTGTTACTTAACGGAATATTTTTAAGTTTTAATGATTCTCTCAAAACCTATTTACAAAGTGCGTTACTGATACAAAATAAACCAATGAATACTTGGCGACCAAACAAATTGTGGGTACTCATGTGAAATTGTAGTTATTTTTTACGTCATTTATTCAAAAAGAATTTCCGCAGTTTCACCGTCCGAGTAAACGGCAGTGAGCATGATAATTCGAACGTGCCACTGTGTGAGATACTTTTATCATTTGCCACTAATCTATCAAATCAGCAGTTTTCGGAAATATTCCACATGTCAGTCGCTTTATCTGATCATATCTGGAAAAATAAACCCTTTAAGTCGTTCTTTCCCTAACCTCGTATCCGGTACTGCTTACGCGCAGTCTCATTTGCTATATCACGAGGATAGTATGTGTAGATTCTGAATGATTTAATTAATCTTATGAATATTTCTTTTTTTTTTAATCAGATATTAAGAAATTCGTGTTCACATAGAATTCTTATGATGCCATCGTTATTTTATGGAATACTGTAGCAGGGTTCGTACAATCCTGAAAGTCCTTAAGAATCCCTTATTTTTAGTTTCCATTTGTAAGAGCCTTTAAAGCGTTTAAAAAAAAAGACTTATTTTTGCATTCATATTTTTTTTTTTCGTTTGCTTTCCGGTCCTTGTAAAGTCTTTATTTTTTAGTAGAAACTATAGGGTGATTCACTCGAGAGAGGCCCCAAAAATTCTGTAAAAACTCTCGCTAGGATAAAACAATCTAAATCCCAAAAATTCGCTACATACCTCAATGTATATGTAATCGATTGCATTACATGAGATGTTGGAAGTGATCTCTTTCCTGACAGACACGTTTCTACGCGGTGCTCCATGTTCCCGAATGTATTGGCAAGGATATCGAGGTGAATAGCAGCCATTTCCCATTGGATGTTTAGCTTCAAATCTTCCACAAGCCTGTTCAGATAGACTTTTCCCAAAGGAAGAAGTCTGGTGATGTCAGATCCGGCGACCGTGGTGGCGAAAGACCCTTTGAAATTACCCTGTTTCTGATAAAGGACTCAATTTCTGCCTTGGTCCTCGTTGATGTGTGATAGGTTGTTCTACCTTGCTGGAAGTAACCTTTCGTTAACATTCCGTTTCGATCATCCAGTTGATTCCCGAACAGTGTGCGTAGCTAGAACTTTTGCCGCCCGGGGCGGTCTCCAATTTGCCGCCCTTTCTAAGTCAATCAATTGGTGGTTTTTATAAATTAATAAACATAAATAAATAATTGTAATTGAGACAAACTATAGGTGGGGAACTTTTTTACCATTGGAAGCCATATTTAAATTAGGCAGTAATAAAGGAGGCCGCGTCATCTCCATGCAAACGATGGTACTAAGCATTCAATAAACATCGAGCACGGAGTAGTACATAAAACTTCTACTCGACGTCGGCACCATTGATGTCTGTATCCGAGCAAAATTTTTAGAAATAATATTTTCAACCCTACATTGGCTTGACGATGAGGAAAAATATTCGAAATCATATAGTAATTCATAATTCGCAGAAATCGAATAGTAAACTTATGAATTGAACAAGTGGTTTTTTACAACTAATCTATACTTATATATAAAGAGAGAGCGGATTTTTTATGTGGAGGGTTAGCTCCAGAACCACTGCACCTATTTGAAAAATTCTTTCACTGTTTGAAAGGTACATTATTCCAGATGGGCATATGCTATATATTATGTATATCAAAACAGTAGAAATAAAGTTAGGGGCTTAATCCTAACAATCTCCATTGTTACCGCTACTGTCCTCTACCGCTTTTTGTGCCAAAGACTTCAACGATCCTTAGCGTGGTGCTATCGCGGTGGGCTTCTGTTCTGACGTTAGCAGATCGAACCTAGACGTTCTCCGGCACGCCTTTTTCTTTTAAAAAATTAACTTTAATTATTAACTAACATAATATTAATTTGAATATTATTTTAGGAATATTATTTTTAAAAAATTTAAAAATTATTTTAAAAAAAAATTCTTTACTTAAAATCCTTTTTTTAATTTTTTTTATTTTTTTTTGTCTCTTAACCTCTTTCTTTTAAAAAATTAACTTTAATTAATAACTATCGTAATATTAATTTGAATACTATTTTAGGTGCTTAAAATAATTTAAAAAACATTCTTTACTTAAAATCCTTTTTTTATTTTTGAATAAAACTACGGTCTCAAGCACACCTCTTTCTTTTAAAACATTAACTTTAATTAATAACTAACGTAATATTAATTTGAATATTATTTTAGGTGCTTAAAATAATTAAAAAAACATTCTTTACTTAAAATCCTTTTTATATTTTTGCATTTTTATTTCATATCTTATTCTAATTTTGGGATACCAATGTGTATCTATACTTCTATAATAATATATAAAGAGAGAGAGCAGATTTTGTATGTGGAGGGTAATGTACAACTTTTGTACATTACAATGTACCTTAGAACTTTTCCTTTGTCAACTGCAGTCAAGTAACCATAGCAACACCCTGTAGCTTACGGGGTCCGTTTTTCGAAACCGCTCTTTAGAACGGGAGGAGGTATTGATAAATAGAAAAAGGATCTTTGAAATTGGCAATGTTTAAGGGTTTCTTGAAGAAAATTACATTTGGAACTATGCTTTTTATTGGACATTTAAGGTAAAAAAAGATTTATAATTTATTAGCTATCAACTTATTGGTATAATATTACAGAATTTTATTTAACTTATAAACTTTATGTTTTTGAATTTATGTACAATTTTATGCACAATTTGCGTAAATCGAACTTGAATTATTGAACTTTATTCAAAAATCAGTGTGTTTCATAGAAACTGTGAAATTTATTGATTACTAGCTGAAGTACCCGACGATGCTCGGGATTTTAAGAATGTTTGTTGTTAACCAAAATCAATTTAAAAATTAACACAGTATAAATAACATAAAAAATATATGTGAAATGTTATACACGTCTCAGAATTTCAGCCTTTCATCATTTTAATACTAAAATCTGAAAAGTAAAAATGTCAAATTCTCTAATGTTTGTTAACCAAAATTAATTTAAAACTAAGCACAGTATAAATAACATAGAAAAAAAACCTTGTGAAATCTATAAATATATAAATTTATAATAAACTCCTCAGAATTCAGCTAGAATTAGCCTTTCATCATTGGGGTAAAAAAAAGCTGCAATTACAGGTTCAGCAGAAATTTCCAATAGAACAATGATATGACTGCAGCGTTGCCTCTTAAAAAAATGAAGTGTTTGATTGAGGGCTGCAAACCATTCAACTCCTCTCCACATTTCACTCCTATAAACATCCTCTACATATTAAATTACTTTTCTCTCCATAATAAACTCCTCAGAATTTTGGTATATTCAGCCTTTCATCATAGTACCACTAAAATCTGAAACATCCTCTCCAGAAATATAAATTTATTAATTTCAATAATTAAACACACACAAATATATAAATTACGCAAAAGTTTTTTAACCAACATTTGAATAATTCGTAAATGAAAAAGCATATGAAAATAAAGATAAGAACTTCCGGAATCGAAATTAATTACCCTTAATTTTTAATTAATAAAAAACCAACATAATATGAATAAAAACGATAGTTGCTTAAAACCATATGAAAATAAAGCTATTATAAAGATGATAATAATAAAAAAAGCATAAGAAAATAATGCTCGCGCATGAAGTTAACGTTACGATATAAAGATAAAACAGTTCCGTAACTGACTAACTGACTGATTGACTGACTTGACATACAAAGTACAGACCAAACCGTTGAACCTAAAGGACTGAAATTTTGCATGGCGATTCTTATAATGTAGGGGTGCACTAAGAAAGATTTTTGAAAAATTCTTCTTAGATTTTTTAAAATTAAATTTTTAATCTGTTTTTGTAACTTTTTTCAAGTTTGCATTTAAAATAATAATTTGAGGGTTGTAAAATTTATATCACGAAAAAGATCATAAAAATTCCTTTAAAATGAAATTCTTTTCGCATCTTTACCTCCATTTTCTAATTTTTGGTGAATTTTTAAAGATTAATTTTTACAATTTAATTTATTAAACGCTGATCATGTGATTTCTTTATCTGGTACTTTAAATAAATTTATCGTCACATAACAACGAAATAGACACAAAAAAAATTAAAATAGTGGCGCCATCTACTGTACGCTTGTGAATCGAGAGTTGTTGGTTATTTATTAATTAAAAATATTGGAAAGTTCTTGTGGATCTGTAAATATACATGTGGTAACAGTTTTAAAATTTATAAATTATCAACCTACACAGGTGATAATTTATCCGGCGTTGCCCAGGATTTTAAGAATGTTTGTTAACCAAAATCAATTTAAAAACTAAACACAGTATAAATATCATAGAATAAAAAGCATGTGAAATGTTATACACATGAATAAAAAGAAAACCCAACATAAAAAACCATAAATTTACAATAATTTCTTCAGAATTCAGCTAGATTTAGCGTTTCATCATTGGAGCAAAAAAACCCTGAAAAGTAAAGCATAAAATATATACATTTATAATAAACCACTAAAAGCTGAAAAGGAAAAATGTCAAATTGTCTTTAGGAAAGTAAAGCTGAAAAGTAAAAATGTCAAATTGTCGAATGTTTGTTAACCAAAATCAATTTAAAAACTAAATGCAGTATAAATAACATAGAAAAGATTTAGCCTTTATCATTGGAGCAAAAATTCCTGAAAAGTAAAACATAAAATACATAAATTTATAATAAACCTACCAAAATCCTTTAAAAAAATAAACACAGTATAAATAACATAGAAAAAAAAGTATACGAAATGTTATACACATTAATAATATGAAAAATAAAATAAAATAAAAATAATAATTTTTAAAAATAATAAAATAAAATAAAAATATTTTAAAAAAATAATAAATAAAAATAATAATAATAATAATTTAAAAAATAATAAAATAAAAGCTGAAAATACAGGTTTAGCAAAATCTGTACGATCCGTATTCGAACCCGCTTCGTGTAGTGTAGCAAATGAACGCTCTTACCGAATGCGCCACAATAACATGCTGGTGTATTTTGTAAATAGGAGAATATTTGTACTAAAATTACTGGAAAGTTGCTATGGGTTGGTGAATATACATGTATTTATGGAGTAAGAGGAGTTTTAAGTTAGAAATAAGTTAGCAGGATAGAAGCTTAGTCTTTAACTCTTCAATAGACACAAAGACATAAGCGAGGGGGGTTGCAGTAGCGATTAAAAATGATCTTGTGACACTTAGCGTGGTTGATTCGAATTTTCCATCGCGTGTGATAGTGTCAATATGCCGTTGGATCCGATTTATTTTAGAGTATAAAATCTGACTTGAAAGATTATTATTTTCATTTATTATTCTGGCTTAATATGTAACTTGAAACTTTTTGATTTTATTTATTTTTATCTTTTTGCTCGCTGTTCGCTTCAGCTAACCCTAACGTGGACGCCATATTCAGAGGGGTGATTCCACAAAGTGTAACATCTTACATTTAGTTTCAAAATTTTTGGTTTTTTATTAATTAAAAATCAACGGTAATTAATTTCGATTTTTGAAGTTCTTCAGACCCTCGGCTGTTTTTAAAGACGCCTGTATGTAAAATTTCACGATCGTTGCTCCTAAACTGTGAATTTCTATACAATTACAGAGATACAAACATTCATTTTTATATATTAGATTTCGAATAGGCCTATGTTTGTTCCTTTATAAGTGAAAAGGTGTTGTTTCCATTGAGCTGAAATTTTGTATAGATATAATCGATAGTTCAGATTAAAACATAGGCATATTATTTTTGAAAATCGGGCCCCGGAGTTTTTTAATTAATGTTTTAATGATTTTGCCCCTAAAAGTTGCTTGTTTCGACAGCTTCCGCGGCTGTCATCGCTGACAGGGAGACTATGGGGCCGAATGGTACCAAAATCGGCACGCCTTCACTGATCGGTGTCAGTCACTGATCGGTGGCCCCGGACACGATACAGTGACTGACTGACTGACGCACAGACCAAACCGCTGGACCTAAAGGGCTGAAATTTTGCATGGCTATTCTTCTTATAGAGTAGGGGTGCACTAAGAAAGATTTTTGAAAAATTCTTCTTAGATTTTTAAAATTAAATTTTTAAGCTGTTTTAGTAACTTTTTTTAAGTTTGCATTTAAAACAATAATTTCAGGGTTATAAAATTTATATCAAGAGAAAGATCATTAAAATTCCTTTAAAATAAAATCTCGTTCGAATTTTTACCTCCATTTTCTGATTTTTGGTGAATTTTTAAAGATTAATTTTTAGAATTTAATGTATTAAATGTTGATCACTTAGTTTGTTTTCTTTTTGTGGTACTTTAAATTAATTTTACGTCACGTACATAACAACGAAATAAATTGATATAATTTTTTTTCTTTCTAATGCGGCAGACGATTGGACACTATCCAAAAAAATATTAAAATACAGTAAAAGAAATGTTCTTTAAACTGTACTATGTTAACTGTGCTATATTCTTTAGTATGGTCTATTAGATTTAATCTGAATATTATCTTTTACATTATTTTGTCTATGCGAATTTTTATAAATATACACTGCTGGCCACCCAAATTGCAACACCAAGAAAGACAAGAGATATCACAACAAAATTTATTTTGTAGATAACATGTTGACCAAGTATCAAATGATTAAATTTATAGACTTCTGTGAAGTGTGGTTCCTGCCAAAATCAGTAGCCAGAGTAGCCGCCATTGTTGGAGATCACCGCTGCCACACGCCTCGGCATTGATTCAAAGAGACTTTGGATGAGTTCTTGGGGTACAACAGACGAAGCAGCTTCCACATGTTGCCAAAGTTGATCTGCTGTGGCAGCTGGGGATGGAATCTGGGTCAATCGTAGAGCAACCATGGACCACATGTTTTCTATCGGCGACAGATCCGGAGAGCGAGGCGGCCAGGGAAGCAATTCAATCTGGCGATTGACGAAGAAACGTTGGACAATGCGTGCCACATGTGGTCGCGCATTATCCTGTTGAAATATGGCTGTGGGCAAGCCCTGAAGGTAAGGAAGGACAACTGGCTCCAACACCTCGGAGATGTAGCGCTGGCTGTTTAAAGTACCGGCAATGCGTACTAGAGGTGTGCGAGAGTGATATCCAATACCGCCTCATACCATAATACCCGGTGCAGGACCAGTGTGGCGGTGCATAACGCAGCTGTTCAGCATCCTCTCTTCACGGTGTCTCCAGACTCGAATGCGACCATCGTGGTGTTGCAGACAGAAGCGTGACTCGTCAGAAAAGACAATTTCATTCCATTCTTCCGTCCACATCCTTCTGTCATCGCACCATTGGCGGCGGAGACGTCTGTGGTTCTGTGTCAAGGGTAGACAAAGCAATGGACGTCTTGCGGACAGACCACTCTGCTGTAAACGGCGTCGAATGGTACGCGCAGACACTGATCATGCGTTACAGACTGCATGTGCTGTGCTATGGTTCGTGATGTGACTGAGTGACCCGTCACTGCCATGCACCCAATTTGCCTGTCATCACGTGAAGTGGTGCGCTGAGGTGGATGCGATCGAACACGCCGGTCCGTCGTACCCTCCTGCATCCAACGATCACATATCCGCATTACAGTTGTTTGGTTTCGTCCAACACGACTACCGATTTCCCTGAAAGATAATCCACAATCTCGGTACGCCACCATCCTTCCTCTGTCGAACTCGGATACTTGATAAAAAGATGATCGCTGTTTTCGACGAGGCATAATTGATCGTTTTTTTGAAAAAACCACAAGAAAAACACAATTGCCGAACTTCAAATCGTCGAAATCTCCAAGCCTTAAATAGCGCTTTGAAGTGGCGCCACAGGCGCGCGTGATGTGCGTCTGCGCTGAAATTCTAATCATTTGCATATCTCACCTCCGCTAATACATGTTGTAAATTTCATGTTATTTGCATGTTTCCTTCAGGGTGTTGCATTTACAGTGGCCAGCAGTGTATTTTTGTTTTGTTTTTTGGCATTAATTGCATACTTTGACCGTTGTGTTTAATTTGAATGTACTCCGTAGTGAAGCACGGGTATTCAGCTAGTACTAAATAAAAATATGCCGCCCCAAAATATGTGCCGCCCGGTGCACCCACCGCACACCCCTAGCTACGCCACTGTTCCCGAATTGTTCAAAAATGACCAGGTACACATAGGTGTTCACGGGGGTGTCAAATAAAATGGAACCTATGATGCACAACCATGACATCGGGAACCACACACCAGCTTTTTGATCATGAGGCAGTGTTTAGTGAGTGGCAAAGGGATTTTCAGCGGCCCATATACGAGTGATTTGCGAGTTAACATAATCCGACAAATGGAACCACGCCTCATCCGAGAACCACATGATGTGATGTGCCATTTACCGAGGAGCACATTGTATGTAATTTCATTCAGATTGCTTCGTCGTAGAGCGAATTTTTCTAGCATATTCGGGGCCTCTTTTGAGTGAATCCCATGTAGATTTTTTTTGTTTGTTACAAAGAAGTGTAATGTTCGCGGTTGAGGGAGAACTACTTCCTTTCACCTGTCTTAAACCATCGGTATCTTTATGATCAGTTGAAGCTTCCTGCAACATATATTTGAGATCTTGGGGCTCAAATATATGTTGCAGGGGAAAGGATAATAGGGGAAATAGGTTGAATAGGGGAAAGGATAGAGTGACAAGCATTTATTATAGATCCAACCAATCACGCCTCTGAATTTTCTGACCAAGCTTTTTTTTTTTTTTTTACAACCAATTCATTGTCCACCGACTATCCTGTTGGAGGTTTTATTTGGAACTCAATTTGCTGAAAAAAGCCTTTGGAATGATCTTTGGTACAGACTTTGATAAAAGAAACATAACAGTATTACCTTAAAAATATCAAAGTGCTGGGGTGATTTCAACTGCTTCAGAAGCAAGAGGAAGCCTGGACCTTCTCAGATTTTCTAGAAGAGGAGGGCATCACAGACTTTTATATAGTCTCCGATCCCCATAACCAGTTATGAGGTGCACAGTTTTCAAGGGGGGAAAATCAAACTTTCCTGTATTTTCTCTTCTGGAATGTTGCATTTTGTTTTTACGCATAGCGGTTCTAACTTCTCTTTTCTGAGAAAAATCAATTTTTCAGGTCAACTTTGGAATATGTCAGAACGCTCTGCTCCCTCGCCGCTCAAGAACTATTGCATTAAAGGAGGAGTGGGGGCTCCTTGTGTTTCGTAACCGAAAGTTGTTGTTTTTGTTCGTTTGTTTGTTCCTAACGTGGCAGGTACTTGTATTTTTGACATTCACTTATACCACACCCCGAATTGATTGGCTAAATAACGCAGGTGGATTCGGGACTCAAGCATTCACGACATACTTCGGTGAATAAGTTTTATAATTCATATGATCTTTGAAAAACTTACATTAAACGATCAAAAAATATGTCAAATTCTTGAGTATGCCAAAATATGTCTTAATCCTCGAAAATTTACGATCTTAAATGAAGAAACATACACATAATCTTATGGTTTCATTTGCAATTTCTTTAGAATATTAAGTAATTGTTTGATGTCTGTTCTCGAAAGAAAAGCTTATTTATGGTCTCTGAAACATCTGAAAAATCAAATTTATTTCAACCGGGTGCATTTTCAATAATTTTTAAGGTCCTTAAAAACGCTTCATTGCGTTTTTAAAAAGTTCTCGGGAACACCTTATTTTTGATTTCTCAAAATGAGTACCAATCCTATGTGACTAAAAGAAGATTTTTGATATCTTCATATCCAATCATGTTCATCCTATGCATGAAAACAGCTGGAAGGTACAATGGATCCAGTAATATAGTTAATAAAAAAACTAATTTGAGATTAAAATTACCTCTTAGCTTAAAATCTAATCGATAGTAGTAGGGGAAACTCTTGTACCTAGGGCCATCGTGTACCTAGGGCCACTATGCTTTATTTAAATAATTATTACTTTATAGCATTTTTACTCATTGGAGTGAGTAACAACACTGTTTCAAATCATAACAGCCATTTTTAATGAAAGCAAGAAGAAGCTTTAGTTAAATAGAAAAGAAGGTCTTGATTTTATGATCAAAACTAAATTTTTTCACTTCAATTTGAAGTCTTATTTTTTGAAAGTAAGTGCAAACTTATGTTTTAATGTATAACAGATAATTTTTGTAATCATTAAAGGAAAAAAGGATATAAAAACAAAGTTTGGTTTCTGCAGGTCTTTGGCTATGGAAGCCATTTTGCCAAAAACAACAACATCTTGTACCTAGTGCCATGGCCTCTGGTAGAAAAGAGGTGGACGAAAACTTGGCAAGTGTAGAATTCTCACTGATACCCCCGAGAAAAATTAAAATCAAGCATAAATATTGAAAAAAGTAATTGTTAAAAAAAAGGTTACGAAATCTGTGTTTGAAACAGAAAATTTATGTGAGATCATTAAGAAGACAATGGAGAAAAAGCATACATTAGAAAGGGATGAAATAATAAACATTTCTTCCTTTTAGACATTGCCTACAATTAACATTTCTTTCTTAAGAAGATTTTAGAAGTTGTGCATAAAAGAAATAATGCATACATTTTTTTTTTAAATGTAAGCAACAATTTCAATTTTTGGAAATAACTGGCCCTAGGTACTATAGTGTTATTGTACCTAGGGCCATTTGTAATTTTTTTTAAATTTTCAATATCATTTACAAAAATTTTTTTCTACACTTGATGTGATTTTTATTTAAAAAGAATAAAGCACGTAATGTATACAAACATTTTTTATTATTGTAAGTTAGTTATAAGTAAAGATACTGCCATTTGAAAATAGCCGGTCCTAGGTACAAGAGTTTCCCCTATCCATATATAATAGTTTTTTATAAAAATATTTTAAGAATTAAATTTAAAAAGACCTTTTTTTTTCCCTAAAGCAGAAGTACTTTGTCGGGAGACATTCACTTTTTTTTTTGTTGTTGTTTTGTTTCGTTATTCACCACTAGTTTGCTGGCTTCTTTATTATGGAAGAACCATTTAGGAAAAAAAAAAGAAAAGAAAAAAACAGAAAAAAGTAAAAAGAAAGTTATTTTGCTAATAGTCTGAATACGTCATTTATTGGTCTTTGAGAAATTATACAAATCTAGAAACGTAATATTCATTATTGCAACACACAGAAAATCAGATCAGAAGAATCTTGAATAATTTATCGAACATTTAAGAATAAGGCATTTTGTAAAGTTCTAATAATTTAAAAGTTGTAAAACTTGATAATCTAAATTCTCCCTCAATATGAGTGAAGGAATGATGTTGGTGCTGTTGTCTGGTGCTGCCATCTATTGGAAAATACATTTAACAGCGCTTTCTTTTACTACTGATAGATGGCAGCACCAAACTTTGATAAAAAGAAATTCTTGATAATATCTACGTCGAATGAATTTTGGTGCTACCCCTGTAAAATTTTTCTATTTTCAAAAGTAAATTTTTTTCAGTGTAATAGTTTAATTCTTTCGGTTTATCCCGCTTCCTTTATTTCGCTTAAGGATGTTGGCTATTATTATTATTATTATTATTTTTAACCAACGTCTTTGGATGATTTCGTTAATATTAACGATATATGTATAAATTTCTAACAAATAAGCGTTACCTTTTGAAAAGTTTTATGATCGTATAATTTATGTTTTTTCTGTGAATAATACTTTGAAGAAAATCAGGTAAACAAGCATTTCTTTAAAATGGATATCTGTGAGAAATCTTTTAAAAATAAGTAAAAATCATTGTGCGACATGTTACAACTCCACAAATTTTAATGTAATTTTCAGAGTATACAACACGTAAACTCCAGCCCGAATTAGCTTGGTTATGGGAAACAAACAGCTAAAGAAGCTATTTTTCAACACCTCAAAACTGGAATTCTACACTTTTTCTGGAAGTTTTTTAAAATTTGATGCATCACTAGTTGAGGTGTTAGATTCGTCATTTACTTATAAATCGGGTTTTCTACCATAAAGTTTTGAAAAAGTAATCTTAAGTGGTGCAGAGGAGATTTCAGCTTTTTTATTTATTTATTTTATTTTAAAGTCGCCACTTAACGGTTTAACCAGAATGAGACAAAATTTTAAAATCCTTCTCATTTAATCTTGTCAAATATTTTCTAAAGTTGCCAAACGTTTGTCTTATACTGTCAAATATTTTATACATTGCTCATTTACCATTTTTATTCCCAACATAGCAATCAATATCTTCATTACAATTATTATACTCATCACTGATGAATTTCAACTTGCTCATCTAATCAGGCATCATTCGTTCACTTAAGTGTAATGATGCGCCTTCGGACAGGCATCACGACATTAAGTCCATACCTTTGGTTTAAATTACCCCGACATTAGCATATTTTTTACTAAAATATCATCTGACCATCCAAAGTAATCAATATTATAAAGTTTTTATATCACAGAATTTTAAAAACTCTAAAAAAAATTGGTATTTTTCACAAGGATAATATCCTTTAATTTCGAAAAATTTATTAGATTTTGAAATACCCAGAATTACATATTTCACTTACAATGTGTTTTAATGTTAGTGAGTAAGATACTTATCTATATGTTAATGAATAAGATACTTATCTATATGTTAGTGAGCAAGATGCTTACATATATGAGTGACATCAAAGTTATTTACTTCTCTTTTGTAACTGTTGTACTAGTGTAGGATGGACGCCTGGTGCATAGTTATTGACTTTCAGTGTTATAATTTTGGAATTGTTGAACATAAGCAAATGTATAGATACTTTCGAGAACATTCTACAGAGGATCAAGATTATTATATTAACATATATTATGACAGTATACAACATGGTAATAGTCTTTCTGCATCTCATCCTGTGCGCGTACTTATGTTTCCATTGAAGTAGTTGTTCATATATTCAATAAAATACATTTAATATTAATTGTATATAATTTGATTATAAAAGTAAACTTTAACTTGTCGTAATAGACCTTCTGTCACATCAACAAAGATCGATATCCAAAAATCGATCCTTTAATTTTTGGCCCGTATTCTCAGGCTCTTTTTATGTTTCCTGTGTTTTCTTTTTCTCCATGGTTTCTACTCTTTTCTGCTACTCGATATGGAATTACACTCTTCACAGTTTCGCTGTTGTGGCATGGCAACACTGATGATTATTCTTTGCTTTATTTTAATGTCTAGAAATTCTCTTGCTCTGCTCATGAGAAGAATGCTGAATTTTTTTAGAAACTGGAATTGACAGTAATTTAATCACTATAAGTAATCACTATAAGTAATCACTATAATACTTAATTTAATCACTATAAGTAATTTTACAGTTACTTATAGTGATTAAATCAAGTTTTTTCTATTTCTTTATGTACAGTTTTCTTTATTTTTTTTCAGTTATGATTATGCATCCTGCCTACATCTAACAATGCAAGAATATAATAAATCTTAGAAGTTTATTTTCAGTCAAAGATTTCAATGTAAATATTTACTGAGAAAAATCTATTTTAAATACCTGAAATCCAAGTTTATTATTTTTTGATTAATTTATTTCTCATACGGAATTCCCAATTGCAATAGTAATGCAAGTTTTTAGTGTTCTGGCTGTAACCAAGCTCATATATCTAACTCAGATTTTCCGGTGCTATCGATGTCAACGTCAAGTTCTATTAAATGTTAAATTTTACGTTGTTGATATCTTTCATTGTGAATACTTCTTTGATAAGGATTGATAAACGTCCATTTTAGAATCATCGATAGAATTCTCACGAAACATTTTGTTTCCTGATCAACTTGATTAAACCGGCTCTGATTAAGAAGGAAAAAAAGAGATTAAACTACTCAGCTGTTATTATAACATGATTATTTCCAGAGAAAAGATAGGCGGGTTTGTTCAGTGGCATTCCAAATGCGAAAAAAATTTGTTTTTGTAATGAATCTGTTTATACATTTTATTTTTCCTTTTATTCCTTCATGTATTTTAAAATTCTTGGAAAAATGATATCTGGTTCATTTTAATTGATAAGTTACTTGAAATGACAGATAACCCGATAAATCTGAAGACATTTTAGGTGAATATTTAGAAGTTTGTATTGACAATGAACTAAGGGCATGAGCCATTTCAATGAACTTTAGTTTATGAACTATACATTTATATTATGCATTCATGCATTTTCAGCAACAAGAAAAATTATTCTCTTGGCAAAAACTGGCGTAAAAAAATTGTTAAATGATTGCTAAATGGAAAAGATCCTTATAAATGGGCATAATTCTATAAATCTTATTCCGATTTAGAAAAAACTTGTCTTATTCTGTTTATACTCATTTCAAGGGTACCTTATAATCATGGCTCTATTTTGCTAGAGACAAACAAACCCGGAATTATAACATTATAAAAATGTCGAGGGGGTCGATATATAACTATTTTTTATATTTAAGTAGTAGCTTTTGGAATTACATCCATTCATCAGACTACACACAGTGCATAGAGGGAGATAGCAACATTAGGATAAAACAGTTAAAAAAAACTGAATACACATAAACACAAAATAAGAAACATATATTAAAATTCACCATTGTGAAGAACTTCGAGTATTTCTGTGGTTAGACAATATCTTTCACAATGACCTCCTATTTAAGCATTTTTATGGGAGGCATCCATTTAGACCAGCAATATTCAACCTTTTTATCTCTCGTGCCATAAGCATATGTTTGCTACGTTACGCGGGCCGCAACGTAGTACAGTATACCTCAAAATATAATAATAATGTAAAAAATAAAACTTAAAACCCAATGTATTCAAACGTTTCTTTAAAATGAGGGTGATTTTTTATGTTGAGACACTTTTTTGAGAATTTTAGACTAATAAAGTTAATACTTTCTACATGCTACTCTCAATACGTCATCAAGGTGAGAATCAGTATGTCGATTTCTACAGTACATACGTTCTTCGAATATTTCATTTTGGAATTGGATGATTCCAAACTTTCTGAACAAAAGTTCGTCGAAACGAACAACTTGAGAAGCATGTGGCACATTTTTGTACAGTTTTGTAATTTTAAGGCGCTAATTTCCAGAATTATATTTGAAAAAGCACCTGTCTGATAAAGAGTGTGAGTGTCTCGGGCAGCACATAAAAGCTTGGTTTAGTTGTAGCATGTTTCTTCGTTGTGTTATAGTTTGAGTATCCTTGATTTAGACCTTTCTCTTTAAAAAAGACAAAACTGGTGGAATTGCAGATTTTATATTGATGCGGGTATAAAAATCGAAAATATTCCTACATACAAAGAAATAAACGGGAAATTCACAAAAAACTTTAAAAATTGTTATTTTTAAATTTTTCAAACACTGAAACGGCTCGAATTTTATTCAGGTCTTTAATTGATTATTCAGGTCATTGATCAGGTAGTATTTTATTCAGGCTTTTATTGATTGAAGAGTCATGTTAAAAAATGGCGCTTTTTTTAAATACAAAACGATTTGTATGACTTCATTCCCTTATGATATATGTCATATGTATACTGACTTTAAATATTTTCAGCTAATTAACATGAAATGCTACATTTTATTGGAAAAAGGTGGGTTGAAAGTTCGTGTGTCATTCAAGATATGTCTAAAGGGGGAAAATATTCTAGTAAAATTATAAAATTTCTCTCTGTGAGAAAAAATCAAGTGGCTTCACATACAGATGTATATATTCACATACTTCGTATTCTTTAGTGATAAGGCTACCGTGATTTAACAAAACATTCGATTCAATTGCCGATATTTTAGAAGTGTTGTATCCCTTCAACCCACTACCATGGCTTTCAGAGTGTTTGCATTTTGTTTGCTTGTGACTTTGTCATCTGTTTCCGCTAAAAGCATACAAGGTAAGGACAGAAAATTTAAATTTATCTCCTTTATATACTAAAATTTTTTTATTACCTATAAACGCACACATACAGATATATTTAGTGTGTGTGTTAATATTAATCACTGGGCATGGTTAGTCTAACACCACTGTAAAGGATTATGGAAAAAAAAGTTTAATTTTTTCCTGTATATTTGGAAGTAAGCCACTTTGTAGCCGAAAAGCGATAAAATCCCAGTATTTATAATATATATATGTATATATCAGATACGGGATGATACTGTAGCTTATAAGATATGCAATAGAACAATAAGGGAATTACTGAAAGAGGTGGATAAAGTCCTTTGATCGAAAGGAAAAGCCCATGCATAGAAAGTTGAAGTTAACTTCAACTTCAGGCTATAGGGTATGTATTTATTAAGTTGGTAGCCAACTTCGAAAAAAACTATCTCCCGAACCAACTGAAATTTTCTGTAACATAAACGCGACTGTTTTTTTCAGCCTCTTAAAAATAGTGAATTTAAACTGTTTTGTCAAATCTCACAGAAAAATTTACCATATATGAGAATTTCAGCACAAAAGTGCTTGTAAAAGTTTTTCACTTATTTTAAACTTCATTAATTGTATTAAGCAGAGTATTTGTGACTACACTTGAAATATATGGCAACTTAATATGTGCTTCTCGAATTTCCTTTCACTGCACAAGTGTAAATTTTAATGTGAAGTCTCAGAAAAATGATCGAAAACAGTAAGAGGAAATATAACCCAAAATTCAACACTTTGAGAAACTAAAAATGCTTAGAGAAGTTTTCACATTATTGAATGCCATACAAGGGAGAGTGTGTATAAGTGTATGTGTATAGCTGTTTCATAATTTAGAGCTGGTAGTATAAAGTTATATTAAATGTAATCGATTTGAAACGCTGGTAATTAAAACTTAATTAAAGTATACCATTAATGAATTTATGAGCCAAAAATTGTCTTTATAAATCGTTAGTTAAAGAGTTTTTATTTAGTTTTTCATTCGTAAAATAATCTTACAGTATAACCATAAATTATTAAAGGGAAAGAATTATTGCATCTTTTTTATTTATATTTTCAATGGACAGTTAAATATTTTTTTAAAAAGACAACTATGTAATATGCTTATAATTAACTAGCTGAATACCCGTTTTTCGCTACGGAGTGCATTCAAATTAAATACTACGGTTAATGTATGCAATTAATGCCAATATATATATATATATATATATATATATATATATATATATATATATATATATAAAATCGTAACAGATACTTTTATAGACAAAAAAATGTAGAAGAAAATATTCAAATTAAATCTAATAGAACATACTAAAGAATATAGTAGAGTTTTATAGTACAGTTTGAGGAACATTACATTTACTGCATTTGAAAATTTTTTTGGATAATGTCCAATCGTCTGCCGCATTAGCAAGAAATTTTTTTTTTGTCTATTTCGTTGCTATGCACGTGACACAAAATGAGCTTAAAGTATCACAAAAAGAAAAGAAACCACGTGATCAGCATTTAATAAATTAAATTCTAAAAAGTAACCTTTAAAAAATTCACCAAAAATTAGAAAATGGAGGTAAAGATTTTAAAAAGATTTCATTTTTAAGGAAATTTTATGATCTTTCTCTTGATATAAATTTTATAACCCTCAAAGTATTATTTTAAATTCAAACTTAAAAAAGTTAGAAAAACAGCTTAAAAACTTAATTTTAAAAAATCTAAGAAGAATTTTTCAAAAATCTTTCTTAGTGCATCACTACACTATAAGGAGAATCGCCATGCAAAATTTCAGCCCTTTAGATCCAGCGGTTTGGCCTGTGCGTTATCTGTCAGTCAGTCAGTTACGGAACTGTTTTATATATATAGATAATACATGTCTTCACTAATATGTATTTTAGTAATAAATAAAACTCTAAATTCCTGTCAGCGTGTATTTTATGCAGTCTTAATTAACACGTCCCTTGGAATAAATACATAGAAAATTTTTATTTTTTTTTATTTTCACATTAAATGAAAATTTTTTCTTAGTCTTTTTCTCTCTCTCTCTGTGTGTGGGTATGTGTGTGTGTCTGTGTCTGTGTGTGTCTATTAAACTGCATATTTTTGTGAATAAAATTTAAATAGTGATACTTAGAAAATGTCTATCAAAAAACCTTTAAGTTATTGTTGAGAAAATAAACAATTTATTACTTTAGCCACTTACATACGTTATCATACTTTACATTGTATTTTAAACTAGCCGGGCTTCGCCTAGCTACGCTCAAGCCATCCATGTAACATATTTATGTACTTCGGGCCCCACAAAAGAAAAAAAAAGCCTACAAATGTATTAAATTCAAGTGAATAAATTCCTCTCAATTTTCATTCCCGTCGCTGCCGACAGATGGCAGCACCACTGCACCAGATGATTTGGTTTCTCAGCAGTGAGTGATTTTAGAATGAAAATATCTCTAAAACTATTGAATTAACAGAATAAGTGTACGCAGAAAAAATTATCAGTTTTCGAAGCTCTTTCCAAATATGTAACATTTATGTACTTTCATGAGAAAAAAAAATTACACCGTTTCCTGTATATTTGTCGGCCATTTTTTTATCGAGGATCGGTACCCGCCAGGAGGAGTTACGGTCACGTGATCTCTCGACTTCCACTTGTCTCTTTATTAATATAGATTTTCAAATTATAAAATATTTCATGCTTGCCAAACATATGTAAGTTATTTTTATAGGAAATAATATAAATGTATATTTTTTTCAGATGAAGCAAATGACAGACCTATGGAAAATCCCGATCTTTTTGAAGGTGATATACTAGGATTTGAACCGGGTGATGTAAGTACGGGGAAATATCCTTCGTTTAACCCTTCAGCGGGCGAGCCCGTGTACAAAGTGCAACATTTTCGCAATTTTGAATGGTTTGTTTTTACATGTAAGGTTTGAATGTTCCAAGCAGTTTCTATTTATAGCTACACCCTTTCCAATTCAGGTCTGATTTTCTGACCCTTCTATTCCTTTCCATTCATTGTTAGTCGTGATTTAACCAGTGATTTAACCACGGTAAATCAGCGATTATACTGGATTGCAACACTACAAAAACAGGAGTTGATGCAGTCGATCTAATGTGCAGCTATTACACAGTATCCCGCATATCACGAATATAACACGAGATTTCCCGACATAATAGGAATCAATACGCAAGTTGCCCTTAGATCCAATAAACCGGACAGTTTTGAAATAAGGCTATTGTACTGTATTCTTTGGCCTTTTATCAATATTATCAACATTTTATATCTTGTCATAAAACGCAGAATTATTATTATCAATTTGGAAAATAAAGTTTATTACAAAAGGAATAATCAAGGTTTAGAGAGACGTTGCACTTTGTGCCACGTGCGAATGCAGGTGTTCCAAAAATTGGCGCGCCTGCTGACGGGTTAATGACCTTTGTCATAATGTTTTCAAAGGAATTTTAAATCAATAATGAAATTTCTTTTCTGTCTTATCAAGCAGTTTGTTTTCATCTCATTCGTTTTTTTTAAAGTTTTAATAGACTTTTATGCTTGCTGTTCAGCATTGCTTCACCTTTCTGTTAAAAGATGGCAGGACCTGTAAAATTGCTTTTGCTTATGTTTAAAAAAATATATTCATGTATTTAGAATTAATAGCTTAAAGATTAATGTTTAAATTGGTAAATTTATTTCTTGATTTTTAAGAATTTTTGGAATAATTTGTTTATACATTTATTCCTTTAAACCTAATAGAAGTTTTATTATTTATTCTCTTCATTGTAAAAAAAAGACTGATGCATTTTGGGTAATTTTCAAGCTGATTTTTTAGTTGTTCTATGATTATGGTGGAATTTCTCTTGAAAACGCTTTTGCTACTATTCTATGTCATCCTATTCTTTCATTCTTTTGAGAAATTCCAATTATTTTTTTTAAATCGGAACATCCAGGTTTTTTTTGTAAAATCACATTATTTCATTTTATTTAAATCGTATTTATGGCAAATAACTAATGGATTTCCTTAAACTATTCAACCACCATTTTTGGTAAGTAAATTCTAGCTTATTATTGAAAATTAATTCCCATTGCATCGCAGTTTTATTATTATAAATTTCATTAACAAAATAAATCTTATTTAGCTAATTGGAAAATTTTGTGTATTGTTCTTTTCTCTATTCTTTATGTCAGTTATCAATTTTTGTCTATTATTAAATATTGTTCTTTTTATTTTTCTCTATTCGTAAATATTCTTAATGATCGTACACTTGCTATTATGTTAACTTTTGAGTTAAATTTGTTATCCTTATTCAGTTTATTTGTATCTTTTTGTTAAAATTGTTCATCACAAATAGTTTGTTAATTAAGAAAAAAAAATGAAACCCATATTGGTCTCTAAAAGGGTTGGTTGAAAAAGGGTTCCTGACGAACTTTCTTCTTTTATCCAACAAGTGGTTCCTCACCAACAAGAAGTTTAGAATCACCGATCTTAGATCAATTCATAGCATGATACATAATTTAGCTGGGTTCTTCTAATTATAAGACAACGTAATATCATTCCATAAAATTAGATATTAATCAAGTAGTAAGTGTATTTGAAGTTTTTAACCAAATTAAATGTCTTGGTGCTGCCAATGTTTATGCCAAATTATAAAAAAATTTTTGAGTAATGTTTCTTGGGAAATATTAACTATTTTTTAAAATTTGATTAAAATTACATTAAATACTTAATTTATTTGGCTCAAATAAATTAAAACATTCAGAATGAGTATTTTTCGAAAATATTTTGTCATGGGGTGTATGACGTTAATTTTGAAAATGCGTTAAAATAGTTAAATTATTTTGCTTTTACGTCTATAAGAAAGGTTTACAATATCACCAGCACTGGCTTGGTTCGTAAACTGTTACAAAAAGGCAATTTTGGTCTAGTCTTTTCGAAACTTTCATGGTTCAGTTATCCTCTGACTATCGACACTTGGACCTCTTGTATGATCCATTAAGATTGTTTTTTCTATAATAATAGTGCGATATATTTACAAAAATATTTATAATGTTTATTTAATCTAAGAAATAATTATTGAGATTACTGTAGGATCAATTTTCTTATGATTGCCTAATTTTAGCACTGTTGTATGATCCCTTAATCTAACGCAACGCAGCTGTATTTTCAGGATCGAAATGCTGTCGTGGAGAAACACAGAGTTTGGCCAAATGGTCGCATTCCTTACACCATTGATCCAAAATTGAGTAAGTAAGCACTCAAATACTTTTATACCACATCTATTTTATCAATCTTTTCCCCAGCTGTTTTTTTTTTAAATCTGTGCAAACAGTCTTTATGTATGACAATTTGAAAAGATCTGGGGAGACCAGTACAGCAACAGTTTGATTTTGAAGCAAAAAAAGAAGTTGATCCATTAACCACTTCTTTTCAACGTACAATTACGTTCCTCCATAACGGTCCTCCGGAAAGTAAAATTTCAGACTCTAAAACCGTCCGTTGTCACGAGTTATAAGTTTGGCAGAGCACCGAACCCGGTCTGTATCGCTTGGACAAGCAGTAAACAGTTAAACAGAAAAGTACCAAAATGCAACAAAATTTTGACTGACTGACTGACTGACACACACACACACACACACACACACACACACATATATATATATATATATACACAGGTAGCCCTCCTACAGTACGGTATCTTACAACAGGGTTTCGCTCTAACACGATAGGATAAATTGAGGGAACCCTCATATAACACTGCAACCTGTAATACAGTTTCGCTCTAACACGATAAAAAAAAGTTGCGAAATCTTTTCAACAACACTGTGCTTATACAGCACTAGATAACATGATTTTTGTTTAACATATTTAAAAACTAAATTACCTTAAAATGATGGCGGGAAGAAATATTGAACTGTAGTGGCTTTACATGAAAATGTATAAACAAATTATAATTTATTCATTTATAACTCTATTCCGATGTCACAGTGGAAAGCATCACGCACAAACATATTACATGAGAAGAGCATTACAATGAATTTTAGACGTAACCGATTTGAAATCAATTAATGTAATGGAAGCAATTTTCAATTAATCAAGTCATCGACATCATATCTTTGTGGCTGAAAGAACTAAAATCATCAACGTTAATTGCATGTTGGAAGTAGATATGGCCATCTTCAGTTGAAAGACAATCGACAGAAAATGAAATTGGTGGCATGTTAGAACTTGATAAATCAATCGGAGGCGCAGGTTTTGTGGATATGTCTATTGAGGACGTTCAAGATTTATTAGTGGAAGATGTTGAAGAAGCGGATTTGATGGAAATGGTATCCGAAGCTGTAAATCATATCGATTCTGAGGATAATAGCACTGATGAAAATTGTGAAGCTAATAATTTTACACCAAAAAATTACAAGTAGGCCTAAGCTTAGCTGAAAATCTTGAATCATTTTTCTTGAATGCAGACCCTTCCGTTGAAAGAAGCCGAAAATTCAAAAGGGAGCTTCAAAATTGTTTATCTCCATACTGTGAAATCTACAATGACTTTGTAAGATCCAGCAAACAAACCAAAATTACAAATTTTTTTAAAAAGGATAGAAGGTGCCAAAAATCTAAATGAAGAAAAATGTTCTGAAAGTGAAGGTGATATCGTTCAACCGAAAACACGCTCTTGTTTGATTGTACTGAGCAGTGATGAGGAAGAAATTAACTAAATTAAGGTCGCATTCGATGAAAATATTTTTTGTTTCTTTTCGTTTTGTATTATGCATACATTTATATTTTTAAATAAAATTAAGTTGCTTAAATGGAATAATAAGAAAAATGTTTGTTTTCAATAAGTTTTCGGAACGTAACCTCCCTTTTTGTATTGGCTCTGGGTCTCATACAACACGGTTTCACACAACACGGCGTGTTATAGGAGGGTTACCTGTATATACACACACACACACACACACTCATATATATATATATATATATAGGGTAAGTATGCCGAATATGAGACCCCAGCTTACAGAACGTATAAAGTGCTGCCGCCTGGCGACTGGAGCGTAAAACAGTAGTCTATTGCATCATTCGTAATCGGTAAGACAGTCGAGTGTTTTCAAGCGCACACAAAGGTGCAGTATTTTTTTCCCTAAATGTGTGCTTGTCTATTTTATTTTGCATCACCATTTTCATTGGCTGTTTTCACCTTCAAGGTAAGACTCTAATTAAAGCTGTTAGTATTGGATAGGTAGCTATAAATGTGGAGTGTAAACACGCCTGTTTGTTTTTAAGCTAACACCAATCCTAACCTAAAAAATTCGTTGGCGTGTCCAACAACATAGTCGTGCCTAATATGAGACTCCAAAGCATGCCTAATATGAGATAGTGTCTCATATTAGGCATTTTTGTTTTCACTCTCACATCCTTGTTTCCTCTGAAGCTGCAGATGCAATGACGCCCATGCGAAATCCACAACCATGTAGCAGTAGTGACAATGTGGAAGGTATTGATCAAACAACAATTTCAAACCAGTTTTTAGTGACTCCTGAATAAATAATTCCCTTGCCTATGTTACCTGAGAAAAACACCTCGAAACCAAGTACGGCCTGTAAACCCGATATTATCACATCATCGCCCTATAAAAATAAATTGATTGATGGCATTAATAAAAGAACTGCAGCATATTCGAAAAAACTTTGTTTCTTCCGAGAAAAAAAAGGAATAGACTTAAAAGATAATTAATCAAAGGATAAACAAAGAAAAGGAGATCAAGATAAAAAAGAAAAGGATAAGGAAACAATAAAGGGAAAAAGAAAAGGCAAAGGGGTCCCTACAGGAAGGGGAAAATTAAGGATGGATGAAAATGCAACACTAGTTAAATAACAGAGAACGAATAAGCCTAATTATATCTATGATGATCTCAGCTCATTTGAAGATGATGAAAAACTTTCGCTCCATGACAGCAGTGATTATAGCATTGATGAAAACGACGCTGAATGCCTTTTTGTGGTTGTTTATTTTCAGAAGACAAACGGGGAGAGCAGTGGCGTCAATGTAGGTGGGCCCATGAAGATTATGGAGCTGACGAACTTTTTTTGTAAACAATGTGAAAAGTTTGAATCTAAAAACAAAAAGTAAACAAACCTATAGTGTAAACCAACTAATTTATTTAAAATGCCACTTTTCTTTTCCACCTACTAGTGTGTATAGGTAACTTTTATATAATTATTGTGTACAGCTTTGTTTTTTACGAGCTTTTCAGTAATTCTAATTCATTTTTAAAGTTGTAGAATGGGGGTCTCATATTAGGACTACTTTTTTCAGACTCCAAAAATGGAACACTTGTGTTTATAATTTCATACAAGAAAATTGTAAGGTTATTTTCATTTTCTGTCATTGTTATATGTAGTAAAATATCTGCATTCAAAGGATATCAAGTTGGTACTATAATCCCTCATTTACTTTCCTAGTTATATATAAAAATAAAAAGGGGTCTCATATTCGGCATACTTACCCTATATATATATATATATATATATATATATATATATATATATATAAATATATATATACAAACAAAAGAGGTAAACAACGATAAGTAATTCTGCGTTAATAACCCGCGGTAGTTTCGTTAGAAGAGACTAGCTGAATTTTTTTTAATCATTAAATTGCGAACAACTTAATATTATTTTTTACTCTTCATTTAACTTTCTTCAAAATCAGTTGTAAGAAGGAAAGAATATAAAAGATTTTTATGAACTAAAGGGGAACACAACTAGTCAGGTTGCAATTATAGAGTGAGATTGCTTTTTACTTCGCTATTATTTATACTCTTACAGCTTTTTTACTTCTGTTTATGAAACAGAATCGTATTCAGCCATGGGCAGTAAGCATGTCCAATTACAAATATTTTAGCTGGCATTAACCTAGAACAAGAGATGGTTGTGTAGCTTTTCTTTATTGCCCCCCTCTTACCCCTAGTTAAATACCCGAATGCTCACTGTAAAGCTAGATCTTGATACCATCAGTCATCCCTGTTGTTGTTGTTGCTAATACTCTGGGGGATCGTACTTTCTTCCACCCTCTCTGACCTCATAGGACTCTCCAGTCTACGGATTGAACTTGAACATATCTGACCTAGACACGTAGATATTTAATTGCGCTTGTCGGGATTAGAATTGAGCACCCTCGGTGCCGAAAGCCGCCGAGATACCGCTAATCTACCTCAGGCCCAGTCATCCCTCCTAATAGCGATAATAACTACTTGCATCAGGATGTAAGCAACGTAGCTGAAAGCCGTGAGATAGGTCAATGTTTGATTTAAATGTACTTGATACTTAATCTCGGTAAGCAGTTTCTCTAATCAAGAGCAAGGAATATAAGTAGGTACAAAGCAAAATTAATTTTCTTCGAAAGCCATAGTGTTGTTTTTATTAAACAACTCACTTCAAATGTGCTTACCAGGTGTGAGTAAGGAATTTATGGCTTATCATAATGGATTGAGTCAGCGCATATGTTGACAGATCTTAAATCTAGTATATCTCTGTATTAAACCATAGGGAATTTCCCTTACACTACTTTTCGAATCATAGACTATCAAATGCATATATTTGAACTCTGTTTCCTGCATTAGAAAACGGATCCGTAAATGCAGTGAACGATTTTTTCACAAACCTTTCTATTCTACTTTAGTTTTTCCAAATGATAGTTTTAACTTAATGACAATAAGCATCAATCCTTGGAAAATACTGAAAACTAAAAAATTTTAAACTTCACAAAATACGCATTTATTTAAACGTTTATCTGCTTCATATCCAAAAGATGATCCCAAATATATGTATTTTTTAATCCGCGATTAGAAAAATACATAGAGGACATACCTCGTAGTATAACATAATTGGAGATATAGGATAAACCCTTGTTGGTCCATTTTTTCTTCAATTTTTTTCTAATTTATTAATTTATTTATTTTTTTTAGTTTGTACAATCAGTACATCTTAAAGCATAACCACGTATGAGAAAATTTAAAAAATATTAATTAATAGTTTCGATATGAAGCTCAGCAGGACATCAAGTCACTGGGCCAACCTGCCCCATCGAACGGGGCAGATTGGCCCTCTAAGTTGATTTGATTTTCGGATTACTGACGGAAATGAAAAAACACATAAAATATCAAATGTAATTTTAATATGGTATATAAAAGACACAAAGGATAAGAAAAGATATTTTGTCCAACTTAACTACTGCCTTCATCGATCTTTCTCATCACCAGAATGAATGCAAGCATAAAATTTCGTGTCCCCAGGGACACATGATTCATGTGCCCAACGATTCCACCTGGTACATTGAATCCAGCCTTCTCCTGATTTATTGACAATTTTATTGACTTTTATAGGCTTATGAATGTAGAAAACAAACTCCTGGACTGCAAGGCATCTTGGGCCACTTGACCAACATGTCCCTGATTAAATGGGTCAACTTGCCCCATATCGCCATTTTGGCTTTTGATAGTTGTATCAAATATTCTGTTAATATTTTTTTTTCAAATCAGTAGGTAGAAAATTAGCTCTGAACAACGATCTTTTAGATTTCTATTCACCTAAGTGAAACTTTAATTTAGAAACAAATCAAAAACGATTATTTATAAGTGCAAAACAACTCACTTCAGTGAAAATTTAAAAATTTGAAGTGGCTTTCGTTTGATTGCTTCTTTGCTGCTGACGCTGTTATGGGTGAAAGAAAACGTGCTAAGACATAAGCCGCTTAGCTAGTAACGCAATCTACCGGATAGTTTGAAAAATATCGCAGATGGGCCAACGTGCCCTATGGCCAACATGCCCCGGTCTACCCTACAATGTCTATAGATGCATCACCTTAAAGAGGAAGGCTTCTTTGCAACTTGATAACTTTGCAACTTCGTTACATGATATTACTAAGCAAAGGGTTACAAAAAATGTTAAAATACTACACAATAACTACTTTAATTTTTCAAATTTATAAATCTTTTCGTTTTATAACATTGTAGTATTGAATTTTGAATTTTTAAACCTGCTTTAAATTAAGATTTGAAATTTTCATTATAAAACTGATTTATCTATGTTTATCCGTATCAGAGCCCCAAGAGTCCCAAATTAAAGAAGCCATGCAGCATTACGCAGATAAGACTTGTATCAAATTTGTACCAAGAACCGATGAAGTTCAATACGTCAGAATATTTCCTGGAAAAGGGTAAAACTTTTAATTTTTTAATCAAATGGAAATTCTGGATAAAACTTTTAAGAGGACATAGGAAATCAACTCTCGCATTTTAAATATTAATCACACTTTTCAAGGGAAAATTTAAAACAGCTACAGGAAAACGTGTGACAGAAAAAAGTTTTGAAAAGTTTCAGTTTGACTCATAAGGAAAAATGAAATTTTCTTAAATATTTGGATTTTACTTATTCACAGGATGCTATTTCCTTACGGTAATCACCAAGTTCGTCAGACGCCCTTAACAACCAGATGAAGTCCAGATTAATTCACAAATCATGATACATCGATACGGAAATTCATATATGCTATATGGGGGAAAAATTCAGCACGAGTCGTTAGAATTATCTCATGACAACTACGGTTAAGAAACACGGGGTGGCTGGTAGCGCCGCCGTCATTTTTTTGCTACATGAGGAATAATTAGACCGGGACCTACTGATTAATGCCGATTCCGAAAAGCTATAAGCATCCAAGCCAATAGTGCGATTCGAACCCACAGACTCTGATACTGAAAGCCAGTGCTCTAGCCATTCGGCCATAGACAGACCCAAGAAAAAAAGGAAGCTGCAGAGAGTGACAGAAAGTCCCGGTTCTCTCGACATTAGTTTGTTGATATTTTGTTATTACACTAACGAGCCACCAAAAATGGTACAGGCATGCGTATGCAAATAAAGGAGATATGCTACCAATCAGCGTAACGCGATGCGGTCCGCAGCGCCTATATAAGACAACAGGTGTCCTGTTAGATCGGTTCCTGCTGCTACAATGGCAGGATATCAAGATTTATGTGAGTCTGAACGTGGTGTTATAGTCTGCGCACGAGAGATGGGACATAGCATCTCCGAGGTAGCAATGCAATTTGGGTTTTCGCGCATGGCCATTTCACGAATGTGTCATGAATATCAGGTATCCGGTAAAACATCAAAACTCCGACAGTGGTGCTGCCGGAAAAAGACCTTGAAAGGACAGGACCGTCGACGACTGACGAGAATCTTTAATCGAGATAAACATGCAACACTTCCTCACATTGCTGCGGATTTCAATGTTTTGGCATCAACAAGTGTCAGCGTGCGAACTGTTCAACGGACCGTCATTGATATGCGCTTTCGGAGCTTCAGGCCCATTTGGTGTGTCATTGTTGACTGCATGGCAGAAAGCTATACGCCTTGTCTGAGCCCGCCAACACCTCTATTGGACTGTTGATGACTGGAAACACGTTGCCTGGTCTGACGAGTCTCGTTTTCAATTGTATCAGATGGACATGTACGGGTATGGAGAGATCCTCATGAATTCATGGACATTGCATGACAACCGGGGACTG
Organism: Dolomedes plantarius; assembly: GCA_907164885.2. NCBI lineage: Eukaryota > Metazoa > Arthropoda > Arachnida > Araneae > Dolomedidae > Dolomedes > Dolomedes plantarius. Next base: position 115,954,951 of record OU015493.1, read on the forward strand.
TTCAACTGGTGAAGCTTCTGTGATGGTATTGGACGTGTTCAGTTGGCGTGATATGGGACCCCTAATACTTCTAGAGACGACTCTGCCAGGTGATGGGTACATAAGAATCCTGTCCGATCATCTACACCTATTCATGTCCATTGTGAATTCCGACGGACTTGGACAATTCCAGCAGATTAATGCGACACCCCCTACGTCGAGAACTGCTACCCAGGGGCTCCAGGATCACTCTTCTGACTTTAGACACTTCCATTGTCCACCTAAATCCCGAGACGTTAACATCATTGAGAATATCTGGGATGCCTTGCAAAGTGATGTTCAGAAGAGATCTCCAGCCCCTCGTACTCCTATGGATTTGTGGACTGCCCTGCAGGATTCATGATGTGATTGCCTCCAGGATAACTTCAGACATTAGTCGAGTCCATGCCATGTCGTGTTCCGGCACTTCTGCGTGCTCGTGGGGGCACCTACACGATATTAGGCAGGTGTTCCGGATTTTTTTTTCTCTCTCTCTCTTCAGTGTATCAAGTTGTTGATATCGATTTTGTTGATATCGAGAGAATCATGTATCTGTACAAGAGCAAAACTTTGGATTACCTAACTACCTTTTTGATGATCGTACATGTATAGGTAACGGATATCTAATGGAAAAGTTTTGAATATCTGGAAAGTAACAGAAATTTTGTGTTTTATATATATATATATATATATGTTATGCAATATTTAGTTGATGAGGATTTGATACTCTTTTTGTTCCTGTATTGCAAATATAATGTCTAGAAAATTCAACTTTTTAAAATTTTTAATACTAAATACACTTTCCTTTTTATTTCTAGGTGTTATTCTCATGTAGGTAAGACTCTTAATGATCAGCCATTATCTCTGGGTGCAGGATGCTTCAAGTTCGGAATCATAGTCCACGAACTTGGGCATGCTGTTGGATTCTTTCACGAGCACTCAAGATCTGACAGGGACGATTACCTAGACATACACTACGAAAATATACAAAAAGGTAAATGACGAGAAATACTTATGACATAATGTCTATATAGCAATGGAAAAAAATAATCCTCGAGTAAACAGTCGCCTTATGTGCGTGTGTGTGTATACAAGGTGCGGCCATTAATTTCCAGGACTGACTAAATAACTCCAGAAAATATTACATGAAATACATACCCATTTAATATATTTCGAAGTAACTCCCACCTGTCGTAATGCCCTTCTGTGCTCGGCTGTATAAGTTTCGGAAACAACTTTTAAAGTCCTCTTTCGGAGTGCTCTTTTATGTGGATGTCACCGTTTTCTTGGCGGCTTCGACATCCTCAAATCTTGTTCCCTTCAGCAAATCGGCCCAGCATGAGGTCGTAGAGATGCAGCATTCTCCATACTCTCCAAACTTAGCACCGACAGACTTTTTCTTGTTTCCAAAACTGAAAGATTTGTTAAAGAGAACAAGATTTGAGGATGCGAAGTCATCAAGAAGACGGTGACGTCGAAACATATTAAATGGGTATGTATTTCATGTAATATTTTCTGGAGTTATTAGATCATTCCTGGAAAGTAATGGCCACACCTTCTGTGTGTATATATATATATATATATATATATATATATATATATATATATATATATATATACATTAAATGTAGGGCAACTGTACAGAGATATGCGCGAAGTTAAATTTGATAAATGTTGCATATATAAGTTGGATCCATACTCAACATTTCCCGTTGTTCAATAACTCCAAGTAAAGTCAGTAGAGGTACAAACTAGATTATACTATCGCAGAAAAACCCTTTAATCGAAAAATTGGACTAACTATGAATGCATGATTGTCCTTTCTGTGAGCCCGCCTATTTAGCACGAGTGGCAAGTCTTCTTAGCTTTGAGTTCTTTGAGCGAGCTGCGCTCAAAGTGAAGAACTTGGCTTCAGACTTCAATAGTTAGGACAATAAACAAGACGACGTTTCCGTTGACGTCGCAGATCTTCCAACCCTTATTAAGCCAAGGAGAGCTTTTTCCTTTATTTTTCTAAACACAGATTAACATCAATATTGTTAATTTCCGTTGTTGTTGTTTTATATATATATATATATATATATATATATATATATATATATAAAGGTATCTGATTAAATAACGAGTGAGTATCTGTGCAAAATTTAATTTTGTAAGCAATTATTTTTTTAAATGACATAAAGTTATTTATATCTATCGCTGAAAAAATTAAAATTGTTTGTATATAAATTAAAATGGAAGACTATTGAAAAATAAGTATATTGCGTTCAAAGATCTATTTTCATATGCAGAAAATAGAATATCACTTACACGATGTTCACATAATCTAGACCAGGGGTTCTCAACCTTTCAGGCTCTGCGCCCCCCTTTGAACAGTGATGTGAGGTCACGCCTCCCCCCCCCACCACCACTACTACCATATGTGGTCAATGCATGTAGTACAATCGGAATTTGAAACTGAAGCCGGTTATTAAATGAAAATATAGAATAGATAATTTCATACAAAAAATTTAATATTACTACACATATCTTAATTTTGGACCATATCATTATTAGAACATGTGAAATCAAAGAATTAAATACAGATCAAATATATTTGAGGTAATCAAGGATCTAGATGAGGTTGGCATGTAATAACAGTCACTTTCACAACATTAATGAGAGGGCTCACAATGTTTGTCCTTGACAAGTTTTTGAATATTAGGTTGTAACTGTTACAAAGCACACCTCAGGTCACTTTCAACATCCAGACGTGCGACAATTATAGTGTTTTTACAATTACGACAATTATCGTGTACGACAATTATCGTATTCGTGTTCGTATGTCGAAAATATGTTATGATTACATTGTGACCGCAAAATTGAGTACAGTAAATTACAGTTAGTTTTACTTTTTATTTTACTTTTTTAATCACGCCTCCCTTGAAATTCTTCTACGTCCCCCCAGGGGGGCGCGCCCCCCAGGTTGAGAACCGCTGATCTAGACCAAAACACTAAAACAAGAACACACAGACCTTAAGGCTGTGTACTAACCCTACTGGATTCTCTCAGCTTAGTGTTAACCTATGGAGAAAATGTGTCTACTATATACAGCTACATTAATACTGATAATCCAATAAAAATAGTATTTTCAGATAGCCTGAACTTTTCTGTATCTTGCAAGGGGATTCGTTTTATAAATTTCGTCCCCCCAAAAAAATTAGGAGAGTTTAAATCACGATATACCAGATTTTTCCAGAATTTATTTTTAAAAATATTCTTTACATTTTTTTTAAACAAAAAAAGTCCCAAGGTTCTTCTTTCTGTATTACGGAGTATAATTTAAAAAAATCTTTCAATCCAAGTCAGCAATCCTTCTCCATAGGTTAACATTGGGGTGAGCTAATCCAATAGGGTTAGTACACAGGAGCCTTAAAATCAAGATTAAAAATTAAGAACAGCAACTAGATTCAATCTTTTAATTGTAATTCTTCCGGGAAGCTAATTAGATCTAATTGCCTCGGGTGGAAATTTTCCATCTTTTCATCCTATTTTGCTTTTTTTGTGGGCTTGACTTTCGGTTCTTCGCGTTTGCTTGGAGTAGAGCACACGCATTTTTTACGCTTACGTTCCCCTGACAAACGAATCCCTTCCACATAACTGTTTCTGTCACCAACAACCCCGAAGTTTTGGAAAAGTTTGATTCTTCCCTTTATTTAATGATCTTCGCGGCAGTGGATTGATCTTGGATATTATCAAGCCTGATGTTCCTCTGACTGGTGAAGAATTGTTAATCTAAGTTTAAAACTAATTAATTTTTTACTTTTTTATTTGCATTACAAGAAAGTGTATTATCCGAAAACAGAATTAAAAAATATACTTTTCCAGTTCCATGATTAGAAAATTTCTGAAAGCTCATAGCAGGAAAATCTGCGATTAAATGATACTCTGATTTAAAAAAAACTGGTTCACAAACAGAAAATACTATCATAAATTCAAGGATAGCGAAAAAATTACAGTTCCATATATATATATAAAGTAAATTTACTTTATTCAAAAATGACGTTTATAATTTTATTGAAAACATATGTGACATTTCTATTGTACTGTTCAACAAGCATTCGATTTTCTCATCTTTCCTAAGACAACGCAATGCAATACTACCCAGTGGCAAATTTGTTACCATCGAAAGAGGATGTAGGACCAAAACAAAAATTTCGAAGGTTAAAACCTCAAAATTTTGCGATTAATCTGAATGAAAGAAACAAAACTTTTAGCTTCACTTCAAAGAGACGCAAACTAACTATCCTCAGTCGGTCAAAAAGCAATTACATGTAAAAATTCCAAATTCATATCGGATCCGAGATTAAAAATTGGGATTTTGCCTATGCCATAACAGTTCAACGTTCAATTGTACAACAATCAATCATAAAGAGCGCGGTAGCCCAGTTGGCAAGATCAGTGGGTCAGTGATCTGAACGTCCCTGGTTCGATGCTCGTCGCTGCAAATCTACCGCCGTGCTCACTAATGGTGGCCGGGGCACGTAACATAGGGCGTGGCTGCAATGTCCTCCAAGTTCTCAAATTTACCTCTGGAGGTGCGGGGTCAAGTGTTCCGGTCTCGTCACTTGACTCGGTTCAAAATTACGGGACCGGTCATTTAGCCAAGTCGGACTCCGACCCTTGTGGTGCTAATTCAAAACAGGAGCCGCACTTTCATCGCCCATAGCCTTCGGGACTTGATCTGATGTTACTGTCGGTCAAGGGGCATAAGCAACAACAGCAACAACAATCAGTCATAAACAAAAATCAGCCACAGCCGGTGATCCTTTCAAATGCAGAAACCAAGTATATAATATTAACTCCGTAATTGTAGCTAAGAGATAAACGTGCTTATATGTGACATATCTTTCCTAGGCATGGAGACTCAGTTCGTAAAGCTCCGCCCGAAACAGAACCAACTTCTCACCCCTTTCGACTTCGATTCCGTCATGCTGTACGGTGAAACGGTGTTCAGCAAAAGTCACTACGATGGCCTGAAGACGATGACGGCGAAGGATGGCAGGAAGTTGCAGGAGGTGACTGAAAAGCCCGGACTCAGCAAGAGCGATATCGAGAGAATTACCAAGCTGTACAAATGCTAGAGAAAGCTGTTTGAAAAATAATAAATCATGTATAAAATTAAATATAATTTGTTTTTCACTGTCAGTCCCTATCCTTTCTATAATTTGTAATGAATTAATAAAAGAAGGATTCTCAAAATAATGATTTATTTGATGATACGCTTTCCATATCATATAAACAAAACCTTTTCACTTTTAAAGACACACAATCTTTAACGAAGAACAGTTATTCACTAAACAGCTCTGAAACATCAGTTAAAACAACCATACACAACAATGTACAAACAACCCCATGTTAGAACAACTATAAAACAACAATGTCTATCTTTATGCTAAAAATTACAGATTTTTCATGGCTTTCATAGATTTCATTTTCTAATATCTAAGATGAACAAGAAATTTCCTTATCTTGGGATCTGCAGAATGACTACACTGCTTTTCAACATTTTTCGACACCTGTTTGCCAAACTGAATCACCTTCCCTTTGCGATATATCCGTACTGATTGTTTTGCGTCTGTTTCACCTTGAAGATAAGAAGAAAATCTCTAAAATTAAACTCTTTCACATTGGAGTTGCTTATGCCTTCACAAGAGATAACTTATGGCTCATAGTTGTCAATTAACTTCTTAAAATCGTCGAAATGTCAAAGAACTCTGTCTAAACTTAAGAAAAACTACAGTATTGTTCCTCATATCATTATTAACTAAAAGGAAAGCATTACAAATTAAGTTACACGATTCTATTAACAATTGTGAATTTTTACCCGTTAAAGTATATAAAGTATCCTATCATTTCGGTTTACTAAGAAAGGGTTACAGGCTTTATTTATTGCTACCGTAGTCGATAATGTAAAGGAGCGTGTGCAATTTGCCCAAAAAATATAAATCTTTCCTTAGTGTCATGAACCTCAAAAACTTATCCTATTCAATTTCGAACGGATTTCTAGAACCCCATTTAACATGCGAGTAGGAACAGCGATGTTCAAATGTCTGAGGCTCATGTAAATAGCAAGGAGAATCTCGAAAAAAAAAATGACCTTGAGTTGGAATCTGCATTTTTAACCATTTCCTTCACTTTTCAGAGTTTCGCCGGTCAAAGGCAAACAAATTCAAAGAACTAAGATGGTTTAGAGAATGTAATTTGAAGAATTAAATTTAGTAACATATAATCATCTTTCTACCGCATGGATCATTATACACCGTATGGTGCTGCCATCTCGCGATTTTGAATTATAAAACAAAATTGTATTGCTATAAAATAACATTTTTAATGATTCTTTTTTCAGTAAGGTCTATAAAATATCTCAAAGAGCTGACACCAAAAATTTTTATGTATCAGGTCATCAATCCGGAGGTTTTCATAGTTTTATGATTTCTTATATTCTTATTAAAAGAAAATTTTAAGGGTTGTGATTCATTTAATTAATATCGAAGCCACTTTTTAAATTTTTCATCCTACAGCCGCACACAACAAATATGACATACTGCATATGACAGTGAAATAACATCTAGCTTGTAAGGATGTAATTCATATGCCAGTAGCTTTCAGCGATAGTCTCTCTTGTACAAGTGACGTACACGCTAGCAAATGGACTCCAGTGATATCATCCTCTGTTACATGCAGAGTGTTGGATTTCTATTTTTGGCGTTTTTCCTTTTTAAGTTTAATTAACTCTTACTATTTTCAACAGATAGCGATACTTATCCAGTTTTTGCCATCGCTTCTCCCCCTTCACGCGAAATAAGTCACTAAGCATGTAGACTTCTAGGAGGAGAGACGTAAAATTTTGCTTTCTGTTTGTACGTGATACACAGCTTCTATATAGTGTTGGAATATACTACATTGTCAACTTGGATACTGTGAGAGCACATACTGTGCTAAATTCTTTTTGAGTGTATCTGCAAGTTTCGAAGGGCAGATAAGCCGACATTCTTCGGCGTAAGTAAATACTATTGCTTTGTACTCAGCGAATTCTCATATCTCAATAAATGCAGTCCTACAACAAGTTTGTGATTATTTGAAAATCCTCAAACTGTTGAACTTTTCGTTCTTCTAGTGTAGAATACAGTCATAGCAAAAATCCAGCGACCCTTTGAGCTATCTTTGAATCCTTTATTCAATATTTGCTGTGTGGTTCAGCTATTTTCCTACCAGTACGATTTCTGCTTGACTTTAAGTGAACTGAGCTCGCACACAGAGCAAATTAGAGAATCCTCTGTTTCTATCTTGAGAGGTTTTCTGTAGGCGATCATGCTCTGCTGACAATCTAAAAAGAGCAGAGACCTCATTTCTTGGTAAATCATCTGGGACTCGGCCACGCTGTTGGACTAAATAGGCGCAACATAAAGTGTCTTCATAAAGTGTTTAGCATGCTTAGTTTGAGAGCTCTCTCTGAACGTAAACAAGGAAAGAATTTTTAATAATACGCAAGGTAACCAGAAAGGACACAGTGAAACTTTGTGGGGAGAAGTCTGATCCAAATTTGAGAAGCCAATCAGCCTCTTCAATCTCATATGTCCCACAATCACTTCGGATCAACTGCATGACTATCCGACTCGATTTTATTATAAATGGAAACCGGATGGCCGTGGACCCGTTGGTATAAGTAACTGGCAATTCTAATGCAGACAGAGATTATTGTCTATTTTACATCTCGTTTATTATAAAATAAATATCTGGACTAATAATAATCTACATAAGTTTGTTCCGAAGAACGCTGATAACATTAATGAGGGAGGAGTTCATAATCACAGTTTAAACCAGACTTCACCTCTGGTCTCTATTCCCTCCGCTCTCCAGTACCTCAATATCTCAGCATGGTCCAGTCTAAAAAAAGCCCCGTCTAATCGTCTTTTCTTCATTTATACATTTTCCCCCGTTCTCGAATATTCCATTGTCTCATGTGTCTGATGCCATCCCCTCACAGGGGGTTCGTCATATGGTAACCTCCAGGCCGGCGTTTCCTCTTTTGTCAGCCCGACAACCCAGGCCTTGCATTGTCTCTTTCTGCGTTGATCAACTTTTACTAACGAATGACCCTTTTTCCACCTAGGGAAGTGTGCACCGCACCATTGTCTTTCAACGGTCTGCCTGATTCCTTTAACAAAAAGTCCCATCTGCACTGGATTTTCCAAAGTTAGGATTGAGTCTGTTTTCAGACTATGCAAGAGTCTCACAATAAATTCTCACAAAAAAGTCTCTTCGCAATGCATATAAGCAAGGTTCATTGCTAATCAGAGGCATAATGACTGTTCGGGAAACAATAAAGAGGACCACAACATTATATGGTAAGTTCTGGCACAACTCGACAACGGCAGGATTGACCGAAGCAAGCGCGCTATCAAAATTCGCGACAAATTTTACAACTGTCCTGCACTTTGAGAAGGACTCTGAAAACAAACCAGCACCAGCGTCATATATTGTAGATATTGAGAATCTCTCTGTATATATGTACGACCATTTGGAAGTATCATATTATTCCTGTTAGAATATCTAGAACTGAGGATTTAAGTTCGGCTTCCAAGGCTTCTGGCACAACTTGCAATTAATAAAACAGTCTACTTACATTCAGAAAATACGAAACTTTCACTAGTATTTTTACTAAAACTTATTCTATTTTTAAGTAGTAAACTTTCTATATTAGCTATTTGCTCAGCGATATAGAGAAATTTCATTGCGTTTTCAGTCCAATAGATTCAGGTTTACAATTAGATTTGATGATCAATGCCCATTAAGCTTCAGTGATCTATCTGATAGAGGCAAATTGATAGTTCTGAAGTGGATCTCTGGTCACTGCTTAATCATGGACAGTGAGATGGCCGGTTTCTTGGCCATAAAGGGGGCTGCCATCACTCAAATTTCCCCCCAATATTTATCTTTTAATACTATGAAACTGATTATCCGGAAGCGACCCAAAGATAGACTTGGAGGCCAGTTTTTGGAAAGAAACGCTTCAAAACCGTCATCAAAACTCCATCTACACCAGATGAAAATTTATGCTAACCGTTCCTGTATGCTGTGTCATCTTCCAGAAAATATAGACAGAACCTACCTCTCCCACTGCCCTGCTGAATTAGAACGTTATTGGTAAGCAAGATCCCGCAAGGGTTTATAGCTACCCTTCTAACCCAGAGCCCTTGCCTTTATAATTGTGTTGTGTTTTGCTTTTGTTTCTTTTTTCCTGTCCTTGGCTCTCGTTATTGTAACCCTGCATGAGAAACAAAGAAATAATAATAATTAACAATACTAAACAAGATTTGAGGAAATTTGACTCCTTATTTCAAGGAAACAAAGTGTTGTCATTTCCCCAAGGATTCTAAGGGTTCAATGTCATTCGTTTGAAAGGAGATTTTGTTCAGTTGATTTTTCATAAGCAATGGACTTCTTAAGATTAAAAAAAATTCAATTTAATTAAATATTTTTTATAAGATTCCTTTTAAAATTTTAGATAGGGGTCTCAATTACCAGTGATTTTTCCATGCTAAATAGCAAATGATTATATAAATTAATTCACTTTTTAATCAAAGTTTATTTAGTACAATTCAGATTACTACGGTCCGCTAAATATCTGGTTCCCTGACTAATAAAATAAGTTCATTCAGTTAAAATACAGGGTGGTCATAAAAAAACTTTGCAACTATATGGACCTCTAGTGACTGTTCAGTTCAACCGATCGATATGAAATTTCAGATATAGATATTCAAAGATATGAGCTCGAGATTCTGAGAACGGCAACCAAGAGGCGCTCACGGTCACGGTTATAGGTACAGAAACTCGAAATTTTCGAATGGCAACGCCCACTTTTTCCCGTCGCAAAATGCTCAGAATAATAGAGAATAGAGAAACGAATAGAGAAACAATAATAGAGAAACGAATCTACTGAAGAAAATTCTAAACATAAGTTTTAAACATCTATTATTCGATTCCTAATTATGCAAATCAGCGACAGGATAAAAAGGATTTAAAATGAAGCGATGGATAGAAAGAATCAGACAACGTAAACAAGAAAGGCACAGCTATTTTCGAGATTAACATCGATAAACCAAATAAATAGTATTCAAGACAGAATATTATAGTACCGTTCCAACGCTATTTAGGATTTTTGCATGCGCTGGGCATTTTGCGACGGGAAAAAGTGGGCGTTGCCATTCGAAAATTTTGAGTTTCTGTACCTATAACCGTAATTGTGAGCGTCACTTTGTTGCCGTTCTATATCTGAAATCTCATCTCGATCGGTTGAACGGTACAACCGCTAGAGGTCCATATATCGGCAAAGTTTTTTCATGACCACCCTGTAAACTGAATTACACACAATTGGATAGCTATATTTGATTTGATAATAAACTTAAGTGAGTTCAGAGTTCGTGACTCAATAAGAAAATCAAATTACAAAAAGAAGACACTAGCAGTCGAAAAAGTTAGCAAAAATCTGCAAGTAGCGCAGCAAGGCAAGGTTCTGTAGCAATAATAGAAATCAAAGTATTAAAAAAAAAACGAGGCAATCGGCCGGATTTTAAATCAGGGGGGCTAACCGAGTGGTCACCTCAAGGGGAACTTTCTAAAAAGATGTAGGTCAAGCGAAAAAACATCCCAAGGCCCCGAGATCCCCACATTGAAAACAGAAAGCCAAAAGTATTAATTAGGTCAATTGAAATCACAACACGTCATCATTAAAAAAGACTTCAAAATTTCAGAGTTCGGGGTACAGAAAGTTAGGTACAGAGTTCGTCGTTAAAAATGAAAAGTGTTTTAGTGAAATTGTGTGTGGTATAAATCCCTGCTGTGATAAAAAATTATGTGGCTTTAGAAACAGATGTCAATTTTCACATACTTCGTGTTCTCTAGTGATAAGAAAACCGTGATTTAACAAAACATTCGATTCAATTGCCGAGATTTTAGAAGCGCTGTACCACTTCATCCCAACACCATGGCTTTTAGAGTGGCTGTATTTTGTTTGTTTGTGACTTTGTCATATGTTTCCGCTAAAAGCATACAAGGTAAGGAAGGAAAATTTAAAACTCTCTCCTTTTACACCCGAAAATATTCTTATTACATACAATCTTTTTCTCTCTCTCTGCCTACCCCCCCCCCCACACACACATTATATATATATATATATATATATATATATATATATACAGTTCCGTAACTGACTGACAGATAACGCACAGACCAAACCGTTAAACCTAAAGGGCTGAAATTTTGCATGGCGATTCTTCTTATAGTGTAGGAGTGCCCTAACAGAGATTTTTGAAAAATTCTTCTTAGATTTTTTTAAAAATTAAATGTTTAAGCTGTTTTTGTAACTTTTTTAAAATTTCGCATTTAAAATAATATTTTGAGGGTTATAAAATTTATATCACGAGAAAGACCATAAAAAATTCCTTTAAAATGAAATCTTTTCAAATCTTTACCTCCCTTTTCTGATTTTTGGTGAATTTTTAAAGATTAATTTTTAGAATTTAATTTACTAAATGCTGATCACGTGGTTTCTTTTCTTTTTGCAATACTTCAAATTAATTTTGCGTCACGTGCATAACAACGGAATAAATTAACAAAAAATTATTAAAATACGGTAAACGATAAAATTTAGCCTCTAGACTGAGATGGAAGTTTTTAAGAATTTAATTCAAATTAATATGTTTTATGGGTATTAAACATAAAGATTAATTTCATACATTGACAGTTGTATTTAATTTGAATATTAACGTAGGATTAAGTTCCTCAATAACACGGTCCTTCGGAGAGAAAAAATTGTCCTTCGTCGCGAGTTATAATTTTGGCAGCTTACCAAACCCAGTAGCAGTAAACAGTTAAGGGGACAAGAGACCTTCAAACTTGAATATTTCAATTTTCAATTTTTAACTTTATATCCCAAAAGAGAATAATTTGTATTCTTTTTTACAACACTGAAGACACTGAGAATTCAAAAGAAGGATTCTTTGGCAGAATATTGACTAGTTTTCAAAAAAAATTTCCTAGCATTTTTCAAAATGTTCTAGGTGTATTCCAAATCATTCAAAAACCTTAATATTTTTAACATAAGTTTACCGTGCATTTATAAACATAATTGAGCAATGATTTTTTTTTTGTATGACTCTAAAGCCATTAATAATTATTTTTAAATCTCCCTTTTGTTTTCTTTATGTTTTCGCTTTATTTCATGATCTATACATTTGAAAAAATATTGGTGGTTTCAAATAATGATGCACAGGTTCTTCGAAAACACTTCAATTAACAATCCTGAGAAATTTGGAAGAAATCAGAAGAAAAGTAATGCACGTGGAGCATTTTGAAAAATTCTAGCATTTTTGAAGAATTTTTTGATAAACAAGTCTTATTCTTCCACAAAATACTTATTTGTGAATTCAAACTGTCTTCAACGTAGTAAGAAAGAATATTAATTATTCTCATTTTGTATATAAGGGTAAAATATGGAAAAATTAAAATTACGATGTTAAAGGTCCTTTGTACCCTTAAGCGCGATAATAACCCGCGGTAGTTTCGTTAGAGGAGACTACCTGAAATATTTTTTTCTTCTACATTATTCTGTCTATAAAAATATCCGTTAGGATTAAAAAAATTTTTTTTTGCATTAATTGCATACATTGACCGTTGTATTTATTATATATATATATATATATATATATATATATATATATATATATATATATATATATATATATTTCGGAGACTGCCCTTATAAATGATTGAGAGCAATAAAGGTTTAATTTACCCATGTAAATTAGAAATCTAGACACCTTATAGCCGAGAGAGAAAAAAAAATCACAATATCCCTGAAAAAATATCAGGTATCTGATGTTACTGTAGCATATGAGATAAGCAACGGAAGAACAAGGGAGTTATTGCAAGAGCTGGATGAAGTCCTTTAATCGAGAGGAAAAGCCCATGTATAGCAAATCAGTTCAAGTTAATACTACAGATTATGTTTTTATTCATTTGGCATTAATTTTTCCTGGGCCTAAAATTTTTTTCTGAAATGAATCGTTATATAATGTTATTTTATTTTTTATGAAATTTTTACGGAAAAAGCAAAAAGAATATCCATGAATTATTAAACTGGAGTAATTATCACATGTTTTTTATTTGCTTTCACAAGGCTTTTAAAGTTTCTTATAAATATCAATATATAGTATGTTTATAATTAATGATTATATGCCTACAATAATGTGCATTTTAATTATAAGTAAAACGCTAAATTTCTGAGCACATACTGTTATTATGTAGCCTTAGTTATTACAACAGTTGCAATAAATAGATATAAAATTTTAAAATTATTATTTTCTAGTTAAAATTTTTCTCAGTCCTATACATGTCTTAAAATTCCTTTTACTTAATTTGAAATTTCCCTAAATTACTATGATTCATTAATCTTTTTGCTTAAAAAGTAATTTCTTAACAGCCCTTGCTTTCATTTTATTATATTTATTCAATGTGATCAATTTACACTGATGAAACTACGTATTTTTCTGAACAAAATTTAATCAGTTATACTTAAAAATATTCGCTGAAATTATTTTTAATGATTTTTGAGAGAAGAAACAATTTATTAATTTAGGCGCTTAAGTATATTAATGTACTTTACATAATATTTTAAATTTACAAATTATAAAACTTCTTTTAATATAGTACTCTTGCCCAGCTAAAGTACTGGACATATACTTGAGTTAAATTTGTATATAAGAGCTAACTTTATAGGAAATAATTACAGTTAAATGTACAATCTTTCGCAGATGAAGCAATAGACAGACCTATGGAAAATCCCGATCTTTTTGAAGGTGATATAATAGGATTCGAGCGGGATGATGTGAGTACAATGAAAAATTCCTCATTTAATGTCCTACATCATAATGTTTTAAAGGGGTTTTTAAATCAATAATGAAATATCTTGTCTGTGCTTTTATACAATTTCTTCCCTAACTTCAATACCTTATAATTTTAATTTTAATTTTAATTAATTTATTTTTGTTATGGGGGTAAAAATTCTCTCCAGTGCATCTTTCCAATAAGTAGAAATTGTTAATTAGAGAAAAAACATTAATGATTATATCTAACCTCTAAATAAGCTAGATTGCTTTATGTTAATGGATTTAAAATATAACTTAAAATGGAAGGAAGGCTAAAATTAAAACAATTGTTTTATAAAATGAAATTAGCATCCATGTAACACATTTTTTAAAAAGTAAATAAGATGGTATCAGATTAAAGTTGTATCCGTTGCTTTAAAAGTGAATTTAAAGATTAATATGACAATTGTGCTGTTTCATGTAATTTGATGCTAATATTTATGATAGTTAAATGTTTTTTTTTTTCGTAAACAATAGTGCGCTCCATTTTTAAAGAGATTTGTATTGTTTACTTAATTTATGAGAAAGGGTTATCTATATCGCTATTTGTTCAATTGTCCTATGACTGTCTAAGCATGTTCTTAGCACTCTTGTATCATCCATTAACCTAACGCAAGGCAACCATATTTTCAGGACCGAAATGCTGTCGTGGAAAAATACAGAGTTTGGCCAAATGGTCGCATTCCTTACATCATTGATCCGACATTGGGTAAGTAAGCGCTGAAATACTTTTATATCACATTTATTTTATCTATCCGTTCCCCAGCTGCTGTTTTTAATCAGTCGTAACAATTATATACGGCAATTTTCAAAGATCTGTGGAGACCAGTACAATAACAGTTTGTTTCTAAAACAAGAGAAGTTGATCCATTAACTATTTCACATTTTTAGATCATTAAATTGTGAATAACATAATATTAGTTATTTCATTTTGATTTCACTTTCCTTACTATCAGTTGATTGGTGTAGGCTCAAACTAGCAATTTCCCACAGAGCTTTTTATTTCGGTAATGGTAAAAGAACTACATATTATGCATTTTTTAAGAAATAAATTTGAAATTACCTTTAAGGAGGGAGATCACCTTTGCACTCGCAAAAATTGACTGATTTTACTACCAAGCTTAATGGGTTGTCAAACAGTTAATTTATAATTAATTTAAAACAATTTTTAGGGTGAATTGTGCAAAGCTTTATCTATTAGAAAACAAAAGCAGAATTATTGGGAGATTATTAGAAATTATTTTATGTAAAAAGAAGTTAATGTTTTATGAATGATGAATGCATTGCAGATTTTTTTAGAAATATATTAAATTATTTGTATATATTCTATCCATAGGTCATACTTTAATCTACACCTAAAGTAATTATCATATTTCACATAAAAATATTTTTTGAGGCAAATGTATTGCAATGTACAAGAAATATTATCAATTTTTTTCACAAAAAATTGCTGTAACTAATTAGTAATATGTACTTACCTAAATTTAGGTGGAAATTCTATAAACTTACTAGATATATATGTATACAAATTTTTATCAATTTGTGACCATTACTTTTGGAGAAATAGTGTGCACAATTTTGAAAATAACAGTTTTTAGAAAAAGCTATTTAAAGTTTAAAGTTTCTATAAATTACTGTACTATTAGCTTTATGCATTTGGCCATAAAATCGGTTCTAATTGCAGAATCGACTTAATTTTTTTAAAGATTCCATATATTCCATTCTTCAAAATTTAATCATAATAAAAAATTGAGTTTTTCGAAGGTTTTAAGGTGATCTCCCCCCCCCCTTAAGGGAATTCCAACAGTATTTTTTATTAGTAGGCCATTTTATAAAAAATTTTGTTTTTAACTGATTGAAATACTATATGAAAGTATCCTCAACTCAGTTTACAAAAAAAAAAAAAAAAGATTGTTAGTTTTCATTCTACACTACTCAATTATAAGACGTGAAGATTTGTGTGACCAAAAGGGGAACACAACTAGTGAGGTTGTAATTACGAGTATATAGTGAGACTCATTTTTACTGTGCAGTTATTTATACTATTACAGCTTTATTTAGGAAACAGAATTTTTTTTCAGAAGCACGAAAAAACCATTTTCAGTTACACATATTTAGCTGGCGTTAATCTGTAGGAAGAGACGTTTGTGTTGCAAAATCGAAAGTGGTTCAGTGGTAAATTCAAAGAATAATCAAATAATTAGAAATATTACAAAACATTTTAATAACACACAAAATAAATGGCGAACATAAGGGTTAAAAACCCAATCAAGAATACTAGCATTAAGCTCGTTCGAAATAGGACCTATCGTTCCGTATCTAAATCTTATTCTATCAAGTTCGAATCATAATCTAAACCTAATATATTTGAGGTAGCGAGTGTACGAGATTATCTCTGTCAAACAGTTCCACCAAACGTCGTCTATATTCATTTAGGCACGGTAGTGCTACCTAACTGAAACTTTCTCAACAATTTGAGTTAGTACCTAGTTTAGTAATCTCGTTCTCATTGTAAGCTGGATCATGATGCCATCAGTCATCCAACATAATAGTGATTATAACTAATTCCATCAGGATTCCGATTCCCTCTTTAGAACGGGAAATTTCACACCCCATTTGTAAGAACGGCCATTAAGGGGTTATATATATATATATATATATATATATATATATATATATATATATATACATGTACATGTTCATTCTTGGGCCCGTGTTCTTGGGATACATGCTACATGCTATCCGACCCCGTTAAGCAACGTAGCTGAAAGCTGTGAGTCAGTGTTTTATTTAAATACCTTTTAACACCTAATCTTGATACGCAGTCTGTCTGACCAAGACCAAAAACAATGAAAGTAAGGAATTGGATGATAAAGTTAGTTTTCGTTAAAAATGATAGTGTTGTTAAGTGATAGTGATAACTAACTTCAAAACTGTTTACCAGTTCCTAGTAAGGAATTTACAGTTTATAAGAAAAATACAGACAGGAAAAATCCTTGTAAGTTAAGAGGAGAACTGTTGATTTGCAATACCAATAGATACACACAACTCCTTTCAAATTAAAACTACCAAGTAACTTTGTTACTTGCAGTTACTAAGAAATAGGTAAGTTATAAAAAATATTAAAATAATACGCAACAATCAAATTATTATAAATATATATAGATTTCTCCGTTTTTTTTACTTTAAATTTTGAATTTTCAATCTAACTTTAAATTTAGTTTTCATTTAAAAGTTATTTATCTATGTTTTTCCATCTCAGAGTCTAAAGAGTCCCAAATTAAAGAAGCCATGCAGCATTACGCCGATAAAACTTGCATCAGATTTGTACCAAGAACAGATGAAAGTACCTACGTCAAAATATTTCGTGGAAGCGGGTAAGAGTTTTTATTTCAACCAAAAAAAATTCCCGATGTAAATTTAACAGAGCGTATGGAAAATTAACGAAAGAATTGTTTAAAAGGATCTTCTTTTTTTTCAAGAGAAAATTTAAGAGAGCTACATGAAAACGTGCAACAAAATGAGGTTTTGAAAAGTTTCAGTTTGACGTAATGGAAAATGAATTTTTATAATTAATTTTGATTTTACTTATTCACAGGATGCTATTTCCTTATGGTAACCGTCAAAGTGTAAGGACGCTGGCTTGTATGTCTAGGTCGATTCATAAATCACGATACATCGATAGGTAAATTAAAACATGTCATTCGGTTGAAGAACGTTCAGCACGAGTCACTACGATTATCCGATGGCGTCTAAAAAAGACAGGAGGCTACAGGAAGTGATAAAATTTAGCATCCAGTTCTCTCGATATCCCTTTTATTGATTGCGAGAGAATCATCCAGCTATACTAGTGATAGATTGAACAATTTGCAAAAGAACAAATCCACACAAAAATGGTGCAGATTCTAAATGGCTCTCGTTTTTACCTCACTCCTTGCAGGAAATCTTTATAGTAGTCCTCGACGTGCGAAAAAACATTATTGGAATGCCAGGAGGTGCAGAAAAAATAATAATTCTGAAAAATATAAAAACTAGCATCGTTGAAACCATATTATTAAAGAAATTCCCGGCCAACACCCTGCTTCATCGGTGAGAGAAATAGTTGTGGTCTTTTTTTCTTTTCCTTTTTTTGTCATGTATTGTCAATATTATGTCTAGAACACTATAATTTATGTTTATTTATTCTTGTATACTTGCATTTTGATATCTAGGTGTTACTCTCGTGTGGGTAAGACAATTGGGGAACAACCGTTATCTTTCGGTGCAGGATGCTACAACTTTGGAATCATGCTCCATGAACTTGGGCATGCTGTTGGATTCTACCACGAGCACTCAAGATCTGACAGGGACGATTACTTAGACATACACCATGAAAATATTAAAGAAGGTAAATGACGAGAAACATGTATAACACAGTGTGCCTGTAACAAAAAATTAAGGTCGAATATGGAAAAAAATAATACTCAGGCAAACCGTTTTCTGGTTGATAGCATATATATATATATATATATATATATATATCTGTGTGTGTGTCTGTATATCACGAGGATTCATAAACGCTGGTAAACACAGGATACGCGAATACATAAGTTGGTAGCCATGGCGGTGGAGACATTCGCAGGGTACTACAGACACAAAATGGAAGGCGTTGAAGAACTCACACAACAGGAGCGATAAGCATAAAGTCCGTGAAATATTTTTATCAGTCCGAATTAGTAACGAGCACTGCCCACTGCACGAGATATTTGAGTACTCATTCACTACGGATGACTTCACAAAAAGGCACAAATAAACTAGCCCGGATCTGCCGGAGCTTTAGTATGGCTAGACATCACACACACACACATATATCTATCTATATTTTATATATATATATATATATATATATATATATATATATATATATATATATATATATATATATATATATATATAATCTGAAATGTCCGGAATGGACATCTCATGAAATAGTAGCTTACATCGTGGCCGGAAAATAATAAAGTCAGCTTCAGGAACAAACGAATTTATTAACGAGTAAAGCAACACATCTTATTCGCATCGAGCCAGTCCAGCGTCTACTTGTAGAAGCGCCAAAATACAATTAGCTAAGGGAGGTTGCGAGAATTGGCGGAGGAACTTAGTGTGTGGAAAGGCGAGGCGTTTACGCCAAAGAGAAGAAAGAGGGGTTACCAGAACAGAACTAAAGTTCAGAATGGGCAATTATAGGTAGTTAGTAATATTATCACAGAATATCCCCCTCCCCATCTAAAATGGATTGGAGCCGCGGCCGTCGACTCCAAGACACTCCAGATAGTGAGAACATGAAAATTAGTAGTTAGAATATTAGGTTGAAGCTGGCTCGAAAAATCACAAATTCTTATGCTAAAATATACAATTGAAAAACATAATAATATGGCATAATCCTAAAAAACAAATATCTGGAGAAAAATAAAAATGGAATGGTACACTTAAATGAAGACACTAATAACAACAGATGTAAAGACGTTCCAAAATTCAGATACAAGTAAAAATATTGTGCAGGTCTCAGTCCCTGACATGTATCGCAGTCTGAAAGTTTTCAGAGTCCTGGACGGGTACAGTTCAACTAGTAGTAAAAGTCACAAAAGTTATTTTTATCCACAGTATTTAATCGTAGTATGGTTTAGTCGTTTTGGAGATCTCCTGTGGTGTAGTCACTTTTTTAGAAAAATAATGTTCTTTGTTGTTTATGGTCCGTTTCGCATTAGTTATTCACTTTTCTTTACGCAAAACACTTTCTATATTTTATTTTTTTATCATTGGTTTTCAATTTCAATTTTTTCTCTAGATCATGTACACAAAAATATTAAAAGTTCTTTCAGCAATTAGTAGAATAAATTTACCAAACGCTGTCAAAGTTAACTTTCAACATCAATACCAAATGTCTGGTACCTGATGTTGCAAAAATTCGAACAAAAATACAAATTCCAACAATTGACACTAACATTCAATTATTCTGAAGAATAAAAAAATCAAGACAATACAAACATAAATTTGAGGTATGTGACCTGTTGTGAATACATTATCATGAGCGTTTACCAAAGGGAAGGTGCTTCCAACCTGAAACTCAAGTTGAGTAAACTGCACAAAATGAAAAGGGGCAGGCAAGTTTCTCAAACATGAGGGAGAAAGGCAACTGTTCAAAGGGAACATTTGATCAGTGCGAAGAAACAGGGAGGAGAGTGGGTGGAAACCCCAGTATAAAAATCAATAATATTTATCTAGTACATATATATATATATATATATATATATATATAAATAATCCAGCAGAGATAGATAAAAATAATAATACGAATATAGACAAAAAACAAACAGAAATCAAGCACTCTGGGCATCCACGCACCAACGGCAAGATTCTGTATAAGTGCCGGAACTGAATCATAAAACAACATAGAGGTAACCGACAGGTCTCGTCATCAGGGAGCCTAACCATATCAGTTACCTCAAGGGGAACTTTCTGAATAGGATGCAGGTAAGCCCAAAAGACATCCCAAGGCCCCGAGTCCCCCAAGGAAGCAATAAGTCAAAAAGAAAATGAAAAGACAAACACAACTTACAGTATGTGTTCAACGCACCGTACATGCAAGCACACAAATAATCTTAATGCAAAGTAACTTTAAGGAATTCTCAGGAATTTTTAAAGATGTTTAGAATAGTATTTATGTTTTCATTTGGTTCAGCTGTAATGGGGGGTGGCGCTATAGTAATGTTACAATGACGTAACTTTTAGGATAGAATTGGCTTCTGTTTCGTCATAACCGTCACTTACGGAATTGGGGGTGTGTATGCATCTTTTACTTTGCATTAGGATTATTTGTGTGCTTGCATGTACGGTGCGTTGAGCCCATACTGTAAGTTGTGTTTGTCTTTTCATTTTCTTTTTGACTTATTGCTTCCTTGGGGGACTCGGGGCCTTGGGATGTCTTTTGGGCTTACCTGCATCCTATTCAGAAAGTTCCCCTTGATGTAACTGATATGGTTAGGCTCCCTGATGACGAGACCTGTCGTTTACCTCTATGTTGTTTTATGGTTCAGTTCCGGCACTTATACAGAATCTTGCCATTGGTGCTTGGATGCACAGAGTGCTTGATTTCTGTTTGTTTTTTGTCTATATTCGTATTATTATTTTTATCTATCTCTGTTGGATTATTTATTTGTTTTTTTCATTATGGGGATATGAAGCTTCTGCGCTATACTCTATTGAAAATGTTTTATGTTTTCTTTGGAGGATATGTTTTATGTTAAAGTGATTTAGCAGTCTATGCTTGAATTTTAATTTTTGTTTATTTCTATTGTTTATATTTTACACACACACACACACACACATATATATATATATATATTTATATAGTTTGCCACACGTAAATATGCGCAAAGTTAAAATTTGTTAAATGTTACATATATAGGAGAGTTCCGAACTCAGCGTTTTTCCGTTGTGTAATAAGTCCAAGTAAAGTCATTCGTCATGGCACAAGCTAGTCTATATTATCAAAGAAAAACCCTTTAGTTGAAGACTTAGATTGGAACTATGAACAAATGATTGTCCTTCCTCTGAGCTAGTCTTTTTATCACATCAGTGACAAGTCTTCGTAAATTCGAATTCCTTGAGCGGGTTGTGCGCAGAGTGAGGAACTTGCCTTCAGACTTCGACATTTGGGAAAGTAAACAAGGCGACGCTTCGGTTGAAATCGCAGACTTTCAATCGTCCTATTAAGCAAAAGAGAATTTATCCTTCGGTATTTTTCGAATCACAAATTAGCAATGCATATTTTTAAATTCTGTTGTTTGTTTGTTTTTTCATATGAAGGTATTTTATCAAATGGCGATTGCGTACTTGTCGAAACTTGAAATTTGTCTGCAATCAATTTTCGGGACATTTAATCATTTATATCTATCACTGCAAAACTAAAATTTCTTTTTAAATAAATTGAAATGAAAGTTGATTGAAAAACAAGTACATTGCACTCAAATTTCTATTTCCACAAGCAGAAAAAATAATATCACTTGTTATTAACATGAACTGATTAACACAAGAACACATAGCTCCTTTAAATCAGTAACAAAAATTAACAACAGAAACTAGCTCCGGAGTAATAATTGTAATTCTTTCGCGGAGCATTAGTTTTAATTATCTGGAGGGAAAATTTCCAACCTTTCCATCCCATCTTACTTCATTTATTTGATTGGCTTTTGGTTGTGTACCTTTGTTCGGGATTCAGCAGGTAATTTTTTACGCTCACATTTTCCTCTAACGACTAACGAATGCCTTTCTCGTGTCCGTGTCAGTTGCCAACAACCGCGAATTTCTGGAAAAGTTTGTTGTTCCTATTTCTTTAATGATCATCGCGTTTGTTAATTGTCCCTAGAGACGATTACACCTGATGTTTCCCCTGCATGATGAAGAATTGTTTATATTCATTCAAAAGTAATTGATCATTAAATATTTAATCTGCATTTGAATAGCAAGTTCATAAGAAAAAGTAATATAGTTTTTGAAGTCTAACGAAAAGCATACTGTTCCAT
Source organism: Dolomedes plantarius (assembly GCA_907164885.2). Taxonomy (NCBI): domain Eukaryota; kingdom Metazoa; phylum Arthropoda; class Arachnida; order Araneae; family Dolomedidae; genus Dolomedes; species Dolomedes plantarius. Next base: position 115,977,503 of record OU015493.1, read on the forward strand.
ATATAAAATATTAATTAACTGAGTACAAAAATGGCATTTATGATTTAATTATAAACACACGTGCCATTTCTATTTTTTCTGTCCAACAAGCATTTTCGAGATCGGCATGTCTCCTAGGACAAGACAAGGCGATATTACCTGGCGCGTAGTGGCAAATTTGTAACTTTACCTCCTATCGAAAGAGGGTGAGGGATCAAAACAATATCTCGAAAATTTTACTGGGGCGAATAATCTTAGTGAAAGAAACAAAATTTTATCTCCACTTCAATCAACAGTGTTCTAAGACTAACATGTAAAAACTCCAAATTCATTTCAGATCCGTGATTAAAAATTTAGGACTTACCTATGCCATAACAGCTTACGTTCAATCGTAAGATAGTCAATAGTAAATAAAAAGCCATTTCAGTCGTTTCCAAGCATGAAGAGCTACTATTCTTGACATTTCGTTTCTAGGCTGGGAGAGCGAGTTCGTAAAGCTCCGCCCGAAACAGAACCAACTTCTCACCCCTTTCGACTTCGATTCCGTCATGCTGTACGGTGAAACGGTGTTCAGCAAAAGTCACTACGATGGCCTGAAGACGATGACTGCGAAGGATGGCAGGAAATTGCAGGAAGTGACGGATAAGCCCGGACTCAGCAAGAGCGATATTGAGAGAATCACAAAGCTATACCAATGTTAGAGAAAGCTGTTTGAAAAATAATAAACCATGTATAAAACTAAATATAATGTGTTTTCCATAGTCAGTCCCGATTGTTTCTACATTTTGTAATGAATCAATAAAAGAAAGATTATTAAAATAATGATTTATTAGATGGTACGCTATCTATATCATATAAACAAAACCTTCTTTATTTTTAAAGACACACAATCTTTAATGAAGAGCAGTTATTCACTAAAAAGCTCTAGAACACATATTAAAACAACTATACACAACAATGTACCAACAACTACATGTTAAAACAACCATAAAGCAACCATATGTTTATTTTTATGCCCCAAAATACATATTTCTTATGGCTTTCATAGATTTTCCTATATGAGTTAATAAAATTCCTTATCATGGGATCTGCAGAATGACTGCACTGCTTTTCAATATTTTTGGACACCTGCTTAGAAAACTGAATCCCGTTCCCTTTGCGATATATCCGTACTGGTGGTTTTGCGCAGTTTCGCCTTAAAGATAAGAAAAAAAACTTCAAAATTCAACTAATTTCATATTGGAATTCTTAAGCCTTGACAAGCGATTATATATGGCTTGTAGCTGTCAAATTACTTTACAAGTAATCGAAATGGTAAAGAACTCTGCCTAAAATAAAGAAAATATAAAGTTAAATTTCTCTCATCAATATTACGAAATAGGATAGCATTTCAAAAATTTCTACGATTCTGTTATTTTTCGTGAATTTTTGCTTATTAAAAGTATATATACTAACATTTAGGTTCACCATCAATATGTTATATGGTTTTCCTACCGCTATCGTAGTCAAGTTAAGGAGTACACCTAGTTTTCCCCAAAAGTTTTAATCTCTCCTCAGTGTCATGCCACCTCTAAAACTCATTTTCTTCTCTTTTGAATGCATTCCTAGAATCTTATTTGACAAGCAAGTCGACACTGTGGTGTTGAAATGTTTGTAGCTCAGGCAAATAGCAAGATGAATCTCTCGGAGAAACTTTGAAATGGCATCAGAATTTCTAACCCCTGATTTGTCGCAGTTTATCATCAAAGGGAAACAAATTCAAGCAGCTAATGTGGTTGAAGTGTAATTTGAAGGAATAAAAAGGAGAAGTAATCATCTATCTCCCATAAGGATCATTTCATTATTCATGCATAGGGCATGGAGCTGCCAGCTTGTGATTTTGAAATGAAAAACAAAATTTTGTTTTTAAGGAATAATATTTAATGTCTCTCTCTTTAATGACGTAATAAAATATCCCGGAGAGCTCACACCGAATTTTTTCATTTATCAGGTCGTCAGTCCCAATGCTCTGAAAGTTTCATAATTTCTTATATTCTTATTAAAAGAAAATTTCCCGGGTCTTTTTTTAAATAATATTTAAAACTTTTTCAAATTTTTTATCCTAGCTCCACAAACAGCAAATATGCCATAAGGAATCTAGCATTCCAAGAAGTGTAGCACTTGAAAGTGTGTCACTGAAATGCAGGTAGCTTTTTTAGGTGATAGTCTTTATTGTACAGACTAGCAAATGGACTCCATTCATAGCATCTTTTTTAAATACAGGGCAAGTTGGAGAATTCCTTTTACCTATTTTACTGAGATTTTTCTGTAGGTTTTTATGCTAAATTGTCATTATAAAAAGAGGAAAGAACTCCTTTCTTGGTAAAACATATGGGACTCGTCCACGCTGATGGACAAGAAGGCCCAACTTTTCATGCTTAGCTTGCGTAGTCTCTTTGAATATAAACACGGAAAATATTTTTAATAATACGCTTGGTAACCACAAAAAGCAGAGTTAAAGCTTGTTGTAGCAATTCTGATTTGACAAGCTTTTCCATTAATCTCCATCACCACTTAATTACATTAGGGAACATTTCTCATAAAATCTGGTAGCCATTGAATTTAATTTTTTTTCATCAAAATTTAATTTTTTTCATGGTTCCATTTCGTATGGCATCCAGTAAAAATTGGTACAAACAAAAATAAATTCATTAAACAATTGCTGATTGTAGCTACAGCCTTTTAAGTGGGTATAATTTTGTAACTCTTGTTCCTATTTAGAGAAAACTTGTTTTATTCTGTTTCTACTAATTTTAAGGGTTCCAATCAGGGCTCATTGGGCAGATTTTTTTTGCTACAGACACACAAACTCAGATATTTAGCATTATAAAGATGACGAAGGGGGTCAAACTACTTTTTATTTAAATAATAGCACTTGTAACTACATCCCTTCACCAGTCTACAGATAGTGCATAAAGGGAGATAGCAACATTAGGATAAAATAATTATAAAAACTGCATAAACATTAACACACACAGATAAGAAACATACATTAAAAGCCAACCATTGTCAAGTACCCGAGTTTCTGTTGGACGTTTCCAACATCTTTCGTATGGGCCTCCTATTTAAGCCATGCACGCTTTAATTTGCTATATTGGTATATTGGTATTCATTTACGTATACCTCTCACAAACGACCAAATTGGTGAAATTACAGATTTTAAAACAAGGGAGGTATTGAACAAGAAAATGTGTGTAAAGTCAAAGAAATTAATGAAAAATTCACAAAATACTTAAGGTATCCGACTAGGCTTAAAACACCAATTTTGGCGAAAATTCCGAAGTTGCTTTTATTCCTTTTTTAAGATTGTAAATTTATGTTTCTAAATCTACTTTTACTTTCTCGATACGATCATTAGAAATGAAATTTGAGTGATTTAAAGATCAGCATCAGCTATGAATTTCAATACAAGTTGAAAACATAAATCGTGTTTTCTGAAGAACTTATTTTTCATCAAAAATGTAAACCACTCTGGTGTTAACTCAAAATCTAATCTTGATATGTCTATGAAATTTTTCACATATGTTTTTCATAATACTAAGAATGTATAATGGGTTACAGATTTGGTTCTAGGTATATTATTTGTTGATTGATAGCTGCATTTATAAAAAATCTTATGGAAAATTACTAAAATTTTACATGCAATTGCATATAGTGACCTGTATTTTCTTTAGATTTTAAGATATCGATTAGCTTGTAGGTCGATCACTTAGAAGGTACTTCTAAGGTCTATCGACCACTTAGAAGGTACTTACGTATATATGACAAAAAATTAATGTTATATGCATAATATCTATTTTTTAGAGCTAGAGCCATTTTTGTAAAAATTTGCTAAATTTCAACCCAATTTCCTCAATTTTGTAAATACTTGTATAGTTAATGTCCATTTGTTCCTCATTTTCGAGTTTTGGTGTTATATTACTTCGAAAAATAAGATGGACATTTTCGCAAGTACAATTTTTCAAAAAAAGGGCTCCGAACGTAGTCGGATACCTTATTGTCATTTTTAAAATTTCCGAAAGCTGAAATAGCTAGCATTCAAATTTTATTCAAGTCTTAGTTTCTATTCATTTAAAAGAATGAAGTTAAAAATTATCGCACATTTTTAAGCGAGATACTTTTTTACAACTCTAATCTCTTATGATAGGAACCATCATCTTTTTACTGAATTTTAAGAATTTCAGAACTATAATATTGAATGATACCATGTAATGGAAGAAAGGTGAGTTCAGAGTTCATGGTATAAAAATGAAAAGTGTTTTAGTAAGACTGTATGTGGTATAATTTCATGATGTGATAAAAAAAATCGAGTGGCTTGATAAACATATGCAAATTTTCACATACTTCGCGTTCTCTAGTGATAAGACTCCCATGAATAAACAAAACGTGCGATTCAATTGCCTACCTTTTAGATTTGCTGTATCTCTTCAACTCACCCTCATGGCTTTTAGAGTACTTGTATTTTGTTTCTTTGTGACTTTATCTTATGTTTCCGCTAAAAGCATACAAGGTAAGGAAGGAAACTTTTAAATTATCTCCTTCATATCCCAAAATTTTTTATTACTTAAACACACACATTATATATATATATATATATATATATATATATACGCGACTGATATATATATATAGTATGTGGGCATTAATGTTAGATCATTGAACATGGTTAGTTTAATACCAGAGACTATCCCTGTACACGATTAAGAGCAATAAAAGTTTCACTTTCCTATGTATATTAGAACGTTAGCAACTTTGGGGCCGAGAGATAGAAAAAATTTACAATATTCCTGAAAAAAATAACAGATATGCGATGTTACTGTAGCTTACGAGATGAGCAATGGAACAATAAAGGATTATTGAAAGATCTGATTGAAGTCCTTTAATCTAGAGGAAAAGCCCATCCATAGCATGTGAATTTAAGTAAATGTGTTTGATCAATTGTCAGTGAATTTCGAGAAAAACTATCTCCTGATCTTCCTGATAAACGCGACTGATTTTTCAAACCCTACGAAATAGTGAATTTTAAGTCTTGTGAGATATATCATAGAAAAATTTACCACATATCAGGATTTCAAAATTACAGTGCTTATAAACGTATTAATTCGCTAATTAAACTTTCATCATTGTATTAATGAGATTATTTCTGAATACACCTATCAACTCAATGCATACATCTTGCATTTCATTAGCTTAAAATGTAATTTTGAATGTAAAATTTCAGAGAAGTGATCGAAAACATAAAGAAATGTAACCCTTAATTTAATATTGGAAAAAAAACTTAGAAAAATTCTCCCATTGATGAATGACATACAAGGTGCGGGTGTATATATAGTTGTTTCATATTTTGATACTGGTTATGTGGGGTGGTATCAAATATCATCGATTTAACACTCTGATTATTAAAACTTGAAGTATTTCATTAAGTTATCAATTTTTCTTGTGCTTGAAAATTTTGTCTTAAGTAATCTTTAGTTTACTGTAATTTTATTTTAATTTATTCATTTATTTTTATTTATTTTTAGGGAGGGGGTATTTCTTGCGTAAGAGAAGCAAAAATAAAAACCATGAATTATTAAAGTGGATTAATTAAAGCATCTTTTTTATTCATGTTTTCATAGGGCTTTTAAATTTTCTTCTTTAAATTTTCTTTTCAAAGCATTAATATGTAATATGTTTATAATTTTTGATATGTGTCTTCAATAATGTGCATTTAAATTATAAATAAAACGCTAAACTTCTGTTCTTCGCATTGTTTTTATACAGTCGTGGTCTTGCCTATCATGACATTTGGAATAAGCCCATGTAAAATTTTAAGTCTACCATTTTCACGTTAAAAACTTTTCTTAATATCGTTTAGCTTAAAAAGTAATTTCTTAACAGGTCTTGCTTTAATTTTATTCAATTTATTCAGCGTGATAAATATACACTCATAAATGTACGCTGAACTATGCATTTTTTTTTTAACAAAATTCAAACAGTTATACTTCAAAAATGTCTATAAAATCATCTCTACATGATTGTTGAGTGAAGAAGCGATTTATTAATTTAGACACTTAAGTATATTATTTTACATTACGCAGAATTTTAAATTTGCAAATTATAAAATTTGTTTTAATATTGTACTCTTGCACAAATAAGATACTGGCCCTTTACTTACGTAAAATTTGTATCTAAGAGCAAATTTTAAAAGAAATAAAATGGATGTGCATTCTTTGCAGATGAAACAATTGGCAACCCTATGGAAAATCCCGATCTTTTTGAAGGTGATATTATAGGATTTGAGCCGGGTGATGTAAGTACAGTGAAAAATCCCTTTTTAGTATCCTTTGTCATAATGATTTCAAGGGATTTTTAATTCAATTAAGAATTTTTTTGGTGGTGATATTACAGTTTCTTCCCTAACTTTCTTTTCCTTATTTTGCAATACCTTATTAAAAATATTTTTTTTGTAATAGGAATAAAAAAATTCTAAAGGTAATTAAATTTCCCTGATATCAATTTTGTTTGACAGAAAAAGAATTCGTATTAGATTTCCTTTTATGTGAAATAAAAATTCGCAGCAAATGAAAAGAGATAATCTGAAGTTGTTAATTGAAAAAATGCATTTATGATTATATCTCACTGCTAAATAAGCTAATTGTATTCTGTTAATAGCTATAAAATAATAGAGAAGGGAGCCTTAAATTAGAACAAAAAAATTATAGAAGGAAATAAGCAAGCATGTAAAATATACATAAAATAGTAAATAAGATGGCATCAGAATAAATTTGCATTCATTGCTTTAAGAGAGAAGTTAAAGATAAACATGTGTATTATGCTGATTTATATAATTTGATGCTGATATTTCTGATGATTAAAATAATTTTAGATAGATTTTTTTCATTTATAATAGAGCGCTTCATTTATAAATTAATTTGTAATGTTTACTTAATTTATGAGAATGAGTTAATGAGATCGCTATAGATTCAATTGTCCTATGACTTTCTAAGCTTGTTCTTAGCTCTTTTGTATGGTCCATTATCCTAACGCAAGGCAACCGTGTTTTCAGGACCGAAATGCTGTCGTGGAAAAATACAGAGTTTGGCCAAATGGTCGCATTCCTTACACCATTGATCCGGGATTGAGTAAGTAAGCTTTGGATACTTTTATATCACATTTATTTTATCTATCCGTTCCCCAGCTGTTTTTTTAATCATTGCAAACAAACTTTATATACGGCAATTTTGAAAAATCTGGGGAGATCAGTACAAGAACAGTTTTTCTTCTGAAACAAGAGATGTTGATCCATTTACCACATCACTTTTTTAGATTATTAAATTGTGAATAACATAATATTTTTCCTTTTCATTTTATTTTCTTTACTATAAATTGTAAGATATGACGAATATAAAACTTTTAATAACCAAAAGGGTAACACAACTAGCGAGTTTGCATTTATATAGTGAGATTGCTATTTGCTTTGCTTTTATTTATACTCTTACACCGCTTTATCTCTATTATTGAAACAGAATATTTTCCATACATGGGAAGAAACTACGTCGAGTTGCACTTTTTTTGTTGGTTTTTAAGCTTACTTTAAATTTAGTTTTTAAACTTTTATTTTAAAAGTGATTTTTCTATGTTTTTCTATCTCAGAGCCCCAAGAGGCCAAAATTAAAGAAGCCATGCAGCATTACGCAGATAAGACTTGCATAAGATTTGTACCAAGAACAGATGAAAATCATTACGTCAAAATAATTCATGGAAGCGGGTAAAACTTTCTTATTCTTAATCAAAACTACATTCCCGGGGAAATTTTAAAAGTATGTATAGAAAATTAAAAATGACATTTTTTAAAAGGATCATACTTTTGAAGACAAAATTTAAAACACTTACATGAAAACTTTTAACAAAAAAGGATTTGAAAAGTTTCAGTTTGACTTAATGAACTTTACTATTAAGTCTAATGTTACTTATTCATAGGATGATATTTCCCTACTGTAATCATCTAAATGTTAGTACTCTGGCTTATAAGTCTAGGTGGATTCATAAATTTTGGTATATCGATACGTAGATTAAAATGTCCTGTTCAGTTAAAGAAAGTTCAGCAAAAGTTATTACGGAGTTCTGATGACGACGACGGTTAAGAAAGACAAGAAGCTGCCATGAAGTGACACAAAATCTGATATCTTGCACTCTCGATATCTGTTTCATTGATATTGAAAAAATCACCCGGCTGTACAAATGCTAGACAGAACAATTTGCAAAGGAACAATTCCATACAAAAATTGTGTCGATCCTAAATGGGTCTTGTTTTCACGTCATTCTTGGCAGTTAACCTTTTCCTTTCAGGGGTGGGATAGCATGTATCCCAAGAATACGAGCCCAAGAATGAATATATATATATATATATATATATATATATATATATATATATATATATATATATATATATATATATATATATATATATATACATGCAGGGTATCCCATAATGATTGGGACAAACTTCAAGGGGAGGTAGGGCATGTCAAAAGGATTCAAAATTGCATAGCAACCCATGGTCGCAAACGTCATGGGAAAGTGGTATCGGAGGTACAAGAAATGAAGGCCTACAGGACAGAGAAGATCAGAAATATTTATTGTTCATAAATATTACATATGCTGTGGTAGATGATACCATTTCAAAAGGTTACAAAACATGCTGAAAGTTTCCACCATTACAAGAGATGCAAGCGTTACAGTCACGGACCATGGATTGGCGAACGCGTTTGAAAACACCTTGATTTGCTTGGACCTGGTTGCCTGGCCCCCACGCTCTCCGGATTTAAGCAGCCTGTATTTTCTTTCTTTGAGGTATACTTAAAGGTGCTGTGTATAAGACACATGTCGAATATGAAATGGATCTAGTTCCAAGAATTGTTTGCGCTGCTGCAGATATCCAAGCAAATCCAGGTGTTTTCGAACATGTCCGCCAATCCATGGTCCGTCGCTGTAACGCTTTCATCTCTTGTAATGGTGGAAACTTTGAGCATCCTTTCTAACCTTTTGAAATGTTGTTATCTACAACGGGATATGTAATATTTATGAGCAATAAATATTTCTGATAATCTCTATCTCGTATTCCTTCATTTCTTGTATCTCCGATACCAGTTTCCCATGACGTTTGCGACCATGTGCTATGCAATTTTGAATCCTTTTGACATGCCCTACCTCCCCTTAAAGTTTGTCCCAATCATTATGGGACACCCTGTATATATATATATATATATATATATATATATATATATATATATATATATATATATATATATATATATATATATATATATATATATATATATACATATATATATACATAATCCACTTAATGTCCGTTTTTACAAAGGGGGTGTGAAATTTGCCGTTCTAATGAGGGAATCGGAAAAATGGACCCCGTAAGCTAAAGGTTGATCTTTAAAGTGGTGATGGACCGTTCTAAACAACATTATTGGAATGCCAGGAGACATAGAACAAATATTAATGATGGAAAATAAAAAATAAAAATTTAGTGTAGTCGGAAAAAATGTAATGAATGAAATTTCCAGCCAAAACCCTGCTTCGTCGGTGTCAAAACGAATACCTTGTAAATATAATGCAAAAGAAAGTGGAAAATGTAGGGAATAATATTCAGAAAAGACTATTCATATTATCGTCGGAATAGTGTTGAGATGCTGGTTTCGAAATCCCTGTCTCGTGAGTTTGACCATCTCTCCAGGCCAATAGGCTGCTACACTACATCTATGAACTCCTTTTTTTAATCTTGTAAACTTTTTACCTAGTATAAGGACATACTGTTCCAGATCTTTTTATTCACTTATAAAATGACGTTTATTTTACTGATTTCTTTACTTCAATTACCCAATTATAAGATATTGGATTGCAAATAAAATGTTTTTAAAATCTTACTACCATTTTGATAATTCTACATATATAACTAATCGGTATCCAATGGAAAAAGTATTGAATACCTCAAAACCTTTTTGGCAATCACACATGTAAAAGAAAGTGGTATCCAAAGGAAAAGTTTTGAATACATCGAATGGGACGAAAATTTTGCGTTTTATAGATTTTGTTCAAAATTTACTTGCTTTTTTTGGCATGTAGTGTCAATATTATGTATAGAACAATAAAATGTTTATTTAATTATTCTGTATATACTTCCTTTTTTACCATGTTTTTATTAACTTGCTTTCTTATTTGTTTGTGTGTTTGTGTGTGTGTTTGTCCAGTACAAATCTTGCAATAGATTTTTAGCTAACTTCCCGACTAGCTAGACATTTGAAACTTTTAGAATAGCTCAGAACACGATTACAATGCATTATTTTAATACTTTTAGCCATCTTTAAGCAGAATTGAATTAACTTTAAGTTATTTTCAGTTAATTTTTTTTATAGACTGGTGCAGCAATCTATCGACCGGAACGGGAACGAAAAGTTAAACGCGAGTTAACTTCCAATTAACTTCATTTTCTTTCAAGTTGATGGGATAATTTATCAAAATAAATTTTAAAAAGTATTTATTAATACATAGAGTTGTTATAATTGAATATATAAGTTTATATGATTCAACAGAGAATTTAAAAACATGGTATATAAAAAGTTCTTTTGATCTTGTAATTATTAATCTCTAGGTGTTATTCTCGTGTGGGTAAGACTCTTAGTGAACAACCGTTATCTTTGGGTGAAGGATGCCACAACTTCGGAATCATGGTCCACGAGCTTGGACATGCTGTTGGATTCTTCCATGAGCACTCAAGATCTGACAGGGACGATCACCTGGACATACACTACGAAAATATTCAAGCAGGTAATAAACGAGGTACACTTATGACATAGTGTCTATGAAGAAAAAAAATTCAGGTAGAAGATGGGAAAAATTAATCCTCTAGCACAGCGGTTCCCAACCGGTGGGTCGCGGAAGGGTTACAAGTGCGTCGCGACTCGATCCTAAAACTATCAGAAACCATCGAATAAACCACCAGAAAAGATAAGAAAAATCGAAACTTACTTAAAAACAGCAATTTTACATATTGATAGATTGTGATAACAATTTTCTTAACTGTAATTATATCAAAGCAGTATGATTTTTTTTTTGCCTGAAAAATTAAAATGGTCTTTTATAATTGTAATGTGCTTTTATAATTGTAGTTTTTATCTTCACCTAGGAACACTTGTTAGTGAGTATGAAACTACTTGTTGCATATATTGCAAACATATATCTATTGTTGAATAAATAACTGTTTTGCTACAAAGTGCTTATATTTTGTCAACCATTTTCAAATCAGAACACAAATTGTTTATCAATAATCAATCTGTATCTTCAAAAAAGCATATACAGTGGTACCTCGACTTACGAGTTTAATTCGTTCCATGACGGAGCTCGTAACTCGAAATACTCGTATCTCGAATCAATTTTCCCCATTGAAATTAATGGAAAGGCTATTAATTCGTTCCGGGCTCCCCCAAAACACCGCAATTTTTTGTTACGTGGTTTTAAATAAGAAAAATGTGCTTATAAGCAACGAACATTGTATAAAAACGCAATACAATAGAATGTACTGCAATAAACTTGTTTTATTAAGTGTATGTACAACATTTTTCTTGGAGATCAGACTTGTACTTGTAGATGCTGACACACACACACACACACACACACACACACAGTCTCGTGGGTGCCAAATCTTATACAGTACTGAACAATTGTCGTTAAAATCGGGCTAGTGTTTACGGAATCATACATATTGTTAAGGGTATAGTTTTGAACTTACCAGCCTTTTTACGATAATGAAGATTTGGACGAAATTTTAGCTAATTTCGGATGGTGTGATGCCATGTACTTAGTTATCCTTAAACCGAGAATAAAATTTAGCATATTTATATTTGGAAGAAATTGTTTAAAAATGGAATAAACACATGAATGTTAGCTATTCGTAAGTATGGCTATTTTAATGACTCTTAATAAATTTGTTAAATTTGGGCGAAATATGGGTTTGAAGAAGTATCGTAATTATAGTCTAGCCCCTATAGGCTATAACTCCCATAAATAAATACCAACACTTTCCACTTGAAGCCTTTACATTCAGTGGTACGGTCGACCCTTTTGAGCAGTGGTTCCTAACCTGTAGTTGATCTGGAACTAGTTGTCGTAAAAAAAAAAAAATAATGAATAAATCATAGGGGACAATCCATCCCAACCAACCGTTTTAGAGACAAAAATGGGTTTTAATTTCTTAATAAACAAACTTTGTGATAAACAACTTTAATAAAAAAATTCAGGTAGTCTCTTTTAATGAAACTATCGTGGATTATTAACGTAGGATTCCTCATTGTTGCTTACCTCTTTTGTATGTATATATGTATGTATGTGTTATGTATATATGTATCTATTTATATGTGCGTATGTATATATATACATATATGTATGTCAAATGTACGTATGTATATCTACGTATGTATATATACATATGTGTATGATACTGTAAAACGGCTCTGACGCTGCAAAATTGCTGTGACGCCGCAAGTCCGCGTCAGAGAAAATATATTAGAAATTTTAAAGCAGAACAAGAATTTTTTCGTTCTCAAAAAGTCAGAAAGTGGAAGAAATAGAGGATATTTTAGAATTTGAACAACAAATTAGGGAACAAAAAGCTTTTTTGCTCCCAGTTTAAAAAATTTCTTTAAATTTGTGGTCGTTTTTAAACGATGAAACCAATTTTTTTTTATCAGTCCTGACCACGCGGACTGGCTTGTTGGGTTCTCTCGGACCACCAGTTTTAGAGCGATACCCGCTTCCTCTATCCTGGTCAGATATCAGTTCACGTTGTGTTGGAATCGCTCTATTCCGTGCCTTTGCAAACTCCTGTAACTGGCCCATCGTGCAAAAACTTCAGCCTTAGCTTCTTAGCTTCCAGTTCTTTGAGTGAGTTTTGCGTAAGGTGTAAACCTTTTCCCCAGACTTTAGGCAATTAGGAATGTAGCTTCGGTGGACATCGAAGATCTACGATGCCCATGTTAAGCAAAGGTAAGTTTGTCTAATCACAGATTAACCCTTCGGTGGGATCATTTCCCGCTTAGTGGGAATATCTGCCTGGAAGGCAGATATAGATGGGATATCTGTTTCCCAGGTATTCCTAACTAGAAATTCAGAGGGCAATTGGGGTGTATTACATTTCCTGGTAGCCACAATCGCCAAACAATTTCTCCTAATTCTTGACCAGCTTCTATTGAACAGAACCAATTATCGCAGGTTATATTACGGTTCGTTTTGTAGGCGCATTTAGTTAGTCAAACGAGTGATTGGGTTGGGATTTTTAATTTTTGCTCTGATTAATTTAATATTTACCTGAAACATAGAAGGCTGGCGTCACGAATCACCCTTCCAAACTGAACACAAGATTTTGACTGAAGCATATGTAGACTCACAGTACCCAAGGTCGAAGGGTGGAGGGTCCAGCGTTGAATAAAGAAACCATAGCTGCCTGAGATAGGAATGCAACATCGATGTTGATGTTTTCAAAACATCGATTTATTGAAGCCGATTTTTTTTAACATCGATGTTTTGTGCTCGATATTTTACGTTGTCTCGATGTTTTTTTTTAATGAAAATATACCATAATAAAAAAAATTAACCACGTAGCATAATTTTCCCACTCAGTAAATGTAGGTCTGAATTCTGAAAAGGACGAATACAAAAGGGAAACGATTAGAGACAAATACCAATGAACAACCAATGAATAATAATTATATGCCCCAATAGCCCCAATAATTCTTATTTACAGTAAAGAAAAAATAAGCTTGTTCAGTTTTCCCCCATACGTTGGTTTTGCATCAGTACTTTAAATTGGTACAAATATATGTAATTTTCTTTTCTTTTATTTAATTTGAAAAAAAAATTTCTAATAAATTGCAATAATTTCTTCCTCAATTTTCTGGTAAAAGTAATAAAATGTGTAATCGAAATTCTGCGATATGCGCTGACTCTAGCAACCAAGTTTTTGTCATTTGTGTCAGCCCAACCTGAGAGTAAAATTAAACCCCCCCCCCCCCCTCCGACCGAATTACTAACCGAAGTAACATTAATCTTAGAGGTTACTAAACCAGTTTTAAAAAATGAAAGTTCATAAACATCGATGTTTAAAAACATCGATGGTTTTGGGGCGATGTTTTTTAGCATCGATGTTTTAATATTGAATATCGATGTTTCGAAACATCGATGTCTTGCTGTCGATGTCGCATCCCTAGCCTGAGAGGCAGATGTTCCCACCGAAAGGTTAACAAATGCACATTTCTTCAATTCTCTTTTTTCATATGAAGGTATTTGATTAAATAACGAGTGCGTAGGTATTAAAAATTTTCAGCAATCTATTTTCTACATAACATTGAATTGTTTATATCTATCCATTACAAAATTAAAATTTTGTTTTAAATAAATTAAATTAAAAGATTTAAAAAACATGTTCACTGCATTTATATTTAGTTGGCCGAATCGATATTTAGGAAACAGAATATTTCTTACAGGATATTCACATGAAGTGTTTAAAACAAAAACACTAGATTTTTGAGAAAAAGAGACTCAAAGATCTATTTTCAAATGCAGAAAAAATAGTATGACTTACACGATATTCATATGAACTTGATGCAAACACTAAAAAAAGAGAGCACATCTCCTTAAAATTTAAAATTAAGAATAGCAACAAGCTTTGAACTAATAACTGTAGTTCTTCCGGGGAGTATTATGTCTGACTGCCTCATTTAATTTGAGTTTTCTCTTTTAGTTCTCGTTTAAAGCAGATGTCTTGAGTGACAATTTCTGCCTTTTCATCCGATCTCGCTATATCTGTTTGCTTGGCTTTCTGTTTTGTGTCTTTCAGTGCATATATTTTCATTTTCCTGTTCCTCTGACAAACGAACATTTGCGAATTGATCCTCGAGACAATCAGACATCATGCCAATGAATAACATACAGCACCGTATTCATAAAAAAATAAACAAACTGCTTTCAAAAGTCATAAGTACAACTTTATTGTGAGAAAAAGGTGCCATTTCTCTTTTCTTGTGTGACAAGCATTTTCGAGTTTTACATCTTTCCCAGTGGAAGGCAAGGCAATATTAGCTTATTGGAGTACCTGGTAGCAATTTTGTCACTTTATCTCTTGACAAAAGAGGATGGGAAGTCGAAACACAAATGTTGAAAAATTTCGACATGAAGGGATAATCAGAATGAAATAAATAAAAATTTAGCTTCATATTAAGGAGCCGCCTCCGAACTAGCCTGAGTCACTCAAAAAGCAAGACTAGCTCTCACATGTAAAAACTCAAAATTCACATAAGATCTTAGGTTAAAAATCCATACCTTGTCTGTGCCGTAACAGTTCAACGTACAGTTGTAAGATACTCAGTCATAAATTAAAAGTCGGTCAAATACAACATCAGTTGGACACCAGGAATGTAATACCGTCAAGCAGGATCACAGACAAGGATTAAGAGTGCTTACATATCTGACCTATTTTTCCTAGGTATGGTGAGTCAGTTCGAAAAGCTCCGCCCGAGACAAAACCAACTTCTGACCCCTTTCGACTTCGATTCCATCATGCTGTACGGTGAACTGACGTTCAGCAAAAGTCGCTACGAAGGTCTGAAGACGATGACGGCGAAGGATGGAAGGAAGATGCAAGAAGTGACTGAAAAACCTGGTCTCAGCGAGAGTGATATCGAGAGAATAACCAAGCTGTACAAATGCTAGTGAAAGGTGTTTGTAAAATAATAAATCGTGTGAAAAATTAGATATAATTTGTTTCTCGTTGTCAGTCTTTATCGTCTCTACAATATGGAATGAATCAACGAAAGAAAGATCATCAGAGTAATGATTTATTAGCTAATGCGCTTTTCACATCTGATAATCAAAACATTCTTCGCTTTTAACGACACACAACCCTTAATTAACAGCAGTCATTCACTAAATAGCTCTAGTCCGCAGGTTAAAACGACCATTTACAACCATATGTTCATATAATCATAAAACAACCATATATGTATATTTATGCCCGAATTACAGATTTATAAGATTTATAACGCTTTTCATAGAATTCCGAATATCAGTTCTTAAAATTCTTTATCATGGATTCATCTGAACAACTGCACTGCTATTTAATATTTTCAGGCACCTGTCTGCAAAACTGAATCATATTCCCTCTACGACATATCCGTACTGATAGTTTTTCCCCACTTTCGCCTTGAAGATAAGAAATTTCTTCATCTTTTAAATTCAACACATTTCAAGCTGGAGATCCTTATGCTTTGACAAAAGTTAACTTATGTCTTTTAGCGGTCAAATTACTACTCAAATAATCGAAATGGGAAAGTACTCTGTCTAAAATATAGAAAAACAAGGGTATAATTTTCTTACCATTATTAATAAAAAGTATAGCACTACAAAGTAAGTTATACGAGTGAATTAATCATTGTGAATTTTTGCCTGTTAAAAGGATATCCTGTCTTTTCGATTTAGTATAAATGCGTCTTAGGCTTTTTTCACTACTATGGCCAACAATGTGAAGGAGTATGCCAAATATTAATAAAAGATTTTAATCTTTCCTTAATGTCATATCACCCCTAAAACATATTATCTTCTCTTTTGAAAGGATTTCTTGATCTCCATTTAACATGCGAGTCGTCACAGTGATGTTGAAATGTCTGTGGCCCATGTAAACAGCAAGACGAATCTCGCAAAAAGGCCTTCAATTAGAATCGATTTCAAATCATTTATTTATATCGTTTACTGGTTAAAGGAATACAAATTTAAAGAGCTAAGATGGTTGAAGAAATGCAATTTCATGGTATATAAAAGTCAACTCGCATGGATCATCTCACCATTCAAGCATAGGGTATGGTGCTGCCATCTCGCGATATTAAAAGGAAAAACAAAATTTCTTTTATATTAAAATAATACATATTTAACGTTTCTCTTTTCAGCGAGGTGGTTAAAACGCTCAAATATCTGTATCGGAAATTTTTTATTTATCAGGTCAGCAGTCCGAAGTTCTCGTAGTTTTAAATTTGAAATATTCTTATGGAAAGACATTTTTACGGGTTAAATTTTTATTTAAATTAAGTTTAAACATGTTTTATGTTTTTTATCCTACACCCACACACACCAAATCTGCGCTATACGACGTCTGCCATTCTAAAGAAATATAGAATGTAAGGATGTAATCGAGATGCCAGTAGCTTTAGATGATAGTATCTCCTATACAAGTGATATACAGACCAGCAAATAGACTCCAGTTATAACATCTTTGTTATACACATGGAAGGTTGGAGGACCATCTATTCCCGTTTCTTTTACATGTTCCTGTAAGTCAGTGTTTCCTAACCGGAGGTCCGTGGACCACTGGTAGTTCGCAAGAACCCGAGAAGTGGTCTGCGAGGTCAAGAATGATAAACAAAATTTGATTTCATCATTTCAAAACGACCGTGAATTTGAACAGTTTTTTAAAACTGGAAGAAAAAAAATTTTAGATCCAAATTTTTAGTTCAAATTCTAAAAATACCCGTATTTCTCCCACTTTCTGAAGTTTCGAGTACAGAAAAATCCTTGTTCTGCTTTAATATTCCTAATATATTTTCTGTGACGCGGACTCACAGCATCTGAGACATTTTGTAGCATCACAGCAATTTTACAACTATTAAGACAAATGCAAGCTGAAAAACAATTCGTTAATTTCTAAGTTTTCGTTTATGTTTGCTATTAAGTTTTCTTTTACTTTCAATTTGTTATTGTTATCAAGTTTAGTTGTAACTTTTTATTGAAGTTGTTTATCGCAAATAGTTTGTTTATTCAGAAAATAAGACCATTTTTGCCTTTAAAAAGATTAGCAGGAGAGGATTCCCGTCGAATTTTTGAAAAATTTTGACAAGCGGTCCCTGATCAATAAAAGTTACCTTTGCACTGCTGTAGGTGGTCATGCTCAGTTGATATACTACAAAGGTCAGAGTCTCATTTCTCGGTCAATCATATGGGACTCGGTCACACCTATGCAATAAATTAAGTCCAATTTTTTCCTCGTGAAAAGTTGGGAATGCTGAGCTTCAGAGCATACATTGCGAGCTCTTTTTGGACATTAACACGAAAAGTATTTTTAATAATAGTTTGGCAGCCAGAAAGGTCAGAGGTAAATCTGGTTGTGGAAATTCTGATCTTAATTTAACAATCCTATCAGCCTCTTCGTGTATGCCACAGTAACTACAGGATTACCTTTCTATCTGACCTTGTGTTATTGAGTCTCACACGACTGTCTTTCATAAATGCCTGTGAGCAAACTTCCTTGCTAATCGGAGCCATAATGAGTGCTCCAGAATCAACAAAAGTAATCATACCTTATCTGATAGGTTTGGGCAAAACTCGACAGCAGCAAGATTTACCGAAGGGATCGTTTTATCAAAGTGACCAGTCACTTTGAATCGAGTGGTTTTGAACGTTTTTATCCGTAACTTCCCCCCTCTGTTATCTATATTACTGCGGACAGCTGAAGATTCGATCCCTCGATTAGTTAGATAACTTCGTTCACTTGAAATTCATTGAATTATATTTAATTGAATTGAGAGCAAACATTCGTAATTAAAATTTATTGCGTTACACATAATTGAATAGCTATATTGGATTAAAAATATACTAAACTAATTTAAATTATACTAAATTGTACTTTAAATTCCCCATGATTAGTTTTCTATAAGTAATCTATCGTAATCTCAATTAGTCTTAACTACCAGATCCTTCATTGACCATGTAGTTTCAATTGTGCTCTTAACATTCTCCAGTTTCCTAAAACGGTCAAGAAGGGAATTAACTGTAAGTATTACCTTAGGTCTCTCATATAAAGTACAAAAACTCCATAAATGGCTTCCTTTATATTATTTATCTGTGGAAAAAGAACAAACTTCATACAGACAAACAAGGAAAAAAAAGATAAGATTGAAATATTATTTAAAAATTCATGGTAACAAAGTTAAGGCAATAAGTCATAACTATAAACCAGGTCTTATCATTAACTTTATAATTTAATGTGTGCTCTTCGTATTCTCCCGTTTCCTGAAAAGAGGTCTAAAGGTAAGTTAACTACAGCGTGCATTTTCTTAGGTCTATCATAACTGCACAGAATCTATCCAAGACTTCTTTGTAATGTTTTACTATGATAAAAAGAACAACTGGATGCAGACAAATCAGAAAAAAGGTAAGATTGAAATATTATTTATAAATTCATGATAACAAGGCTAGATTCAATAGTTTTCTTCAGTGGGAAAGGGCTTCCTGAAAGCCGGGTATCAAGGAACGAATCAGATTCGTTCCACGTCGCTCTTGCGACTCGTGGGAAGCCCCATTCATTTGAGTCACCGTAACCAACGAAATTTTGCGTGAAATTTCAAGGCTTGTTAAAAAGGATGAATCAGTGTGGGAAAAAGTGACTTCAGGAAAAAAAAATATGAAAAGGGGGTGTATTTTACTAAAGAGGCAATTTTGTTCAGTCTTTGATCTGAGGGAGAGGAAATCATTCAGATTTCGGAGTTGTTATGTTAACGAGACTTGACAAAAGTAAATAGAGAAGAACGCCAAACTATGATGCGGCGGTCCATGAAAACAAAAAAAATGACGTTCTATTTCGTTCAAAAAGCAGTTCAATAAGAAGTTTGAAAAGAAGAAGACCAATGAAATAAAAAAAGGAAAGATAAAGAAAAATCCATGTAAAGTCTACCATATTTCTTGGTTCACAAAAATATTTAAATCTCAGCAGTTCAACCAACTGTATCTTTGCTGGAAAGAAATATCGAACATAAAGTTTATCACTACATTTCTCAGCCGTAGAAATGGGCTTACCTCACTAATTGTAAGATAATATAACGATAGGATTCTAATACAATAGGTAGTCATTTTAAGTATTAAAATAATATTGTCGGATTATTAGATATACTATTAAAATATTATTAGATGGATTCTTCAATGAATAGTGTTGGATTATTAATCAAATAATCCTAAATTCCCTTTATATGAATCAAATGACGTCATATAAATAAAACATTTATTTTGTTTGAATTAACTAATAAAAAGTTGAAGAAAAGTTTTAAAAGTAATAGGAGAAACCAGAAAATTCTGTAAATATTTAACAAAAAGGGTATATAAAATTTCTTTAATATTATACCTAGTAAAACAAAGCTTCATGAATAAATATTTTATGCACGCTGATGTTATGTCAGAAGCTAATAAGAGCGTGACGATCCATTTCAGTAGGATTTTCACCGATATGCAAAGACAATATTCATAAATTCTTTTCATTCGGATCATCTTTAGGAATCATTGTGCTGACACAAACACGCACTATAAACTAGCACCTTCCAACTACTGTCTGAACGTGTTAAAAAAAGCACAACATTAGGTAATCCGTGCGGCTAATAAATTGTAAAGACGTAGCCGTGAAGAGGCCTGTAAAGGTTGTAAATGTCAACACTTCTCGGCAGAAAGAAAGAATCGCGAGGCATAAATAAGCAACACAAGGGAGAAAAGAAACAGACGAAATCTTTCCTAACAACTCTCACCTTGAATGCGAGTTTTTTTTTCTTTGTCGTACGGGCTTTTGTTTCATTCTTTACAAAGGAATATTACAAGTAGTGAAGCTTTTATTAGATACAAGTGATAAAGACAGCTGAAGTATAGCCCCATTTCCACACTTTTAACATAATATCAGAGACTCCCGAATTGCCAATTAGATAATGGTTCGACTGAACGCCCCAGAATTCAGAAAACTGAAGTCCAGAAGTACTCGCATTACGAAGGTATCGTTGATTCCCTCGAGGAACCCAAGCGAACAATATGCTAAGTACAATCACTTGGATTTCGATGTTTTATTTTGCATCTGCTTGCGATCCTGGGGAAGAAGGTGAGTGCAAACATTTATTTTTAAAACAATACGTACTAGTTATCATTACTTGAAACCAAAAAAGGGGGGAAAAAACCACTCTTGAGAGAAATCAGCATTTTAGTTTCTATTAAAACAGAGATATGAAATAGCTCGTGGAGCAAGCATGGTAGTGTAAAAATCATTATACTGTTGTAGTTTATCGCGAACGTTTGAACACAACTGTTGCTAATATACATTTTTACACGGGAAAGACCACATGAAGGAAACCGCTTTGAAGCCGCTTTTAAAATTTAAAGAGCTGATAATTGGACGTTTCAAAAAACAAAATTAACTTCTAAAGTAATGACCATTCAGGCTTATCATAGTTTGTTGTTATGCTATGTCATAGTATGTCATAGTACTCAGTGTCGTCGTAATGTAACAACGTATAAATAGGACCTATAAGCATTTCTACAATAAAGCAACGTCCTGAGACGTCACTACAAGCGCAACAGTCCCATTCTGACTTTCTTCAATGAAGCATTATTCATGTTCTTGATGTAAAGAGGGCATTTCCAATACATTCAGCAGCTATTGACCTAACTTTCTTCTTGTTATGGACTCTTCAGCGGAGCATGCCTGGCAAGTACACTGGTAGAAAAATTATTGCAAAAAAGGAAGTACTCTGAATTTTTGTAGGTAAGTGACAACATGCAATCTGTTTAGTCCTCAAAGCAAAAAACTAACGTCTCCTACAAATTGTGGTGCAAAAATTGGATTGCTGGGAGATGATATAATTTCCTGGGGCACACATAAATTAGAGTGATTACTTATGAAGCGTACTCTAGGAGCCAAGCATCCATAGTTCGTCAGTCACCTGTTAAAATTGTGGGAGCTGTCAAGTCTGTATGCGAGCTGTGGTTGAACTTGCTTGTCCTAGACACAAAAAGTATTTTGACTTTTCACAAAAAGTTGGGTTTTGAATTTTTGAAAGTCCTGGCGTATACGGGTATCCTATACAGTATCCGGGAAACTGGGTGAATATGACTGAAGACGAAAAGTGTGTCAACATTTTTTTTTTCCTGTGACACCCGGGACGAAAGGATTCGGCGCGCGTACCCGTCGGTAAAATTCTGGGAACCGTGTCAGATGGCAATAGGTATAATGAGCTGGGTAGTTAGTTTTCCTTTGTAAGGCAATTAATCAGTGTTAACGCTCTTATTTTCCAGATAGTTGTATCAAGTCAGGTTTATAGCAATGCAATATGTAACTTATTAGAATGTTACACTCAATGTTATGAAAGTTTATATTCGTATTTCAGTATGTAACATTTTTTTCCTTTATTAGCTTTGAAATGGAGACCTGAAAATTCTGTACTTCTTCGAAGCTTAGGATGGAATCGACCAAATTTCTATAGCCTTGGTGAACCGTTTATGGGTATGGAAAATTGAGTTATTATTCTCTAGAAAGCTAGATCCATTATTTAAACTGCTTGGCGTGTTTATTTTTTTCCTAAGTTTTTAAAAATTAGAACATAAGATATTCATGGAAAAAATTAACACTCATACACTCCCAAATCTTTACAATAATTACTGAAATCATGCTTGATTAAAAAATGATCACTCAAAATACAATTCCATCTACTGCACCTTTAACATCACAAAATTCGAGTGAAATTTGCTTTTAGTAAAGATATATACAAGGTAGAAATAATAGTTCACACATTTACCCTTTTACATAAATGATATAAATTTTAGTTCTGTTGAATATCTTTCAAGTCGTACCATTTTCATTTTGTCAGGGTTTGTAACATATACAAATACGATCAGTCTGATCATTGAAAAGAATAAGTTTAATCTGTTGTTTTCTACAGGCTAAGGTGCCCGTTTAATTCAGTTTATTATAGCCGTTACATTGTGTATAACAAACAAATATTCAATTAAAGCCTAGTCGCTTCGGGAGATAATGTCTCCTGATGAACCTCAGATCATCTATCCTTAGCCATAGGAGGAAAATTCAGAATTTTCGTCAGCGTTTTTCAGAAAAAGTAATTCGATGAATACAGGCTTTCCAATTAAATGCGATAACATCAATTAATGTCCTTCACAGCAATTATATTTTTTCATATTATATGACTGTAATAAATAAAGGAATATTGGTTGAACGGTGGATTTTTGGATTCTTCCGATGGATCTTATTGCCTTAACCCAATGAGAAAGTTTTAATGATTTTTCGCTGAGTGTTTCATAAAATTTTTTCCTTAAAACACGCTTTGTTCTTAATGCTGTATTAAATATCAATTTCTCCCATAGAAATTAAATTTTTTATGTTGTAAGACTGATAATTAAAGCAAACAAATAATGATTTAATTGGGATCTTTGGGATCCTGTGAAGTTCACTGTTTCCTTTACTCTTAAGGTAATGTATATACTAAACAATAAACTCACCATTTACTAAATCCGACGAGTTTTTCTACGCTAAACTATTTATTACAACACAATTAGACTACATAAATACCGTACTCAATTGCTAGTAGGCAACGGGGAATTATCTATCGCGTTCGTTAATCCCGATAGTTATATTATGGAAACTCTACCAGAATTCAGCCACGCCACTGCTTGTATATACGCCACACTAACATTTCTATCTTCACTTTATCATCAGGTCACTGGAACGATAGTAACTTCGAAACGCCTTCGGCAAACTTGATAATGTCCTGCTGCTGTACGGCAAAGCGGTCTTCACTCCTAATTGTTTTTCATTCGCTGCTCGCCTCCGTCCGACCTCGCCCCGTAGTGTTTACTCTCTCACTGTCAAGCGTATACGCTACCCACGAGGATTCCCTTCTAGTAGAAAATCGCCGCTCATTTGCATAAAGCGCTTCTTCTTCTTCAAACATTTATTTAAACCGGGGTGTTAATTTTGATTCAATACCTCACAATCTGCCGATTGATTCTCTTACCCTGGAAAAAGTCTTGTTTTCAGTGATTTTCTTCACGGAGTTTCAGAAAAAGTTCATCAAAAATACATGCTTCAGATTGAAGGCAATAACTTAAATCAATTTACTTCACAACAATTATGTACCGAAAAATAGCCGAGTGGTTACTGAACTTGAGTTGCTAACTAATTTCTGTACTAGGGATTGCAAAACTGGGTACTCGAGTATCCGGGGAAATTATTGTAACCGAATAACCCGATTCCAATGGCTGTAGAACGGAGTATTCGAAAGTAGTAAATCTTAGGTTTGAAAAATCTTTTAATAAAGATAAAATGTTTTACCGTGCTTCCCAATATATCACTAGCGCTAGATCTTTGGAAACTTTTGGCTTAAGTGCATCCACATTATTCCACTAGATCCTCCTCAACCATCGAAGAAGTGAAATCCCTCTTTCTGAAAAAATATATGCCATCGATTGCCATTTGCTTTCATGGATTTATTTCATACAAAATTTGTAAGAGAGATTTTATTTATTGTACTCATAAAAAGAAAAAGATAAATTGTGTTTTATATTATTTTAAATTACGCGACCTAGTTTTCGACGAATTTCTAATCTAGTAGTAAATTGGATATAGATACATAAACATTCCTATGAAGAAAAAAAATTGATCCAGCATTCGGTAGTTTCAGCTTTTAGAACGCATTTCCTGAGAGTTGCGATGGAAAATATATTATAAGACTCCTTAACGTGTTTACAAACTCGATGCGACCCGAGTTAAAAATCCGGTTCATGTGTCGAAGAAATTTTCCCGTTTCCTGATACACTCCACATATGAATTTCTTTGAAAGGGGGTTGAAAGTTTTACTTGCTACAGCCACTTTGGTTTACCCCCACTGGTGATTTTGTAGTTGTTAAAACAGTTTCGATGGTTGTAGGGTATTGCGCTTATCAGCCAAAGGGTTTATTGCATGTGTTGTAATAAATGTAAGTATGTTTTTACACCCACAAATGTTGAGTAAGAAAGAGCCTTTTCTGTTTCAGGCCAAATTTATACGTAAACACGTTCACGCTTATGTGGCAAAAGCATGAATGCGTAATGTTTTTTTGCTCGCGTACTTCCAAGAAAATTTAAACTAAAATAAAATAAAATGTATTTTTCCCTTACGCAGTAAATTAAAATTTTTTAAATTATAAATAAATATAGTTTTTACGTTAATATTTATAGCAAATATTTTGTAGTTTGTGCCTTATTCCTACCCGGGTATCCAGTTCTGGAAAAATTTGAGAACCAAAACTCGGTTCTGCAATCCCTAGTCGGTACCCAAGGCTATAATTACTGGTCTATGAAGCCTTCATTTAGAAAAGGATGGCGGTGATTCCCAATCAACCGCAGCAGTTATATACTTTTTGATTACGTGACTCTTATAACTGGATGAAAAAATGATTGAACCGTGGACCTTCTTCTTTGGTCCCGAGTTTAAGGCGGGTGTGTACTAACCCTATTGGATACGCTCACCTCAATGTTAACCTATGGAGAAAATGTGTCCAAGTATTACCAACTTTGATTTAAAGATTTTTTATTTAAAATTGTATTCTAATAGAGAAAGAAATTTTTACACCTTGGGACATTTTAGTTTAAAAAAATGTAAACAATATTTTAAAATTTAAATTATTCGGGGGGGGGAATCTGGTATACTGTGTTTTAAACGCTTATAAATTCCTTTGGTCGACGAAATTTATAAAATGAATACTGTTGCAAGGTGCAGAAAAGTTCAGGCTATCTTAAAATACCATTTTTATTTCGTTATCGACATTTAGATAGCTGTCAATAGTATACAAATTTTCTCCATACGTTAACATTGAGGTGAGCGAATCCAATAGCTTGAGTATACAGCAGCTTTAAGGGTTATTGTCCAATAGGCTGGGTGTTTGTAACCGTTTGGAAACAGCTTTAAACTGTAAGTATAAGTCTGTTTAACCTTCATGTAGAAAAACATGGTAGTGGTGCTCAACTAACCACATCAATTATTCTTATATTACATTATTTATCTACAATAACTGAATGAAAAAAGAAAGATTGAATGGTGGATCTTTGATGTCCCCCAATGGATACGTTCACCCTGGTGATATGACGAAGTCTTGTTTTCAATGGCTTTTTCGGACAGTGTTTTAAAATATTTTTCCTTGAATACATGTTTTAATTAAATGCTGTAACACAAATTATTTTTCCTCACACAGCAGTCAAATTTGTGCTTTATATTACAGGATTTTTCATCTTTTATGTTGTTTTTCCCTTAGGCGATAATATGGGACCCGAGAGCTTTAAATTAAAAGATTATGACATATTTCCCTACTATGATAGCACAGGACTTGAGAGATTTTATTTAAATGAGGATGGCACCATTTCCTTAGACAATTATATGGGACGTGGTAGCTTCCCTTTAAACGACGGTGACATCGTCTTCTTCGATGATTACCTTGGACTTGAGAACTTTCATTTAATTGGCGGTGACATCGTTCCAAGCGTAGAGGATCGCAAGGTAACTCACTTATGACGTAATATAAACAAATATATTTTATATAGTTAAAGATAAATCAAATGCAGTCAAAAATGTTAGCTTTTTGATGTCTTAAACTTAATCAATATTTCTATAGGATAAACTTCCAAATTCTATAAAGAATGAGTTATGGCCGAATGGAGTAGTACCTTACGCTATTTCACTGAATTCGAGTAATATATATTTTACTTATTTTATTTCTCTTTCTATTTTAGTGTTTGTTTTTCAAGAAATCTGAAATTAATGCAATTGTTTAAAATGCTTTTAGGGGGATTAAATTTAAGCAATCTAGAACTGTTAAAATTTTATCACTGCATCTGTTTAAATTCATATTTGAATAACAGATGTGAAGACGGCAATTATTAACTTATTTTATGGCTGAAATTACATTTTTATTCAAATTAGATTATAATACAATTTTTTCCTTCATTCTGAAGTCTGTGAAATTTAACAAGTGTTAAGGGAACACCTCTTCAAAGGTGCAAATATTACTGAAATCTCAAGACATTTTGATCTATAGCAATCCTAATTTGTTTTTCAAGATATACACTTTACATTTTAATGATCTTACTACATGATATTTGTTTTACTTGTCTCTATTTACCCTGTATGAATTTTAGATAAATTTTGCCTGCCTTATTATAACGAGATTAACATAACTGAATTATTAATTATGACATAAAAAGAGGTTGTCCCGTATGCCCCGAAAATGAAAAATCACATATTAAAAAAAAGCCAAATTTTTATTTGTAAATTGTCATGATTTTCATATACGTAACTCTATCCGTAACCATGAGATTTGCTCTATTTACAATTTATGACAAGATGATTTGATACTGCTTAAATTTGAAATGAAGATTATTTTTGAACAACTGAATGAATTTTTCAACCTATTCGCGTTAATAATTACTAAAAAACGCAATTATTTCTTATTATTTTAAGAAGAAAGTTGGCTGAGCTAAATAGAAAATGTTTTTAATGGCATTTTTCATTGATCTGTCATCTCTCTAAAATTTTGAACTTTCTTTTTTCCTCTGTTTAACATCCACTGATTTTCCAATCATAAAATAGCTTTACCGTAAAACATAATTCATCTTTACGCCCACAGACAGTAGCAATAAAATTTAAAATGAACTCACCTTCTAAACTTAATGGGGATTCCACTAATAGTTGTAATGGAAAATGGCTGTAGTTCCTCCTAGCTGTATTTCCTGGTTTTGTCCCTTTTTTAAAAATGTAAAATCATATTTTTCATTAAAATATAATCAATAATGACATGAAATTACAAATTTGCACAAATTACACCACACATTGTGATTGCTTAGGTATCTATATATTTAAGTTGCTAAGCCGAGTTTTTGGGCAGTCCGTGAGAGAAAACTACTGCATCAATATACTTCATTTTGGTCTTAAACGAAAGATTGTAAACTGTAGATTTGTCAAATTTGTTTTTGTAACCGCAATTTCTATTAATTAGCGACAAGTTACAATTAAAAATTGATTTCTGCGAATGTTCAGTGGCATGTTTAAATCTGACTTTAGAAACTCACTGTTTCTGCGCATGCTCAGTGACATGTTTTAATGATAAATACGTTTATTCAGAGGAGTCTCTCTAGATCTCTCTCTGACATTTTTATTTTTATGATAATTATGTTTGTGAAATATAAGATTAAACCCAATCGAAATCGTTTATTTCACTCTGTTTAATTAGTGATAATTTACAATTAAACAATAAATTGCTTTCTGAGCATGCTCAATGAAATTTTTAAATCTGGCTTTAGTTACTCACTAAGTACGAGGCCGCTTAAACATATTAATTTGTATCTTCGCATTAGTATGATTTTCAACATTTAGCAATGATGTGTTGAGCATAATTTGAGTATTAGTGCATTTATTTACTATTTAGCCGTCATGTTTTGACGGGTACATACTAGTTTGAAATAATAAAATTAAATGTTTCACTGTGCTTGAGTTACTATCTACTGAATCCCATCGTGTTAATGTTAAGAAGAATCAGACTAAATTAGAAATTTTAAAAAATCAAATCTGACCTAAAAAAAGAATGCATTTGTTGACAGTTATAGAGATGGCTTACTTCTACCCTAACTTGGGTATATGTATACGAAATTACCCTCTACTAAATTAGAAGAAACACAGTTTCCAAAGGAATAACAATGTTTATTTGCACTTGTAAACAACAATAACTGGCAGCAATATAGGCTGAAAGAACAGATATAGACACAGTTCAAGGCAGTGAAATTTATATACTCACAATATTCAACGCTAAAGTCACACCAGCACTGCAGCACGACACTTATCACCTAATAATACACTATCCTCTGAAATGCCGGATTGGCAAGACTCACGTCAGATTTCGAAGCAACCTACTAAGTAATCGCTACAAAAGCAATTCGCTTGTACAACTCCAAACTAACCAGACTCTCTTCTGTAATCTAGCTGCTCGGTATTTTTTTATATCAACGGCCTATGCTGAAATTAGCATAACTTAAGCGGCTTCTTTAAATTTATGAACTTAAAAGTTCGATTATTGTCAATAAAATCTTATATCGACCTTACACAGTTCTAATTTGCCTTTCCTCAAAAATGTTCGACTTTATTCTTTTCTTTTTACTCGTCTCTTAAGCCACAATACCGAGCCATTTATATGAACAAAAAATAATTTAGCCGTAAACAAAAGATTCATCTTTTATTCTACAAAAAAACAGCAATGAAATTAAACATGAACCTACCTTCTTTATCAAAATTTAGTTATAACTAAATTATTGAGATATGATTAAAAACTGATGTAGATTCAACTAGGTACCATTCATGTTGGTCATGTTTGGGGGGCAGTTTCTTTTCGATTTTGGCAAACAGAGAATTTTTTTTCTTTGTATTACTTTTAAAGATGAGCCGCCCACATAGTGTAGTGGTTAGCGTTCTGAGCTGCCTCGCAGTGGGCTTTGCTTCAAATCCCAAGTAAGGCCTGGTCGTTTCCGTGTCGTCCCCTTCATAGGGAGCAATGCTGGCTCACCTATATGGTGCTCCCATAATAAAGTAGACAGCAAAACTTCGCAGATCTTCATGGGACAATGTCAATCCAAAAGCAATACCGGCCATGCCCGAAGGTATACGGTAAAAAATGACTGACGACTAGACGTGCTAAGGCTTACAAACTTCAACAATTAAATTGCATTTCTTACATAATTCAAAAAAGCAAAGTTCAAAAACCTCATAGCTCTATACACGAGAAAAACTCAAATACAACCATAACTACAATTAATCACATATATACAGTTACTACAATTTATAGAATCACAATTTATAGAATCACAATTGATACATAAAATACAAAGTTTACTTTTAAATGCAAACAACAAACTAGAATTATAAACTTAACTCATGGGACAATGTCAAGAAATATTTGCCGTCAGAGACAAGTGCCTGCCGCATTAGAAGAAAAAAGTTTTATAGATGATCAGCAGATGACATTTTTCATTGGGCATTCAACAAACATTAGTGTAAACCTAAAAAAGTCACCAAATTGTAGCTAATAGTAACTTCAGCCATATACCTATAATTATGTAATCTCTGGCTATATTTAAAGGAAGGTAATTTCTATTCATTTCAGAGGTACCGTATCATTACGAATTTGACACTTTTGCAATGTTGAATAACTGACAATAAAATTCACCGTTTTAGTATCATAAAGATAACGAAAGGAATGAAAGAACTTATAAGAGTACCATAGGACTTAAGAAGCGTAACGTAATTAAGGATGTTAATTTAATCTGAATTTAATCGTAAAAATAACTTGTTGCACAGAGGTAAAAGCACTCTAAAAATCTACTGAAGAGTAAAATTTTAAAATATCGTTTAGAGGGGTAGGTATCTTTATAACAGTAAATACTAAAATATATTAGATATCAAAAGAGTATTTTATTAGATAACTCTTATAACTAAATCAGTATATCTTAAACGAAAATGTAGTTTATGCATTTTGCGCGGTATGTTTATTTTTTAAATGGAATTTAATAATTTTTCATGTAGGTGGTAAGATCAACGCCATCCAGGGTGCTATGAAGTACATAGAAAATATCACTTGTATACGTTTTGTTCCACGAACAGAGGAAAAAAACTACATCGTAATAAATGATGGACAAGGGTAAGAATATGTAACGATCAGATATATGATAAATTGAGCATTTTAAGCAGGAAAAATCCCATAGTTTCAACATTACCAACTTTTTATTAAACAGAAAAAAAGGCTTTTAAAATAACATACAAGTTTTAGAATATATTTCCAATTTATGTACTGATATCAATAAGATATACATTAACTAAGCAAAATTCCTTTTCAGCATTCATATTCATTTCAAATTTATTTATTTATATATTTATTTATTTATTTAGTGAAATAATTAAGAAAATTGTACTTTTTCTGTGCTTGTTTCCGCCTTTCACAATACATCCAAGTAACGTTAAATACGATTCCCATGACCATTTAACAATCCTTCAAGAGTTTTCAGATGTTCCTCATATGTATATATATATATATATATATATATATACGAGGGTCATTCTAAAAGTAAAGAACGTTTGTTTCTCTAGTCATTTTTATTCAAGATAGTGAAAGAAAACTTATTGTACAACACATTTTGATATCTTACCTATTTTTCTACGTAGTCGCCGTTCAAATTGAACCATTTGTCAAAGCGCTGTACCAGATTTCCTATGCCTTCTGCATACTCACTTGATGCCAAGTTTTTGAACCAGTCACTAACTTCCTCTTTCAGTTCGTCATCATTTCCATTGTGATTTCCGCCCAAAAATCCTTCAATTTGGTAAAGAAGAAAGCAATCACTGGGGGCCAAGTCCGGGCTATAAGGTGGGATGTTCAAAACCTTCCCAGTTAAATTGCTGAAGCAAATTCCTTCATCAACGCAGCAGCATGCGGACAAGCGAAGAAGCACAATGCCGATGGACAACAATCCACACCGATTGTTTTGAATGGCGCGGCGTAGTCGGTGAAGGGTCTGGCAGTAAGCTGCGACATTAAAAAATAATGCACCATTTTCGAACTGAAGCTTCATTCATAACATTTTCCATAAACTTCAGTTATCTGTCTGTAAATTTCAATAGGGCGAACGTGTTGTTGCATTCAGGAAGCGTATTACACTACGAACCTCACACTTGGCGGGATACTTAATTTTGTCACACATTTTAAAATCACAAAAATAAACAATAAATGACCGCAGCTGCTAGCTGTTAGCATCAAACTGGCGGGAATGATTTGGTAAGTAAATTTCACTGCAGCGGGGGTGGTGGGAGAATTACGCGGCTCGTCAGATCAAAACGTTCTTTACTTTTAGAATGACCCTCGTATATATATAGGATTCAATGAATAAATTCAAATAGTAATGTTTAAGGATAAATTTTTTAAATTTTAAATTTCGTTTGAAAAACTGTTGCACGGAAAATAAAACTTAGTGTGTGTATTTACCATATATGTGGATAATATTGAAGAAAGTTGGTTTTAAGATTATCTCTTGATTTAATATTCCATATTTCGGGATTTCAACAGATGTAAGAATATTATTTGATGTAACTGATTTAATTTTATTAATTGATTGTTATTTCTTTATGCAATATTGAACATTATTTACCATCATAATGTAAGCCATAAACCGTTTTCTTTAAAAGAAAAAAAAATCGTTGGCCACTGATTTCTTGGGCATTAACTACGTAGTTGTCAGTAAAAAGATTGCGAAGTGGAAAACTTAATTGCAGTATTTACCTGCAGTAATGTGTACTTTACTCACACGAACTGAAATATAATACCTCAAGAAAATTAGAAAGGATTTTAAGTGGAATCTGTATTCAGAATAAATTAATTTTTTAAGAGTTCTTGACAGAGACGTAAGCAAGATGAGGACCGAAAGAGTCCTCCCCGCTCTAAATTTAATCCCCGTTCGGGTGTTATTCCTATGTACAGTCGGACCTCTATTTAACGAACCTCTATTTTGCAAATTTCTCTATTTTGCGAACTTTTCCTTGGAACCAAGAACATTTTGCGAATTTCTCCGTAAAATAACCTACAAATAGCAAAGTGCATTCTCTGTTTAACGAACTTTTTCTTGTGATCCAATATTTTTTTTTCTCCACCTGTCTTAAAATATTTCTGATCATTTCAAACTTATTCTTTCATTTAACATATTTTATGGGGATCAGTGACCTTTAACTGGTTTTACCTGTCACCTAACTCAATGTCATTAAAATTCCTTAATTCTAATATAAAATTATTTTTTTAATTGAAAATACAGTGTATTCCTGGACAATGTTTTATTCTTTTCTTGTTTTCCTCACAGATTTCTTTTTTTAGGGTAAGATATATAAAACAAATAGATATTAATTTGCAAATTAAAGGTGTGATAAATTACTTTTTTTAATAATATTTGGTGTTTATGAATTTACAATCTGTTTTGTGTAGTTTAAAGTGTTTTAAAAGGGGAATCTCTATTTAACGAATTTTCCATATAACGAACTTTTTTTCGGGATTTAGCGACTTCGTTAAATAGAGGTCCGACTGTATTTACCCAAACTAGCTCTCAATTATGTTTCTATCAGACATCCCCCCGGAATTTTTTTTCTTGCTACGTTACTGATACAGGATGAAAAGGTACTGTATAAGGAGATACATAAAAAAAAAGACTATTGACAGCCATCAAGCGTCGAGATAACAGTTCTACTAAAGACAAAATGGAACTGTAATTACCCACGATTACGAAACGT
Source organism: Dolomedes plantarius (assembly GCA_907164885.2). Classification (NCBI taxonomy): domain Eukaryota; kingdom Metazoa; phylum Arthropoda; class Arachnida; order Araneae; family Dolomedidae; genus Dolomedes; species Dolomedes plantarius. The sequence continues at coordinate 116,010,718 of OU015493.1, forward strand.
TGTTTTAATAATATGCAAACTACCCACAAAATTCCCTGTATTTGGTTTAAATATTCCAGGTGTAGTTCGGAAGTCGGTATGTCGGGTGGGGCTCAGAATGTTACTTTAGGACCTAGTTGCTACAAACTGGGACTGATCCTGCATGAGTTACTACACGTCCTAGGGTTCTATCACGAGCAGTCGAGATCAGACAGGGATGCGTACATCAACATACTCTGGGACAATATACGAAAAGGTGAGTTTTCACTAAAATAAATTTACTTCTTGTGCGTTAATACTACCATATTTTACAACTTCTTTCATAGATATAGTTCATCAAGCATCTCTTTAAAACTTTCGAAAGCTTTAAAACTGAACATAACTTTTCATAATTTTATTTGAACAGATTATATTCTACCAATTATATTTCCAATTATGTACATTTGTATTAATCTAGATGGGACTTTATAAAGTACTAGCTGAAAACCCTCACTTCGCTACGGAGTACATTCAAATCAAATACAACGGTCAATGTATGCAATTAATGCAATATATATATATATATATATATATATATATATATATATATATATATATATATATAATAAATACGACGATCAATGTATACAATTGATGTAAAAAAATATATATATATATATTTATATAAAAATTGTAAGGGATATTTTTATAGACAAAATAATGTAGAAGAAAATATTCAAATTAAATCGAATAGAACATACTAAAGAATATAGTACAGTTAATATAGTACAGTTTGAGGAACATATCTTTTATTGTATTTTAATATTTTTTGGATAATGTCCAATCGTCTGTCGCATTAGCAAGAAAACTTTTTTTTGTCTATTTAGTTGTTATGCACGTGACGATAAATTTATTTAAAGTACCAGAAAAAGAAATCACGTGATCAGCATTTAATAAACTAAATTCTAAAAATTAATGTTTAAAAATTCACCAAAAATCAGAAAATGGAGGTAAAGATTCGAAAAAGATTACATTTTAAAGGAATTTTTATGATCTATCTAGTGATATAAATTTTATAACCTTCAAATTATTATTTTAAATGCAAACTTAAAAAAGTTACTAAAATAGCTTAAAAATTTTATTTTTTAAAAATCTAAGAATAATTTTTCAAAAAATCATTCTTAGTACACCCCTACACTATAAGAAGAATCATGCAAAATTTCAGCCCTTTAGGTCCAGCGGTTTGGTCTGTGGGTTGTATGTCAGTCAGTGGGTCAGTTAGTTACGGAACTGTTTTATATATATAGATTATAGTTTTACCTATATTTTATAAAATCACTGCTAGATTAATACAAAGGTGAACCAGACATTTTTTCTCAGTTGTAAGGTCATCTTTTCCATTCGTCGCATTGCAAAATTGTAAAGTTGTAAAACATTGTTCAAACATTGAAATTCCTTCTCGATAAAAAGACTAGACGGTTTTCCTGCTTTTTCATCAGTCTTTCTTAAACACAATCCTGTAAAGAGACAAACAATTCATATTTGTAAAATTACAACATTACTCATGGAAGATTTGGAAAGGAAAAATATTCCTACTTTTTTTTTTGCATTAGCTGTTATGATTTTTCAGAAATCTCGAGTAATTAAAAGTTTTATTTAAGGAACTGACTGAACAAAATTCTCCGAGCGTACAAAAACTGGGTTTGTAATAAACAACTGAAATTTTTTAAAAAATTAATGGATTGAAATTACAGTAAACGGCTACTGTATAAAATATATAAAAATTTCTTTTTTCCAATACAATTTTATTCTAAAAAACACTTTATACTAAAATACTATAAGACATTCTGTAAAAACTATAACATTAATTTTTACGCTCCTTAATCAGCTGAGCTTTAACATTGCAAAGCAGCTATTTATTTTTACAAATGTTTATTACAAAAGAATAATAAATAATTTTCGTAGGGGTAAAATTACAAAAGCAAACTCTTTGACTTATAATTGGATAAAGTATCCGCTCACGGACCATTGGAAGAAGAAATTAACTTCTGAATATAGTTTTACAGAAGTAATAACTACATTATGCTGATGGCAGGGTGAGAATATGGAGAAAGCAGCATTAAAGTATGGACTCAAAAAATATGCCACAGCACTTCAAATTGGTACGGACTATTTCATGGTTTGGTGAATGTTTCCTTGTCCTTGCCTAGACCATTTAATTCATGTGGAAGAACGTCTGAATGCCAAAAAGTTTTTAAATATTTCCGCTTATGAAGTGCATTCAGTTATGTTTATAGTCTACTCCAGTGGAGATGGATACCTCCAGAAGAAGAATGCTCCATGTCCTGCTGGAGGTAAATCAAATTGTCCCCAGAGGGTTTGAAGGCCATGGCTAACTTTGCTTGGTTGGTTTCCTCCACAATCCTCAGATCTCAAACCAATTAAGCACGTTTCAGATGAGGTAGAAAGGGGCATCACACCTCTATATTCAAAACCATTAGATCTTAGAAGATTGGAAAAACCATTTCCTCATCTATGGTCTCAGAATCCTCGAGCTACCTACCAACATTTCATAGTGTCCATGCAAAAGATAATTGCAGCTGTATTGAAAACAAGTGGCCCAATGTTGCACTGAGTAGGTTGTCATAATAAATTAGCCCATCTGCGTACATAGTGACAAATAAATGTATACAGGCAACATCCAAAATGTTGATATCTTGTGCGTTAGATGGGGAAAGAGGAGGATGGAGGAATGTGAGGGTAATTTCTTGTATTGCCAAGACTGTCAAGAGATAGGATCGCTTTCTTCGAAGATTAGGGCTCAAATCCATTTCCTGATAGACTCCGATGCAAATTTCAGTCTTCTGTTGTTCTGTACTCTCTTCATTTAGTATGTATTAATATTAAACACTAGATATTATTTAAGTATGTATCCATAGTAACTCAAATGTTTCCAATTTTCAATCCACTCCATATGTCATTAATAGCAAATGATCATCTACATATTTTCAGGTCATGAGAAGAATTTCAAGAAAATGTCACCCGATAAAGAACCGCTGCTAACACCGTACGATTATGATTCCATCATGCAATATGACGAATATTCTTTCAGCAAAAATAGGACGATAGGACTTAAGACCATGACGGCCAAGAAAAAAGGCATTGTTCTGAAGACTCCGGGTAAAAAGGTGCTCAGTAAAAGTGACATCAAGAGAATTTTTATACTCTACAATTGCTAGGAGATAAGTAGACTGTAATTTAAAGGTTTCATTTTGACAGAAGGAAAATTTTCGTATGTTAGAGCTAATCAGACAATAAGTAGGATGAGCTTATGAATTCAGGAACAAGAAAATTTTCTCTTATTCCTTGTATAGATAGTCTTGCAGTAAAAGAATTTATCTTTCATCGCATATTTTATTGTATTTTATTTTAAAAAAGCTTGAGTTTTTATATCAGTTGATAAATAAATTCAATATGTCTGTTTGTAAAAAGGAAAATATTTTTCTTTGAATTCACGTAAAATCATTCTAGTATGGCACGAAATAAAAACTGATCTTTTCAAAGAGGAAAAAAAGTAAACTGCCTGCTGAAGAAAGTGCAACACGACTTCCAAAATAAGGACAAAATGAAGAAGAAAATCAGTTTTATTTTTTTCAACACTTATTTCAAACACTGCCCATGAAAGATGCTGTCGTTTAAAGCTGCTGTGCACTTCGCTCACCTCAATGTTAACGTATGGAGAAATACACAGCTACATAAATGCAGATAATCCAATAAAAATGATATTTTCAGATATCCTGAAATTTTCTGCATCTTGCAAAGGGATTCATTTTATAAATTTCCTACACTAAAGGAATTTAAAAGCATTTAAAACCCACTATGCCAGATCCCCCCTCCCAAATAATTTAAATTTTAAAATATTATTTGCGTTTTTTTTGTAAAAAAGAAAATGTCCGAAGGTGTAAAATTTCTTTCTCTATTACAAGTACAGTTTTGTTTTAAAAAATCCTTAAATCCAAGTCGTCAATCCTTGGACATAATTTCTCCATAGGTGAACACTGAGGTGAGCGAATCCAATAAGGTTAGTACACAACAACCTTAATAGTTACCTGTAAAATAAAAAAAAGCTTTTGATATTTTAAAAAGCATTTCTAGTAAATTTTAAAGTTGAATCCAGCCTATTTAGCAAAGTTATCTTCTGTTAAACACATTAACAGAAGATATAATATATAACAGATTAAAATTTTAAATTGCTTGTAAAAAAAGGAATGTTTTGGAGAGGTGCTTATTTCTTCTGCTGACTTCATTATAGTTACCGTAAGATGGGGTTACTTTTGACGTATTTTAAGTTTTTACCTGTGCCAGCCGATCTTTTTTAAAAGCAGCCCAAAACGATCAATTGCAAACCATTGATGCATCCTTTCCTTACGTAGTAATGTATTGCTCTAACCCGAATCTTTAATCACCATATTGAGAAATTAAAGTTAAAATGTGTCACAAAGTTGCCCCGCCGAGTGGGGCTATTTTTGTGACATCTGTGTTTTCGCCTTGATATCCAATAGGAAAAATTACTTGTCACAAAGTTACACAGTAAAACCCTTATCAAAAGCTTGATACACAATTATATATACCTATTACAAATATTGGATAGCTTATCTATATCTATGACATCAAAGAGACCTCGGGTGCCCAGGGCAGCCATCACTTCTTTGAGAAGATGAGTAAATTTGTCTATCTGCACATTCTGCTCCTTCGGGTAGATTTTTTACCCGATAGTCAACGCTTCTTTCTCTCCAGTGGTATTTTAGAGGACAGAAAAATCCAACATCGATCGGCTGGAGGAGGTGGGTCGACTTTGTGGGTTATTTTGAGACAGTGTCAATGTGTCACAAAGTAACCCCGTCATATTTCGATATTTAGGTAATGTTCTGATATCTCTCGGAAATATCGCTACACAAAAGATATAGTGCTCCACAATCTAACCAACATATTGACAATAAAAAATAATTAGTGGTAGTTGGTTGTATAATGTGTTAGCCTCCAGCACACAACGTTTTCGAAGTTTGAATCAATAGCTTGACAACAGATTTGAACAATACACTGGCCAGCGAAGACATATGGCACGCAGAAGCTTCGGACACTGGCCACTAGGTATCTCTGTATGTTAGACAAGTATGTTGGCGCTGTTCTTTGCATACCCAGTATCACGGGTGCGGCGCAAGATCCGAAATACGAAAAAAAATACTATGTGTCACAAAGTTACCCCTGGAGTCACAAAGTAACCCCATCTTACGGTACTAAAAAAGAATAATTTCCTGAAAATATTAAATACCTTTTTTAACATCACTATTTAATTTCACTGTTCACAGGACAGAAATGTTAACCAATTAACATATTTTTGCTAATATGAATTGCTAACATCGTTGATATAATTTGATATTAACATCATTTTGATTATTTTTTTAAAAAAAAGCACTTATATGAATTTGATCTGCATACATAAACGAAATATTTAAAAAAAACAAAGCATATTAGTCTACATGTCCCTATTTTATCATAAGTTTAATTATTACAGGAAAGTAAAAGTTCATGCCAAATTTTATTATGGTGTAAAATTTCAAGTATTTATAAAACCTTCACGGTCTTTCTCTAAATATAATTCCCTTTTTAAAATTTGAAAAACTTCGGAAAGGAAATGAGAGCATGAAATACATTAGAGTTTGAATTTTGAATTAATTAATTCATTCAAAACCTAATAACTGGTAATTTTAGTACCATTTCAGGGCTGAGTATTCCTCGTTTCTTAGTGGTACAAGTGCCAGAGCAACAAAAAAAGAGATGGAAATTTTATCAAACCGTAAATGTATTTGAAATTACTCCTTTCAGAGTAGCTCAAATTTTGAAACTATAAAAAATTTGGGCCACGTTTAAAAGATATTTTTTCTTCCAAAAGTGGTTTTTAGCTAAAAATACTCATCGCATAGTATTTAAAAAGATGTTTTCCTCTATTTTCATCTATCAGCACATAATGCATCAAATACAATCGAAAGCATTTTGTGCTTTATGATCGATTAATTTTTTTTAATTTAAATTCTGATTGTGGTAGTCTCTTGTTCAGAAACATTCGTCATACATTCACCGCCATTTTTTCGGTTATAATGGGGGCGCCATTTTGGTGAGCCAACATTGTTCACCGTGAGGAGATAGCCAAGAAACATGCAATCCTTAGTTAGAATTCGAACCCAAGCCCACTGCGCTGAAGCCCACGATGCTAAGGACTATATCATATATATATATATATATATATATACAGTCGAACCCCGTTATAGCGAACCTGGTATATAACGAACTCCCGGATATAACGAACAAAAATTTTGGTCCCGCCGTTTTCCTGTTGTATTTAATGCTAATTTATCCTTTTATAGCGAACCTCCGAAATCTTAAGAATCAGCTATAACGAACATTTTTTTTCAGTCGTCAACTGATTTTTTTTTTAATTTTTAAACTTTTTAAGAATGTTGAAGATACAACGAATGTTGAAGAAGCAAAAAATGTTGAAGAAGAAGATGATGAAGATTTACGTATCGCGATGTGGATGGAAAAAGCACAAAATTTCATCATTCTCAGATTGTGACATGCTATTGTTCGAAGCATGTGATGATGAAGTCATTACATGTGAAAATTCGACTGAAGAATACATTTTGGAAGAAATTAAAATGAATCATTCTGAAATCGAAGATTCTAAAGCTGATGAAGAGGAGCACATAAATGACGAAATCCCCACCATTTTAGATGCTACAGCAGCGATGAGTGTCATTAATAAGTTTTTGTCGACACAATCAGCGGAAGAAAGAGTGTTGGGGTCATTCTATGTATTGGACAAAGAAATTCATAAAATGTTTTTGAAATCGGCATCACGTTAGCAGAAGATAACCGATTATTTCTGCATGAAAACAGTGAGAAACTCTTAAAGATAAAATCGATTTATTTCCATTTGTCTTCATTTTTAGTTAATTTAATTAGTATTGTGTCAGTTTAATGTAATCGATTTTAGTGAATATAATTCATTAATGATCATTTTTAATAGATTTTATCATTTTTTCAATACAACATTATTGAATATACATAGCAACTAATCAGTTATGCATTTTGTGAACTCTAACATATTTCTTAATGGTTCGGATATAACGAACCACCGGATATAGCGAACAAAACTTTTGGTCCCTTGACGTTCGTTATAACGGGGTTCGACTGTATATATATATATATATATACACAGTCGAACCTCCATATATCGAACTTCCCTATATCGAAATTTTCTATATATAGAACTCTTAGCAAATCTCCATGTTCATTACATAGAAAAACTGTTTCTATATATCGAAAAAATCTCTACATATCGAAATTTTTTTCACGACATATTGGGAGATTTTATTCCACTTTAGAATAAAATCTCCCAATTTTTGGCGTTTGAAAAAATACTTCGTGGACTCCAATTCTTGGAAAATGTCCCTGATGAAGTTTTTAATGAACTAAATAAATGCGAGCATTTCTTTGATGAACTTCCGAAAAACTGGCTGTTCAGCAAGATATTCGTAGTTTTTTTTTTAAAGAATGCAACTGTGATCACTGTAACCACTGTCTGGATTATTGTTTTTTTTAAAGGTATAGTACTCAATAAATCTTTCACATTAATTCAATTTTTAGTTATTAACTTTCATTTAATGTGATTCGCATATAAATTAGAAATGTAGTTTCGTATATTAAAATTTTAGTGTTTTAGGAGAATTATGATAAAACTAAGATCAATTCTATATATCGAAATTTCTATCTATCGAATTTTTTCGCATTTTGCTACTTCGATATATGGAGATTCGACTGTATATATATATGTAACAAGAAAACGCGTCTTCCTAAATTACTTTACTTTAAAGCATATTCTATTGTTAATAAAGCACGACCCCTTTTCCAAAATTGCGACCTAAAAGTAAAATAAGATAATTTATCGTAGCCCTGCAGATCATTAAGCAGGCAGGTGAAGTATCTGAACTCAATAACATCCCCAGATATGAGTGTTCAAAGTTTATGAGATTTCAAATGTCAGTATAGTGTCAAAATTCTTGAAGAGCCCTCGAACCACTCTGAAGTTATGTCTTCTATAACGTCAAAAACCCCACTTTGCAAGAACTTTATGGCCACTTATCCTACGCCCAGGTCAACAGGCGCAGCTCTAACAAGCGCGGGATCTATGAGTCCCCGGGATAACCGAAGTGGACTCCATGTGGATTTACACGTGAACTCCACGAACCTAAAGACGCCCAATTAAAATATTAAGTAGTTTAGGCCCTCTGGCGTCAATATCGCAAACATCCATTTAATATTGCATGAACAGAAGACTTTTCTCTTCTTCGTTTTCTAACTCTTGTTGCTGTCGGACCTACTGTCCACAGTCCGGTGTTTACAACGCTTTTCTCTTAACTCTCCAATGTAAGCACTGCTGTTTTTACGTCCCGTCCTGGCATGGACGCCGGACAAGTCATGTGGCAGCTAATACCTTCGTAAAGCCTACTAATTGAATAAAGGTGATTTCCTGGATATCGTCGGAAACCTGTGTTCCTCTTCTATGGCTCCGCGTGTGTTAATCTCCTAGATATCATCAGTGTTTTTCTGGATGAACACTCCGCCCGACTGCATCACTCCTCGTACCGACTGCATCTCCCATAAGTTCTACGCGTCAATCCCCTTGTGCTAAATTTTCCAAATGTGATTATTATCACACACACACACACACACACACACATATATATATATATATATATATATATATATATATACACTCATGGACAAAAAAATTAGAGCACCAAGAAGGAGTCGTCAAAATGAAACGAAATTTTACATAGTACGTAATGACTACTTTGATATAAGTAAATGATAAGAAAATCAAAGAAAAAGGATAATTTATTTCAGAGAAAAAGGCAAAAGAACGGAGGAGTTAATACTCCGTTGGACCCCCCTCTAGCGCGAATGCACGATGCGATACGATCGGGCATTGAGTCATACAAGTTTTGAATGATGTCTTGAGACATTTCGTTCCATATTTGCTGTAACCTTGCCTCTAGTTAGTTCAAACTCGTGGGATGCCCAACTCGTCGTCCCAAATGATCCCAGATATGCTCGATTGGAGACAAATCTGGGGATCCGGCAGGCCAAAGAAGGGTAGTAACAGTGCGGAGACAGTCTTGTGACACCCTTGCCGTATGAGGCCGAGCATTATCTTGTTGAAAAATGGCTCCTGGGAGCCGTTGCATGAGTGGCAACACATGTGGTTGCAGGATTTCATGAACATACCGCTGGGCTGTCATGGTGCCACGGAACAATACTAGGGGTGACCGTGTATTGTTGGCAATGGCACCCCATACCATCACACCAGCTGTGGGAGCGATGCATCGCTGTACAGCAAAGGCAGGATTGAAGCGTTCACCACGGGCTCTCCACACACGAACACGATTGTCATCACTGCCGAGATTGAATCTGGATTCATCGCTAAAGACGACCTGGTTCCATTCCGCTGCAGTCCAGTTTCCTCGTGCGTGGCAAAACTCCAAACGGAGGCGTCGATGGGTGAGCGTCAAGGGCAGCACACGTAATGGGCGCCGCGATACCAACTGTTTTTCAGCCAGGCGCCTTCGTATGGTTCGAGAGGCCCAAATGTGAAACACAGAGGCCCCTAGTGAAGGTGCTACCTGTGCCTGGAGGGCGGCCGATGAAGCAGTTGGCTGTACGCGTGCATTTCTTACGATGTGGCGGTCTTCTCGACGACTGGTCTGTCGAGGGCGTCCTGAGCCTGGTCTTCGTGTACATGACATCTCTCGGGTCCACTGGTCCCAACACCTCCTCACAACACAATCAGAGCGGCCTAATTGACGAGCTACTCGCCTAGCTGACCACCCAGCTTCCATCATTCCGACGATTCTCCCCCTCTCAAACTGCGACAACTGCTTATATTGTCTTCGAACACGGCGTAATGGCATGTCTATCTCAGCTCTTCCTTTGTAAATGATTCAGCACACTCAAACAAGCTTTGGTTACCTGTTTTGTACTTCACAGAGTACGATGTTCAACGCCGTCTACCGGCTATACGTAATGCGCAATCACGCTGCATTCCAAATCAATTGCATATCTCCCCGACATGTACCTTCATTGCAAGTTTCGTTACGATCCCGCAATTATTTCTTGGTGCGCTAATTTTTTTGTCCATGAGTGTATATATATATATATATATATATATATATATATATATATATATATATATATATATATATATATATATATGCATCTCTTTTACGGATGTGTGATGGACGGAAACGAGTTCCAGGTTCTCTCCAAATCAAAATACACCTAATATCGCTTTGGAGGCTAAACCTTGACTCATCCGTAAAGAGAACAGCCCTCCATTGATCACGCGTCCGGTGGACATGTTAACGTGCGCACTTCCATCGAAATGGCTGTTCACCTCGCAAAAAGACCACCTTTGTGAAGCCTTCTACGCACGGATGACGTTGATACCAACCTTCCAGAGCTTGCAGCGAGGGCGAATCTGCAGACGGAGCTTGCAGACGGAGTTGCGATTATATTCCTTCATGCGCATAATGACAAATATCGGTCATCGGGACTCGTCGTAGCGTATGGCCATCCTTGGCTGAACCTCCTGGATGCCGAATCCGTGGTTAGAAATTGTTGCCAAAGTCTATGAACCACAGACGGACTCACATTTAGCCACATTTTCCTGCCTCTAGTCTCCCAATAGCTTGCCATTGCAGTTCTTCGGTCAAAGGATGCCTGGAGGTCATTGTTGCAATTTGGCTAAGCCAGATGTCTAATCTCAGCAGATACAATTACCACCTTGGTCTGAGACATGCACTTTTATGATCCTCGCAAATAACGTATACCGACTGCAGCGCCACTAATTTGCATAATGTGGTATTGTTCAGCACCTTTTACTTAACAACATATTCAAATTTTAAACAGATTGGTCTATTTTTTAACGTGTTATCCCTCTTTTTGTGATTTTCCCTTAATTTTTGATAACTAGGGTATATATATATATATATATATATATATATATATATATACCATGTAAGCGGCAGAATCGATTGAATGATTATATCATTTTGTTCTCAAACTATAATTTACGGTCCTTACTTCAATTCTCACAAAGTTTGGTTAATTATAAAAATTGACCATTTTAGACATGAAAAAGTTATACTGTTGCGATTGGTGTATTTACCCCAGGTGTCTTTTCTCAGATTCTTCTACTATTTTATTCAGCTAAATTGCGGAAGTCAAAATATTGGAGAAATAGTAAAGAAATTTTATATGAATGCTATCGCATAAAAAAACCCATAACTAAAGTTCTCTTTTGAAGAGTATCTTTCAATGCATGTTTTTGTATAGCAGTTAAAGTTCTTCCTGTAATCTTAACAATTTTAAATACGCGACCATTTTCTTTAAAGCTTACATAGACAGAGAAAATATAAACTTTAAGACTACGGAGTCCGTTAAAGTGCATTTTGGTCTATAAAAGGGACGAAATTCCTCTTACAAAATGCTGTTAAGTGTTAACGACTGAAGTGCATCTCAAGAAACACTATTTGAACGTAATTGCTAAGAAATCTTTTATAGATACTTTACTCAACCGATCCCAATAATTCGGCTCTGCCGTAATTTTACGGCTACGCGAGAAGAGCATGAATGCTCGATATTATTTATCTGGAGCCTTCACTGACACGTTTGAGATATCTCTAGCTGATAGCAACGCTTAATATCTCGTTTTCGTTACGCTTGTCTCGACGAATGTCGATATTCCGCCACCCTAAATGGAGTGGGAGAAAAAAAAAGAGAGAGAGGAGACTTCGACTACCCCCCTCATCCATATTTACATTCGCTGTCTCGTTATCTCCCGAGTTTCCGATATTTATGTATTTCCGAGATGTATGATGTATTTGTCATATGAGCCGAAGTTTATCCTACTTCCCTCCCTCTTTTGGTCGTGCGGGGACGGTTGTATGTATTTATGTATGAATCATAACGGAGCAATTTGTCGAGATACCACTTTATTTTATTTCCGAGTTATTGGAGAGGAAAGAAGTTTTATTTCTTTTTTGCCTACTTGAAGATCCATTTTTTTTTCTTTCTTTGTGGGAGTGCGATATTTGATGAAGATTTGAATATTTCTTTGAAACTTTATTTCCTCTGGAACTTGTAATACATAAGCCAAAGCTTCTTTATCAAGTTAGCATATAACCGGTGGCAATTGAAGAAGAACTGAATAATCTCTAGACCATAAAAAGGAGTAACACTGGGACAAGTTTCAAAGGAAGCAATGATTATTTCTTAAGTACATGCGTAGAGTAATTTCTTTCTTTTACTCATCTCTCCTTAATACGTAGATTTTCGGTATTGCCGCCAAGTGTATAGAAAAAGAATATAATTTAACTTGTATGTATAGTCTTAGTTTGAAAGGAATTTCTCAGTCAAATGTCTCTAAAATTTCAATATTTTTTTTTCAGAATTTTTTTTTATTGAATGATCTCTTTCAAAAAGAAATTCTCCTTTCCCTCTGTCATTTACCATTGAGGACTTCTGTTATTGAAAGCATCTCTATTCTCAAAAGCTATACCTCTAGTCATATTCCTTCTTTGTGATCCATAATTTTATAAACCTGTACTCCCATTGACCCATTTCCCCAATTTGGGCTAACTTCTCGGGTATAACCATGGACAATCAAGGGAAACGTTCTGCAACGGAGAGATTGTCATTTTTATCTTGTTATAGTTTATTTAGTGAGATATCTTATTTGCCGGCGTATAGATGGCGTATAGACATAAATAGCTATATATACATACATTAATATATAGCTATTTATGTCCATAAATAACTATAAAATATATTAATATAACATATTAACATTCATATACTATATTAATATACATAAATTCATGCATTAAAATAAACCAGATGTTTCAGACAGACTGAAATTTCAACTCATAATTTTGATTACTAGTGCAGTAGACGCAGCATACAGTAAATCATTATTTCCATAATGATTTACTGTACTAATTTTATAGCATATATTTTATAGTATATGAATATTAATGTTATATTAATATATTTTGTAGTTATTTATATCAATAAATAACCATAAAATATATTTATATAACAGATTAATATTCATATACTATATTAATATACATATATACATATAATAATGTACATATATACATACATTAATATAAACCAGATGTTTTAGACAGACTGAAATTTAAACTCATAAATTTGATTACCGGTGCATTAGACGCACCGGTCTATATTTTAGTTATATTTCGATGGGGAAAAATTGCGTCCTATGCGCCGGCAATTACGGTAATTTTCTAAGTAGAATATGGGATAATGAGTAAAGTTGTCTGAATGGATTTGAAATAGACGTCGTTAAAAAAAGTAAAAGATGCAATTCAAACTTTTTGAAAATTGTAAGTTAATTTATTATTTTTAAATTTCACTTAAGTTGCAGTTATACCCTTATCTCTTTCAAATGTTAAAATTTTGCCTAAAGCCATTGGCCTTCAACTTTTGTGAAGTGGTCATTTATATCTCTTTTTTATGGTTGGTTTCTTTACAGGCGACAGTGGTCACTGTAGTCCTGGCCGGGACCTCATATAGCCAAGGGTGCTTTAAACAATGAGTTCATATTTTCAAAAGGGCAAGTAAATTATACAATTTATCAATTTAAAAGGAAGTTATAATTCAAAAGTTGTCCAATACGCAAAAAAGTCTGCATCTTACATTACAGAATATAAAAAAATATGCTGTGTTTGCAAATTATGTTGAAAATACTGTAAAAGCTGCCTTTTTTTTTTTGCAAACCTTTTTAACTTCTAATATTTCACCTTTGTATGCTATGTTGAAATTAATGCATATCTGCTCCACACTATACAGCTTATCCAGAGATATCGCAGAGCTTTTGAGATTTGAATAGTTTCAACATTTTTAATATTTTTTCTCTGACGCAAAAGAAGTAAGAAAATCAAAAAATATTCTGTGAAGTGTAAACGAATGTAGGCAATTAAGCTTGATTTCAGAATACTAGAGATGACTTTATGATAAAAAAGTTCAATCACTTTTTGTTAGAAAAATTACTTTATTTAAAATTTTGTTGATAATTTCATAATCATACTACTCATGCATTTACTTATGTTTTCTCTCCTTTTCCAGAAATTTTCTTGATTTCATATTATTTTAAAATTTTTAAATGAATTTAGATTTTATCACCACAAAAAGCTTCGGGGCACGGAGAACCCTCTTTCAAATTTTTAAAAACTTCTTTGAAATTTTTTTTATTTCAGTGATTTCAGTTTTCGTGCTATTTCAAAGCTTTCAAGGTTTTTTAATTCTTTCACGACACTTTAATATGCTTTCTCTGACTCTACGGATATAAGCAAATCGGAAAAAACATTTTCAGGAATATAAAGGAATTTTTTTTTAAAAAAACCGTTGGAATCTAGATTATTGTGAGTCAAATTTCTATAAGATGCTTTTATGACAAAAAGAGTTCAATCAAATTTTCAAGAAAAATTACTTTATTAAAATTTCCTAGGAAAATATTTAGTGCGGCAGGTCACTATTGTTGAACATTTTCTTGCTCAAATTCCTATTACCTCTTTGGGAACTTTAGTATTCAAAATACTCTGCTCGCAGATTTCACAGAGTGTCAAACAAAGCATTTCGTGCTGGTAGAGAACAGTTCTTGATGACTTAAAATGACTTTGTACCCGTTTAAAGTCGCAAGAATCAGGTTACATGATGGAAATGGCCAACAACGGATGACAATTTTAGACGATCAAGCACTCCTTTTTGATAAGATTCACCTCACCTTTTTCAGATACCAGGGATAATATTCACTATTACTAACCATACCGAACTAGAGGCACATCGAGTTAGTATGTGTTTTTATCGGTCAGTGTGTATGATTCCTTTTCTGTTTTTATTGACTGTATTCAATGCTCACACAGGCAGAATCTAATCTCTCCTGCAGAAAATGTGTGCTTGTATGTGACGTTTTCAGTATTTTTGTTTAACCTTTTAAATGTTTGATGATGTATTTATTTGTGTTTTAAACCATTTAGATCATTAGAGATATGTTGTTGCCAAAAAATCAGAATAGCTTAAGTATGTTAGTCTGCGGGCTCGAGTCATGTTTTAAGCTTCAATGCTTGTAGCCGTTCGGAATTATCTTTTAGATCCACTGAGCCCTCCTACAGGGAAAGATGACCCTAGAACTTTTGGAAAAGAAAAGCTAATCATAAATTTCCCAGAAGATCAAACAAAGAATTTCCTGCAGATTTTTTAAAATTTTTGCAGACTTTACAATATCCTGTTACAATATACTGCTTTAAGTTTCGAGATACAGGCTAATTGACGAAAGGGCCCAACACACTATGACCATGGTAATTTTAGATAATCACACGCTTCTTTGTATACAAACATTTGAAAGTATCATGTCATGTTCAATACCAAGCTATACGGGTTGAATGTTATATTAGATCTGAAGAGTCAGTACAGCCTAAAATGGATTTGAAGAACATGCAATGAGAAGGATGCCATTGAAAATAGCCCTTCCTCCCATCACTAGAGTAGTTCAGGTGGCAGAGTAACAACCTCGAGGTTTGGAGACCCGACTTCAACTCTTAGTCCTCGCATGTGGTCGTTATAGTTGCGATCGACCCAAGCCCTGATTTTCCATTAGGTCCGGTAGGCTCGGGCCTAGGGGCCCCCGAATGTTGGGGGCCCCCAAAAAAATTTTTTTTAAGAAAAAAAAAAGAAAAAATTCCCAATTTATTTTTTTTATTTTACCTTTTTTTATAGCAATTTTTTTATATATCCTTTCAAATTTGATTGATTGGTTCATCATATGTATAGTTATATGTATAGTTTATCATAAGTTATAGTGTATATAAGGGATTAATAAGTTTTTCTGGTTGCATTGTATTTGTGTTTTAATGATGAAGTTAACATGTTGTATTACTTTTTGTTATTTGATAATGTTCTAGGCTACTACGCTTCAAATAGCCAATTCTTGGTAAAATGGTACTTTCACAATGATTCATGATCATTTTTTTTTGTGTGTGTCGATTTTGGAAACTTTACGCCCACATCAGTGTTAGGGGCCCCCATCCCGAGTTGTGCCTATAGTCAAGAATTTTCTAAATCGGGCTCTGGATCGACCGCTGCAAAGAACAATTTGGGATCGACGGGAAGCCTATGACAAATATTTACGATGGGAAATAAAATTAGCCATAGCTAGTGATAAGATAAAAATAAATTTTTATGTATAGGCCTACAACCCATGCCAATGACTTTAAAAAGAAATGGGGACTATGTGAGGAAAATCGGTAATAATAACCCTTCCTCCCATCACCCGAACAGATAATTCCATAAATGGCTTTAAAGTTAGCACCTCGTCTGAGCAAATGATTATTATACTGGCATCCGACCACTTGATATAACAATAATGAATCGATGGAAGCATGAGATAAATATTTATGGTCTAAATATATCAAAATCCTGAAATGTTTTGAAAATATAAATAAATTTGTAAGATCATATTTTTGTTAACACAAATAATTCAACACGAAGTAAAACGCATAAAGAGGGCATACACTGCCAAACAAATTAACAGAAAACCTACCCTAGTGTTGAAAATTTTAACTTTTCAATAAAAGAGTGCGCAGTTGCAACAAATCCTCATACTGAAAAAGGAAAAATATAACTAAAAGTAAATAATTCAACAAAGTAAGATAATTATTAGCAGGAAAAATGTAGACAAAAAATAAACAGAAATCACGCACTTTGGGCTCAACGCAACATAATGCAAGATTCTGTAGCAGTATGGTTTAGTTCCTTTACTGCAACAGGATCTTGTATAATGATGTGTCGAGCCCTAAGTGCTTGATTTCTGTTTATTTTTTGTCTACATTCTTCCTGCTAATAATTATCTTGTTTTGTTTTAACTTTCGTTATAGAAAGTGACTGTTGTAAAAGTATTTCATCATTTTATTTAGCCAACCAAAAATCTCTACTTTTAAAATCTACAAGAAATTTTGAGCCGGAACAAAGTACGGGTAGCCCTCCTACAGCACGGCATCTTACAACACGGTTTCGCTCTAATACGATAGGAGAAATTGCGGGAACCCTCGTATAACACTGCAACCTGTAACACGGTTTCGCTCTAACACGATTAAAAAAACTGCGAAAACCTTTGTACAACACTGTACTTCTACAACACTATACAGAGGCTGTTCACACATTTTTTAGACGATGTATATTGTATTCACAAAACTAAATTACATAAAATTCTTGTGTTTTAAATGTTCCGTTTGACATACCTTATTCTGAACTATCTTTCGACACCGCAATTTCCAGGATAGTAATGCCTTTTGAAGTGTCAGAAGAGGTATTCTATCCCATTCCTCCTGAACAGCTTTTCAGAGTCCTGTAAGGGTTTTCGGACGACGTTTGGATAATGCAGATTTTAAAAGTCCGAAAGCACAAAAATCCATAGGTGATACATCGGGAGATTTAGTAGGGATATCAGTGAAGGGTATGGCCTTCATACCAGTTTTTTGTTCCATTTCTTTTAGGAAATTTACAGTGGATTTTGATGTGTGACTGCTAGCTTTGTCCTGATGGAGTCTCACAGATTAATGGCACTGTGGGTAAAGCGATGGTATTTCATTCAGAAAAATTGGCGATAAAATATGTTCCCGATAGTATTTGGAGTTAATCTTGACATTTTTTTTTACTCTCTTTATTTTTAACTTGCCATTATAAGAAAAACCAGCAACAATCATGAATCCCTTAGAAAAACTTTCTTTCGATTCTTTGAACCATGTACTTAAATTTTTTTCTCCCCTTTTATGATAATAAATGGCTCTTTTTTTGTTGGAATCATTTAAATACATCCATGATTCATCTATTGTGACAATTGTTTTCTATTTTCCTTTGGATAAGTGTTTCTCATATAGAATTCTGCAGCGTGTCCTGCGTTCAGCGATATGATTTGGAAGAAGACGATGCACATTGCGTTTTTTCGCTTTCTTAAGATTTAAATCAACGTTTATCATTTTGTTTACAGTGGACACCGAGCATTTTAATGATTTTGCAACTGTCCTTTGACTAGGGGGATTTTCTTTTAACATTAAACAACGTACCTTTGCAATAGTCGAAGATGTCCGTTTTTTCCTTGGATACTTGTTTGGAATTTTTGTCGCACTTGAGGCTCCAATTTGAGGTTTTTTTCCTTTCTTGTTGACGATATTACCTATCGACGCTTTAGATATCACAAAACCATGACTCTCACATCGTTTTTGGATAACGGAGTATGCATATTTCTCTTCCGAAAGAGCATAAATGTAGCCTTCGAACCACTGGTTTGTAAAAAACGCCATTTTGAATAAAAACAAAACTTTCAAGCCGCAGAGGATAATTTTGACTTTTAAAAACATAGTACAATTGCAATTATTTCTTTTGCAGCAAACGATTTTTTATTACCGCTTACCAAAATCGTCTAAAAAATGTGCGAACAGCCTCTGTATAACATGATTTTTGTTTAACACATTTAAAAACTAAATTGCCTTAAAATAATGACTGGAAGGAATAATGAACTATACTGGCTTTACATGAAAATGCATAAACAAGTTAGAAGCTGCAAAAAATCTAAATGAAGAAAAGGGTTCTGAAAGTAAAGGTCATATCGTTCAACCGAAAAAACGTTCTCGTTTGATTCTACTGAGCAGTGATGAGGAAGAAATTTATTAAATTACGGTCGCATTAAATGAAAATAATATTTTTGGTTTCTTTTCGTTTTGTGTTATACATACATTTATATTTTTAATAAAAATTAAGTTGCTTATATGGAATTTAAAAAAATTTGTTTGTTTTTAATAAGTTTTTGGAACGTAACCCCCCCTTTCTGTACTGTCTCTGGGTCTCATATAACACGGTTTCACACAACACGGCATTTTCTAGGAACCTATGTACCGTGTTATAGGAGGGTTACCTGTATAGAAAGCTAACTAAACAACCTTACGATTTTCAAGATCTACGAATAATGAAGTGTTAAGAACGGGGGGGGGGACTTTACTTAAATGTCTCTCTAAGCATAAAAGATGTAATAATCCTGCATTCTCTCGATTCTTTATCGTTGATGCCGTACACACCACTCCGATCTCTCAATTCTTTATCGTTGATGTCGTACACACCACTCCGATCCCTTGAACTGTTTATCGTTGATGTGGTACACACCACTCCGATCT
Source organism: Dolomedes plantarius (assembly GCA_907164885.2). Classification (NCBI taxonomy): domain Eukaryota; kingdom Metazoa; phylum Arthropoda; class Arachnida; order Araneae; family Dolomedidae; genus Dolomedes; species Dolomedes plantarius. The sequence goes on from OU015493.1 coordinate 116,030,046, forward strand.
CTTGTTTCTTTATCGTTGATGTCGTACACACCACTCCGATCTTTTGAATTCAACTTCTCTCGTGATCGCCTTTATTTCATTGGCTATTGAACTTTCATCATCTTTTCTGATGCCTTCTGTATCGTTGGGGTCCTCCCACGTTCTTTAGCTCGACTGCGCCAATGTTAACCTGATAATCTGAAGGTCCTTATCCCAGGTTCCTTCACTATAAAAAGCTATTCGAAATCGGCTTAGATACTACAATTGGCACGCCCATGAATCTCGTAAAAAGTGCCAAATAAGTTGGCGATTCTTCACCTATCTGCCTTGGACTCGACTGTCTACGGGCGCTGTTAGATTTCGGTCGAGTAGTTATCTCTCTTCAAACGAAACACTTCAAGCATCTCGAAAGCACGGGAGACGTGATTGACTTGGGATCACCAGTATAGCGCTGAAGAATTTGGAGTCCGAAGTGAAATAAACATTTTTTATTTACCAGAAAGAATATAGGAAGAAGCTACAACCGATGCATCAATTCATACCATTTTCTTTTTCTTTTAAGCAAAAGAATAACATCATATATAAAAATATAGTACATTCGCTATTTTCTTCACTTCGCTTCAGCGTGCAGTATAAACACAAGGTTTTTACACGTGCCTTCATTAATTTATAAACCCGCTGGTTCTGACGTCAAAGCTATTATCTTTTTCTAACGTACATACAAGTTTTAGCAATAAAAATAAATACCATATACTTCGAAAGTAGCACAATTTAAGCACATTGCACAATAAGCACAGCAAACACTTAGCCAAATAAAAGTAATACAATGAATGAATAGTATTGTAAACCTGTATCGTCGTTTCTTTTGTGGCTTATTGAAGGTGCTATTGCTCACCTTCCTTCAGTCCCAATTAAGAATGTCGGACGTGAGTCTGACAGTGATAGAACCGTAAAGTGCATGAAAATAATTATGAATGATCAACTTTTTGTTAGTCCAGTGTGCTTATTATCCATCCTCATCGAGTCTCAAACGCGTTTTTCCTTCACATAAAAGAAATTTAAGCCCGATTCAAAAGGCATCTCTAATTATCCCCGAGATTTCTTCAGTTGCTTTTTATTACTACAAATCTACATAAAAGAGAAATTCTATTAGGTTCCGACGGATTCTGACCAGGGCCGGAGTACACTGCGTGTCAGTTATAATTAAATTATCATTAACACTCCCGGATCTTTCTCCCGGATCAAGGGTCGAAAATGACATTAGTTTTAATCACCCGCCGGGGCTCCCCGTTTCACTTCTTCCAATCAGAAAATAACTTCCACCGGAGAGAGAAATAAACGCCAATGTTATCGCGTAATGATTTAACCTCGATTACCGTCATTCGGTCGATAAAGACCGCGGACTCCCTTGAAAAAAAAAAGTAAATTAATAAAACCATTCGGAATGGAAGCGATGAAAACCCGAGGAGAGAGAGAGAGAGAGAGCGGGAAAGGGACGAAAAAAATAGAGAGGGAATAATCGGATTTCATTGATTAAAGACCCATCATCCCAAAACCACACTCAATAATATCCACACCGAGTGTCCTGCGCGGAGGAAGATAACGCGGAGTAAAAGAGTGCACGAGTGGCCTCCTCGTTAAGGCCGGTTCACCCACAAATGAAAGGCACCGAAGGAGGATAATGGCCAGCACCACAATGGAAATCCATTTTTCCGCGGGAGACTATTAATTGAGTTAATGGGAATTTTAAAAAAAAAAACTCGTAAAAGGATTCCGGGAGACTATTATCGTGGTCTTTTAATTGCCCTCTGAAAGTGGCCTCTGTCAAATGGGTTTAAAACATCAATCGTGCCGAAGCTATGTTTGATGACTTGAACGGTTAACGATCGAACTCGCTTTCTTTTGAATGAGATAGTAAGTTTGACAGTACAGAAATCAATGGGGATATCCTCTGTGCTTCCGCATATATGATCCATTTGCAGTGAAGAATGCAAATATTTGGATCTGGCTGATATCGGAAAAAAAATGCTTCTAAATTCCCCCCATTCTTACCAATCAACAGGGCCTGTATACCCAAGGTAGCAAGTAAACAACAGACAAGGAAGATTTCATTGCATTAATTTGGTGTAGGAACTGATAAGTCTCATATCTGTACACTTTAAGAAGTAAAAAAGACAAGCGAATTCAAGCTATAAAAATTTATCAAGGGATAATTTCAAAAACGGGTTTTTCATCAAATATCTTAATTTTCTTTGACAACAATTATTTCCTGACTAAATTCCTGGAAAATAATAAATTTCATCTTAAAAATCAACTTTACCATAGATTCTTTTTTTCTCTAAATTGCAGAATTATCTAAACAATAAGAATCTTAATAATTTAATAACTTTAAATTGACAGGCAGATTAAACTAATTTATTAAAATTTATGTCTTAATAAATTGCAAAATTAAATGCCTTAAAAATGTGCCTCTGTTTATAACAGTGTCAAGGAGAAAATAAAATTGAACGTCAACTAGCTCATGTTTTATGTCAGATTCATCTTCCTATATTTCTGACCCTACTCGGCTTGCAATAATCTTTGATTTAAAATCTATTTTCGCCATACTTCGGGGGCCTGACGTTTTATTTAGTCATCGTATATTCAAGCCACGAGTTCAGGCAAAGAAGGGAGCTTAGTTTTAACGTAGGATTACGTTCCTCAATAACGGTCCTTCGGAGAGAAAAAAATTGTCCAGCGTCGCGAGTTATAATTTTGGCAGCGTGCCACACTTAGTAGCAGTAAACAGTTAAATAGAAAAGTACCAAAATTCGTTTTAAAAAAAGGGTAAGCAATGATACGTAATCCTACGTTAATAACACGCGGTAGTTTCGTTAGAAGAGACTACCTGAAATATACATATTTTATTAATTAAACCGGTCACGTTGATCAGGAATCAGGTATATTTTACCCAGTTGCAGCTGCTTAGAGGAAATTATTTCACGTACGTTACAGAAAAACAAGCCGTCATTAACTGATTACAAAGTGATTATTTCCTTTGAAGTTTTTAGTCTCAACTATGCTCTGTGTAGGACTTCGTTTAGTGGTATTGAAAGATTGTATTTGTTGATTGTTAATAAAAACCTAATTTTAGGGTCGATGAGGTATATATCCTTCACTTGTGAACCTATACGGAATTTCAGATGAGTGACAGATATATCAGGTGCTACAAGTTTATGAAATATTATTATAAATCCGTAATTCAAAGATTTCTTATCTTATATTTAAAAAAATAATAGGATTAAACACATAAAATTGTTGAAAGTGATGTTCATTCGTAATTGAGATGCAATGGGCTTATCAATTACAAAATTAACAGCATTTTTAATACAAAAAATAATTCTTTGTATTTCTCAACCTTAAAAACCATATTTTCCTGTGTTATTAATTTATATATTTTTCTGTGATATTAAATGTAAATTAAACTTTTCTCAGTTTCAAAATTGTAGCGACTGAAAGTTTTGATTGTTCATGTTTTTATACTTTACATTCGAAGGTTTGTCAGGCAATGTGTAACCAATGTTTAGAGAAAGTGCAATTCAAATATTGACTCTAGATTCTCAGAAAGGATTTCTTTCCTTATCATGACATCATTTCTCAGCAGGACAGCAACGCAATTCATCATTACGGAGTTTCTTCTAACGAAAGCATTCGAGTTTATTAAAAAAAATGTTGGCCTTGGAACTCCAAACCAACCAACCATCAAGTTGATAAGTTCCCTACTAGTACAGACAGTCGCGGCGCCGTCGATGTGGCTGCTCAGCGAGTCACATTGTTTACAGGCAAAGTTGTGATCGAATATCAGTCACACAATCTAGTCTGTTTGAGGCCTTTAACTGACTTTACCGTTTAGGTTTCACTGTGAATTCGCTGCGACAGCCTGACTCTGTCTAGTCACCATGTGACGTCACATGAACATCTAGTTGTATGGTCAGACACAGTGCTGAAAAAAATGGCTCTATTTGCATTTTTTTTCAATTTTGTACATAGGAATAGTTTGTAAGTACTTCACATTCAGCCTTTATTTAAATATTATCTATGAAATTTTTAATCTTGTTAGTGGCTCAATAATCCTTTTTTTTCAGGAATGATTTTGGTTCCAGGAGGAAACATTTTAGGAATTTTCTCTCTAAGTCAAAAATCTCCAAAACAGTTTAATGAAATTAGAATGCAGAAACGTTGTGCAAAATTTCGTAAATATACTTTGCCAGGAATTTTAAATATCTCGTTTTAACTTTGACAAACCATGGGAATTTTCAGTCCGAGATGTATGGATTCCAAGTACAAATTTAACACAGAAAATTATTACAACTCCAATTTTTTTTTCAATACGGCAGGCACAGACATTATCCTTGGTCAAACAACTCCAATGTAAGCATCATGGAAACATTTGGTTTGTGTTATTTGATTCAAAATTCTCTTTCGTATGATTTAAGCCAAGAAAATAACTTCCTTTTTCTTAGAATTTATGTCTTGGACACAAAAGGGCAAAAGATTTGACTAATATTCAATTACAAAGTAGTGTGCAATGAATATCATTCGAATGCGTGCTATTTTCTTCAATTAAATTTACTGACATTTGTGCTTATTATATATATATGCATAATATGCATATATGTGTGTTTGTGCATTTTCTATAAATGTGAAGGGGGTCCGTTTTAATCGTACCGCAGAGGAACCTTTTACTGCTCATCTAAATCCCAATTCTCAATCCCGGCTAAATGGTAACATTGTTTTCTTTTCCCTTTTCTTTTTCTACTGCAAACAAAGTTTGCGGAAGCGTGAAACGTTTATAACGGTTGGAAAATAAATTCTCGACAAAACCTCCAACAATCATCAGAACCCCTGAGGCAGAGGGAATGGAAGAAGTGAAATCACTGGGGCCGCGCTGAGCATCCCCATCTCCAGGGAATGCGGAGAGTAACTGAAGAGATCACCCCTCCAATTCAATAGTGTTCTTCCTCACTTCGGGAACTATTTACTTGCTCGGCCACCGCAAAAACCAATTGCTCCTTATCTCCATCATGATGTAACGAGGCCCTTGGGATGTGTCATGCCGCTCTCGCGCTGATTACGGGGCAGTGTTTGACTTCCCCATGGAGCGTTGTCGATAAACCGCTCCAAGCAAGTAGACTCAATGATTCGCAGAGGTTGTGCTTTTCGTGGGAATTCATGATGGGAGGTATCCGAAAAATTGGTTCAGTCTTCTTTTATACTTGGTCAGAGTAGGAAAAAAAACAATTTTTAATATCTGATTCTAGTTGTATTTTCCTATTCATTTCTTATGATCATTTGGTAGAGATGATTTTGACCTTTTTGATTTTTAGTTACACTTTCTGTGATCCCCTTATTTCCACCATATTCGCAAGTAAAAGCATTTAAATGGTGGAGGATAGAGCAATGGTCAAGAACCTATGGGTTCGAGTCCCAATGTTGTCGTGGATGTTTGTGGCCGTTTGGAATTGGCTTTAAACTGTAAGTGCCAGTCTAATTAGCCCTTGTCTAGCAAAAGTTGATCGTAGAGCTCTAAACCAACCAAACAAACCAATCATCCAAGTCCCCGTTTCTCAACCCAGGTACATATGGCCCCCTTGGGGCTACATGATATTTCAGGGGGGGGGGAGTGGAAAATCGATTAAGGGGCACGACACGAGACTAGTGTTACGACTTCAAACTCCGTCTGTAACTGTTTGTCCCTATAAATGGAGACTGTCGTTTTACTCTCCCTACGGGAGGGAAATACTGTATGTGTACTTCACGTGTAAAAACGAAAGTAACTTGTTTTTGTCACGTTATTAGAGCCGAATTGCTCGGCACTTAGAATCATGTAATGGCTTGACATAGTCGAGTGGAAATCTGGACGGCATGAATGAAAAGCCGTTAATAACCATTGTAACGAGAATACTGTAATTGTGTTGTGATTGTGATATTTGTGAATAAATGTCCAGTTTAGTAAAGGAGAAGGAGTTGAATACCTTTAATTTATGGTACAACTAGGAAGCTACAGAAGATAGCAAAGTGCAGCATAGATACAGATATAGGAAGAATAAAGCACACGCTTATTCCATTTCCCACATAAAGAAATGCTTCATCAATGGCCAGTAGAATCCTTAAACGGACGATTTCTTTCAGTTGTAGAAACATTTAGAAATGTCTCATAAAAACAAGAAGGATAAACCACTGGAATAATTTCGAGTGTAGCGTGAAAATTGTGAAACTAGACCTACAGTAAAGAAAATGTTCAGAAATCGGCTAATTTAAAGGATTAAAGTGTAATCCCATCTTACGAGATATCTAAACAGATAGCCAATGAAAGAAAACCACACGCTATAGGGGAATCCTGGACTTTGCTGGCGGTGTCTGTCGTTATTAAAACATGAATCATAATGCTAGGGAAATTAACGAGTCCCTTTTTGAATAATTTATCAGTGTCGGTGTTTCCAAAGCTTTGAGGTAAAGCATATTGTCTTTCGTGGCATTTCCTACTTCTTTGGTAGAATTGGATTTCAGTAGGGGAATTTATTTATTCAGCCAAAAGCGGAATCTAATTAACATAATGGACAGATATCATCATTTGTTTTACCTCAAAGCAATAAATTCGTTTATAAAAAAGCTTGTGTCTGATCATCAAGCACAAGGTCACGTTGATTGACAAATACTCATTATACACATTTATACTTTGTACTTATTGTAAAAATTATAAATACAGAATGTTCTGTTTACAAGCAAATTCTTTAAATAGAACTACCTTTCTCCCAGTAAGTCAGGTGGGGGGGGGGGCAACAGTATTTATTTATATATATATATATATATATATATATATATATATATATATATATATATATATATATATATATATATATATATATATATATATATATATATATATATATATATATATATATGTATGTATGTATGTATGTATGTATGTATAAGACAAAGTTGAAAGTGAAAGAGCAGCATAAGCTCTATTACTACTTGCAGCTAGGAACTAAAACATGAAAAGATAAGTATTAAAAAAGGTTTTAGACAGCATATCTTCATCAGCGGTACCGATACTGTCTAAAAACCAATGGATTGTTTCTGATAAGCATGATCTAACCAATAAACATACTTAGACACCGTACAATCCATAAGAAACAGAAGAATTGAATAAAAAGTTGCTCAATCAAAGAACACAAAGCCTGACGCTAGACAAAGTTGAAGTTAAGAGGAGGAAACCGCAAGAAGACTGATGTCACAAACCTTGCAACCATGGAGTTAATGGATACACAGATGCAGACTTACTATGGAAACTGTGTTATAGGGCATATTAACCTAAATTGTGTATTATTATTATTACTTAGAGTAAAATATTATTATTTATTATTTATTATTATTATTATTATTAATTAAGAATATTATTATTATTAATTAATGAGTGTTATTTAGTATTAGTGAGTATAATTTTTAAGAGTTATTTTCACTAAATAAACTCATTATATTACTTATATTTTATTACTAATTAATTGCAACAGAACAAGCTATTCATTAAATCTAAAACAACCAATTATGTGCTCTCTCTCTCTCTCTCTCTCTCTCTCTATATATATATATATATATATATATATATATATATATATATATATATATATATATATATATATATATATATATATATATATATGCACTGTATGAAGTATTTCCTACGTTACAAGCCTAAAAAAATACCCAACCATCCATTTAGTTTATTGTGTTTTAACGTCAATCGGCAGACGTCCACACGGCGACGCCTGTCGCCCTGAAATTTCACTAATCCTCGAGCGACTCTTTGAGATCGAGTGTCAACTTCTATACATCCCCGCGCTCTCGCTGCGGGATGCATTTAATCAGGGACAAGTGCCCCTCTTTTTTCTGGTGGGGTGGAGGTTGTTTCAGCGTCACGCGCACGTACAAAAGGGGGGAAATCCAAATACCCGAGACCCGATGTGTAACGGGCCATCTGTCGAGTTGGACCGAATCGCTCTTTGGAAAACGAAGATTAGACAAAAACAGAACGTCTGGCATATTTTTGTCCAAAGAATGCGGTTTTAGAAAGAAAGGTTATTGCTAATATTTTTTATTATGAATGGCATAATGTAATGAAAAATTTGCTCATCACTTTTCAAAAAGATAGAATAATAATGTAAACAATTCAACAGAAACTTAAACCTATAAAGTGGGCACAGACTGCCAAACAAATTAACTGAAAACTACCCTAGCGTTGAAAACTTTTAACTTTTCAATAAAAGATTACGCAGTTGCAACAAATCCTCATATTGAAAATGGACAAATATAACTAAAATTAAATATTTCAACAGAGCTAGATAATTATAGGAAATATGTAGACAAAAAATAAACAGAAATCAAGCACTTAGGGCTCTATGCACCATAAGGCAAGATTCTGTAGTAGTGACGGAACTAAACCAAATATCGAGGTAACCGACTGGTCTCGTCGTTTGGTTTGGGGATCTCTTTTGGACGTTCTTCCTATAATTATCTACTTCTGTTGAAAGATTTAATTTTAGTTATATTTCAAAAAGAGAGACTTATGTTTGTAAAAAATGAACAATATAAAAAAAAGTTATTCAGAAAAGAAAAACAATGAAGCAAAGAAACGGGGAGAAACTATGGTAATATCATTTGCTCGAATTTTGAAAAGTACAATGGATACTTAAAATCAGCTATTTTTAATTCCACGATATTGGTATACCGTTAGTCCGAAACTAGCTGCCATTTTTATATCCATTTCAAATTATATCTATATATATGTATGTATGTGTGCATGTATGTGTGTAACATTTTTACAGAGGCTGCTTTTTACAACATCCATTAGTCCGAACATAGTAGTTATTTTTTTTATGTTCCATTTTAGATTACCTATAAGTCCTTAGTTAACTGCCCTTTTTGCATTCTATGTTTGATTTATAAGAACTATTTTTAGGAATTTATTGTCTTCCACAAGCTTTATGAGGGTAATATATTTTCTTACAATTGTTATTCTGAAGCTTGGTTATTTTTATAAGCTATTGGAGATTTAGAGAAACATTTTTTATGAACTATAGGGATCTTTATAATCCGTGAAAGGATAGTCATAAGTAAACAAAATTAAAAAGAGAGAAAAAAATCAATTTCTTGTGTGTGTTCAAGCTTCAGCCTGACAAGCATTTTACCGTATTACTTCGCCTACTACCGTTGGAGAAGTAACTACCAAATCCTATGTACCTTTATCTCCTGAATCTATTCTTATGAACAATGTTTATCTTTAGAATCCGTAAAATGACAGTCATAAGATAACAACAATAAAGAAGATGAGAAAATTCAATGTAGTGTTTTTATTAATGTTTCAAATAGGCACTCCATATTATCAACTTGATATATGTTGCCGTTATATGTTGTAACTAACGGCATATCTCGGTTGAGTTGCCTCTTTACCAACCAGAAGGGAAAACCCTAGCAAACTCTATATTATATTTTATTGATTTAAAGAAACGAAATCTCTTTTAGAAACTAACAGAAGGTATAGTTATGTACATCGAAACATGTTTTAGAGGTTTGGCCATTTCCCTGCTTTGTCTTATTGAGTGGGCGATGTATTGATCTGCTCCTCACAAAAAATGCCCTTCTGAAATTCAATTCGAACCTTTTATCAAGCAAGGCGGTCGACAAGCAATGCCAAGCTTTAAATAAACAAAATAGACGCCAAATGAATAAACGCGCCAAGTACAAAAATTCGTCAGACCACTTACTGCTTATATACTCTGCACCTCTTTCTCCAATACTTCCCATGTTAAAGCAGTGTGCATAAATTATAAAATTCCGAATGAACCAAGCATCGTGCGAAATTAAAACAAAAAGTAGAAGAATCTTATCAGTGAGAACTTTAAATTGGGATAAAAAATGGACTTTGAAAGTTAAAAATTAACCGAGATACGGAATTTTTAATTTTCTGTAAAGTTAGGGGTTTTGCTAGAATCGAGTTTTCGCCAATAATTATTTCGTCAGCATTTTAAGAAGACCTATAGATTTTAATATTGAACGGATTCGATTGAGGCTTGGTTTTTTCGATAAGTTATTCGCTAACTTAAAATATTTTATATGTTTCAGTTAAAAAAAATAAATATTTCTATCTTTAATAAGTATAAAACTGTAAAATTAGCATCTCAGGGCAATAGTACGCCAAAATAGCAACCATTATTCAGTAAAAACGCTATTTCTCAACCGTTAAATCATAGAAGAATCAGCAATTGACGGCCAGTGGATAAGTGGTTAAAGCATCAGCCTGCCACATCGGGAGCGCGGGTTCGATTCCCGCATATCACTTGGTTGTATTCTGGGGAACCGGTCAGTCTTCCGCCTGCAAAAGGAGCCCCCGTCTAGAAAGGGGAGCAGCAAACTATTGTCCATCGCCGGTGTCATCGTTTGTTAATAAAACTCTTCTGTGATTATGTGATTTTTCTGTTTCCTTGTATTCATATGTACACCGGACTGGGGTGCAATGTCATCATCCCCCAGGGACATGACCCCCCCCCCCCCACCCCAAAAAAAAAGAATCGGCGATTATCAGCGTGCATGTTGGATTCTTAAGGAAGCGAAATCTTAAGTACGTGTATAGAATTTTTAATTATTTTGTATATATATATATGTCCGTGTTTGTTTGTTTGTTTTATATGTCCATAGAAAATACTAAGGATTGAATTCAAATAAAAAGGATTAATTATTATTCATATTTTATTTTTTGCTACAACCACGTGGGTTTGCAAAATAGAGAAATATTAATTTCTCAAAAAAATATACATATGCATATGCAAAATATACAAATAGCAAATGATTAATGTTGTATAAATAGTGTTTAGTACGATATTTACCCATTGTGTTTATAAAGATTGACTAGAATTGAAAAATGCCCTCCAAATTTCAATTAAAGTAAAAAAACAACCAGACCTATTACAGAGATTCGAAAAAACAAAAAGTGAACAAAGTGACACATTTGTAACTGATGATGAGACTCCAGGCAATTGTTTTTACAAACTGGGCAAAAGCCCAATTTGTGAAAACAATTGCCTATTTTAAAATTAATGGTTATTTACCTATTTCAAAAAATTAACTGATATCCACTAAAAAAACTTTTAAAAAGTAAAAAAAAGCATAAATAACTAAAATGAATAATTTATACAACTAAATAACATACTTTCGGACAAAAAACTTCGGACACTCAACAGACAAAATTGATTTATTCCAAATATGAAAAGACGGCCGACAAGCCTGGCATGTATAAATATTTAAAACTTAAATTTTCAGAAACAGGTTATGATGAGTTTGGTCTAGGGAAGAAGGGTTTCTATCAACAAGTCATGCTTAACCACTTCACTTAGATGTGAAAAATTCGTGATCAGGAAATTAAGTCCCAGAACTTAATAAGCTTGGATATTTGATATCACATCATTTTTTAGTCATAACTTTTGTTTTGAAGCTTGGCGTTTTTTTACTTTTTAAAAGTTTTTTTAGTGGATCTATTATTTACAGTGGACAATTAAGGCCTTTTTTTAAATTCTCCTGTTTTAGAAATTCAAGGCTTAAAGCTATGTTTAACCTAGAAAATTTCTCCTTTTTTTCATTCGTAGAATTTTGTAACTGCAGCATCAAGAAATTTATTCAAGAATTAAGAGGCTGAATAGATTCTCCGTGTCTTTCTTTTCTGATTTTTCTTTTGTATTTATAACTTTCAGTAATAAAGTTTTGAGAGCAATTAATTTTGATGCCCTGAAGTAAACGGATTATTGCCACTTAATGCTGGTGTTAATTTCGACATTCACATGCAAAACGGGATATTTGTGACTTTAATAAGCCCTCAAAGCCCTGCTTTATGAAGAAACATTTAAAATCATCTCACTTAGAATGGCCTCAAAAAGTGTATTCATTGGGAAAACATAAAAACACGATGAATCTTGATATTCTCATCTGGAGTTCTCTACACCTCGTCCAATGCAGTTGGGATGATGAGAGTTCAAGAATGAAATAAAAAAAGCTGACGCAGAAGTTATATTTTCCTTTAGATTCACGAGCATAGAAGTACAGTATTCATAAAACGACGTTCATGAACTTCTCGACCTGCCGAATATGAACCCTTTACTTCACATCATATAACAAACCTAACCCTGCAAAAAGAGATTAGTCGCGCCAATGTCCCATTAACTAACATCTACCATTATAACTGCAGCAACAGCGATTACAACTACTTGATATACTTTAATTTACCGGTTAATCTTCTGTTTAAAAATCAATTGTTATCCAATACTACACTTCTCTCCTGAACTCAGGCAAGTCGAATCAATTTAGCTCGCTGCATGTTAATGACTATATGCTGGAAATTCTAATGCAATAAAAGTCTAGCTGAAGGATTAACATGGCAATTGATAGTTACAGAAAAAGAAAAGGAAAAAATAAAATCTAACGTGTGTTAGATGCCGCATAGTCATGAGCCGATGGTTACTTGAAACTTTAAAATTTGAAGTCTGTGAGGATGACAACCGCTTAAACTCAAAAGACCACGTTATTAAAAAAACCAGATATATAGATATGGTCAAGTTATTTTATAAAAGAAATTATAAACAGTAGTTTAATAAAATCCTTATTTATAAGTAAGATTATCTATTTGTATGTTTATCTTGTATTTTTTTAATTAATATATATATACATACACACACACACACACACACACACACACATATATATATATATATATATATATATATATATATATATATATATATATACTTTTGCTGGAGTTAAGCTGGTATCTATTCTGTGACAAGGAGTAAACAATTTACAAGGATTGCGTAAATAATAAGAGGAAACATCCAAATATCAAAAATTTCAACCCCCCCAAAAAAACGACAGAAGAGTAAAATACAAGACACACATGCAAATAGATAATCTAACTTATAAATAAGGATTTTAAATAACTACTGTTTATAATTTATTTTATAAAATAACCTGACATGTCTTTATATGTATTTTTATGACATTGTTTTTTAAGGTTCATCTTTTTTTCTTTCTAAAAATTATCAAATTAATATTTTAAGGCATTATTTAATTTTTATTTTCTTTCGCTGAACATCATAACACGGAGTTTCGATTGTTTATTCAGTGATATTCCTTTTACACGGACAAGTGTTATGTAAACTACACGCTAAAAAACCTCTTGATAAAAAAATAATTAACTTTCTAACAAGAAAAAATAAGTGTTGTAAATATGAAAATATATCACTTTAACCAAAAAAAAAGTTTATATTCCCAACCTTTATACTTTCTAATGCAATTGAATATATGAGATGTAAATTTAACATAGAGCAGCTCAGTTTTCAGGAAGGGATTATGTTTTGTTTTCCTTTGTATGTAAACAGGATCTTCAATTCAGTTTCTCCTGTTACGTTTGTACCACTTCTGCCTATCTATTTTGTGAATTTCCTGTAAGACTCACGAAGAGGAACATACATTTAATTAATTCATTCAGACCTGACACGGGAAGCAAATACCGACAAAAAATTCCTCACTTCACATTGCTTCTCTGCTATGTAATAAACGAGGAGGTACGACATACATCCTTTATGAACATCAAATCGCGATGATGTCACCTTTAAAATTTGCACCACAGCGTGTGATACAGTTAACAGTCCAATGTTCCTAATTGGGAACATCAAATTGAAAATTTATTTAAAAATCAAATTCCATCAATATTGACTTGAAAAAATTAGCAGGTGTAACAGAAAGATGGTCTTGATTTTTTTAAATAGAAACACATTTCAAGCATAAAAATGGAAATGTACAAAAAATCATAAAAATGGCTTTTTTCCACATTTTTCACAGAGCACAGCTCAAAAATTCATATAAACGGGAGAAACTATCCAATGATTCTAAAAATTGGTAGGCATACTTAAAAAGGTTCACATTATTAAAAAAAATTAAATTAAATTAAATTAAAAAGAAATGCACTTGGTGTAATTAGTTAAATCTTTAAGTTCCCAATTGGGAACATTGGCCTGTCGCCACTATACTGCAGTGACATCATTTCCTGTACTGAGAGTTTTGGTCTAAATAATAGTTATCCATATGAAATTGAAATTTATGCAGGAAAGAAGTCAAATGGAATAGCCTCTCTATGTACTAGGGTTGTAAATATTCTTCTGACAGTTATTGCAAACCCTCTTCAAGTAGAAATATTTTTTAATAACTTTTTTACTATTAATGATTTGATGGAGGATCTTGAAAGTAGAAATATAAAAGCTATTGGAACTATCCGAGAACATTTATTTATTTATTACAAATGCCCGGATGATTGGCTATAATGCCATTTGTTCTCAGTAAAGGGTGAGACTGCTAGCCATTCATTTAAGGGGATACCGTATAGGTGGCCACCATTAACCCTTACAAGCCGGTCCCGTAATTTAGAACCGAGTCAAGTGACGAGACCGGAACACTTGACCCCGCACCTCCAGAGGTAAATTTGAGAACTTTGAGGACATTGCAGCCACGACAGATTTAACGTGCCCGATATCAGAGAGCATCGAATTCAAAATTGTCCATTGATGCTCTCAAAGGATATGAAAAAACTAGAAAGAGGTTCATTTGATTACTAAAGTGATGGATCAATATTTTTATGCCGCTGGACTGACAATACTTTTCTAGTGACAATTCCTTCAAATTTTTGTACTAATCTCCCAGTGCAGTCGACTAAACGATATTCAAGTAAAGATCAGAAGAAAGTGGACACACAACAATCAAATTTAATACATAAATATAATACTGAAACGAGGGGAGTTGATCTGCTAGATAGAATGTTAGGCAGCTACCGTCCCAAGTTTCGCACTAAGAAATGGTGGTGGAATTTATTTGTTAAGGCATTAAATATGTCTGTTGTCACTGATTGGCTTTTACATTCAGCAACTCATTAAAAAAAGACCAAGCTGACTCATTTAGAGTTTCACCGAGAGGTTACAATCGCTCTTCTAAAAATTGCACCAAGAAAGGATTGGCCTCAACCAGGACCACTGCCCTATATCACAGAGAAAGAGTGATGGTCATTTCCTTGTACAATCAACACAAGGTAGAAGTTTACAATGCACAGTAAATGAAAGATTAGCTTACAATGAGTGTAGAAAAAAAAATTTGCGTATAACATGTTTTCCACTGTACCATGGAATAAAGGTATAAATATGAATTTTTGATATTTTGTTTAAGTAAAAGAAATTGTTTTCATTTAAATTATTAAATTTTCAACTTTTCAATTCATATCTGCATTTAAATTTAAAATTAAATCTTTCATTCATCCTAACTACTTTGCTTATTATTTAATCTACTCATCACTATATTCCATTTTTTAAATCCAGTGTAAAAGTCTAGTCAAAAGTGGCCAATGTTCCCAATTGGGAACATTATGAATATTATATATAAAAATGTTTTTTCCTATTTAAATGACTAATATCCCTTAACCAATGCATTAGAAGGCAAAATATGAAAAAAATTAATTTAAAATATACCTGCATCTGAATTCGGCCTCTAAAAGGTTAAGTCATTTTTACTGTTGTTTTAGTAAACCCTTTTTTTTTGTTGTAATTAAATATACAGGAGGAGTCAGGAAAAAGGAGCCCATAATTTCTCTCTTAGCGCTTTAATTTTTGGAATTATTAATTTATCGGTAATAAATAATATGATGTGAGCTAATAATATAGACATTAATAGATGTTAATAATGAATAATTTAATATTAAAATGCAAATATTGATTTGTGATACTTCGCTATATATTTTTTATTATATTATTTGCATCGTATTGAAATGGGTTACATTCCCGTGAATCATCCTATATAATCACTCAACCTAAATAGTCTTCAGTCAAAGAAATTTTCATTCTTTTCTATTAACCCTTTATTTCACTTTAAAAATATGAACTTCATATACCTATCAAATATTTTACAAACTATTCGATAAAAAATAAAATTCCATTTCTCATGGCAGCTCTTTTCAAAACTGAGAATATATATATATATATATATATATAACGAGGGTCAGTCAATAAGTTAGTAGCAAACCTCCGTAAAAATCTCTGTAAAAGAGACATTTCGTCGAAACTTTGTGGCAACACAGAGCAGTGGGTGCGGCAGGTGTAGTAGCGAATTCGACGTCGCAGTTTTAGTTCGCTTGCTAATCAGTCGTGAATATGTTTCGGCAGCTGCAAGTGGCGTCCAATTTTGAAGTGCGTGCAATTAATGCGCATCAATTAAGTGACGTGAAATTAAGTGGCGTCCAATTAATCCGCTTCCTGTGGGCAAAATGTTGTGACTGCAATGACATTTATAGGCAGTTGCACGAAGTGTACGTTTGAAAACGCAACATCGCGCCAAGCTATCGCCAAGTGGTATCTCTCATTGGAGAATGGCCGTAGGATAAGTTGAAGAAACTTCGATGACAGATGAGAATGTTGCACGCGTAAATGAACTCGTTTTTTAGAACAGACGTGCCACAGTAGATAAGATAGTCTCGTCTAGTGACTGACCAACGAGTTGAAAGTGCTGTAACATTTTTGGAACGTTATCAACAGGAAGGAAATGCTTTTCGGGACTAAATCGGGACCAGTAACAAGACTTGGGTCCGTCATTTCGCCCCTGAATCGAAACGCATTTTTCTCGAAAAAAAATGTGCCAAAGAGTTCTATCGCGCTGTTTTTCGATAGAGAATGTGTAGTGCATACCGAATTCTTGTCGAAGGGTGCCACAATTAATGCAGCGTCTTATTGAGAAACCCTGAAGTGGTTGCGAAACTCGCTTAAAGATAAACGACTAGGTAAACTTTCATAAGGCATTGCGCTCTTGCATAACATGCGAGACCGCATGCGGCAGCCCTAACGAGGGATCTTTTGAAAAAGTTTAAGTGGGCAATGTGGAATCCTGTGCCATGTGACTTCACGTCTTCAGTCCCATCAAACAAGAACTTACAACGCGACGATATCACTCGGATGGAGGTAAAAGTTGCAATCCAACAATGGTTATATCCCATTGGATGGCAATTCTTCACAGATGGCATGGAAAAACTGGTACCACGTCTTAACAAATGTTAAAATAAAGGAGGTGTTTCCGTCGAGAAATAGATAATGTATTATACTTTTATGTTAGTAAAACTTTGTTCTACAATTTCAACCAGGTTTTGTTTTTCCCAGCGAGTGCAACTAACTTTTTGACTGGCCCTCATATATATATATATATATATATATATATATATATATATATATATATATATATATATATATATATATATATATATATATATATATATATATATGTATATATATATATATATATATATATATATATATGTATATATATGTATATATATATATATATATATATATGTATATATATATATATATATAAAAATATATATATATATATATATATATATATATATATATATATATATATATATATGTATATATATATATATATAAAAATATATATATATATATTTATTTATATATATATATATATATATATATATATATATATATATATATATATATATATATATATATATATATATATATATATATATATATATATATATATATATATATATATATATATAGTAACGTTTGCCAGTGACTTAGTGTCTAAACCAACATTCTAGGTAGCGTATCACAGGTTACGTGAAAAATTTTAACAGCCAACTAAATCAGCATACAGTTAAATTGATATTAAATAATTTATTGGAGTGCTCTTGATTATATGCACACGATTAGGTCGTGATCATAGGAATCTTAAAATGATATATACAGGTTTTAAAGTCTCCTCTCTGTTTTTTATCTAAGGTTTTTTCGTCCGTGAGGCTGAAATTCCACAATATATATATATATATATATATATGATTAAAAGTCAAATTTTAGCAATTTAGTTGCTAACATTTTATCTTAAACCATAAAAGCCTTCAATTTTTATAAACGCAAAATATCGAGGTTAATTCCCTGCCTGTCGTCAAAATGTGTTTACTTGGTCTGAAGATAGCTGCAGGACAGGAAATCTGGAAGTCTGACAAAAGACTACGAAATTAGGCGGAATATACTGGCAAAGTCACAAGAGAGAAGTAATTAGGGCTGTTCCCTCCCCTACCCCTCTTTTAGGAAGTTAAATAAAATATCCATTAGGGAAAGTTATTCAAATGTTGGAACTCGAAATGCGCATTGGACATTCAGTTGTCTTTTACTTAACAAAAGTCCCGAAACAGTTTTCAGATGTGCTACTGTGTAGAAGGCAAACACCATTAATAGAAGAAAGCAGTATTTATAAAATTCTGTTTTTACCTTCACAGTTTACTGTTTTAGAAACTGTTGAAACAACGGATTCGTTTTCCGGGCATAGAAAAAGGGAACACAAATATGTAGTATCAAGTTTCCTATTTCAAGTTTAATATAGACTAAAATTGCAAAAATAAAAAAAACTCTAATCATGCACGGTAAAAACGAGATGTTGCTTCAGGTTTTAAAAGGTACCTGTTTCAGGGTATACTGTTACCTGTTTTGGGTATCCCCGTTTTGTATCTTAAATATATATTTAGGGGTACGTAAATTTCACATTTATTCGCATATATATATATATATATATATATATATATATATATATATATATATATATATATATATATATATATATATATATATATATATGTATGTATGTATGTATATTAAATTTCGCATGTATTAAAAAAAATCACAATTTTACTTACTTGGTTAGGTAAGTATCAAAATTCCTAGTTTAAGATAATATTGTAGTAGTCTCCCCATTTTCTTCCTTAAGTCTTTAGCAATAAGTAATAATCAAATTTCGAGAGATCTCTCAGTTAAAGATGGTCTTAGCAATTATGTTAATAAACTATTGCTCTTGGTACCTAATTTCGCTTTAAAAGCTGCTTATCACCAAGTTTTCGCTGAAAATGAGTAAAAAAAATTTTTTTCGCATTATTCGCACCTATTTCGTAAATACAAAATTTACGTATCCCTACATATATTCTTATCCATTCAGGTATACTTCTATTTTGGTAATAGCCCAAAACAGCTATTTTTCCGCAGTGTATTTTAAAAAAGATTAAAACGAATGCTTTTCTTTCATCACTGAGTTATAAATACAGAATATAAGAGAAAGAAAGTACGCATATAACCACGTGCAAACAAAAAGATCCGCATAAAAAAATCCATAACTTCCCCAAGGGTTAAAAAAAACTACTCCTCACTTAAGAGATAAAGAAAGAAATCAATAACTTGAACACAAATCTTTAAACTGTAAAGACATTTCCGGAATGGCACTTACACTATCAAGAAAAACACAACACACTAAACCCCATTTAAAACGCATTCTTCAATTTAATAAAAAGATTGCTTTTGAGAGAAGCTGAAAGAGAGAGAGAGAGAGAAAGGGAAGAAAAAAAAAACTGCAGAACTCTTTTCTGAAAGGCGCCGTCGGCCGTTCATCTCTCCGATCTTCATGCATAGAAGCGAGGCCGTAAAGAACCTCCCCAAATCCGCAGGAATAATTTAAAATAAGAGCAGCGGAGCGTACCGATTTATTCAACTAACGCTCGTATATTATCTTCCCCTGCGTTCGCCGAGATTGAAAAGCAAGATCTCTGCAAGAATTGATTTTCCGCACCAGTCAGAACCCCCGAGCTGTGCGAAGAGCAGTGTTGCCACTCGGCTTGAGCGTAATCCATGTCGCCATGTAATTTCGGCCGGCCTGGGGGTGCGATGTGATTGTTTCGGGGGGGGAGGTAACCGAATTATTCGGAAGGGTGGCTTGCCATAACCGTGGTTCCCGCGGTTCGTATGAGTAAGTCGTTGCTAATCGCTCAACGTCTTCTCGCCTTGTAGAGGGTTTGGTCCCAATCAGTGACACAATATATGTGTATTCCTTTTGTCGGTTCCCATCAATGTGTCGTTGCTTGTTACCCACTGCTTTCTCAAACATTTATTCAGTTTTGCTCTCAGGCGTAAGTACAAATTTTGGGTCACTTGCGCTACGTGTAAGGCTAATTTAATTAAACTTACCCAAAACATAATTCCCATATAGACGTAAAAGAATATATTACAAAGTGAACAAATTGATTAAAGTAAAATTATTCCCTAGTTCATTGCTTAATTGCACCAGATATCAACATATTCCCTTAATTTTGCTTTAGCTCGTCGCTCTTTGCTGTCATTCAGTTCTTTCAGCTGTTTCGACCTGGACAAAAGCATGAAATTTTGGACCTCGCCTAAGGTTTTAATTAGTCGGGATGAACTTGAGTAAGATTTTTCGATCTGTAAAAGCCACGGAAACTTGTGGTTTACTTAAACTAAATTGATGAGATAAAAGTTAGGGAGTAACCAAATTGCTCAATTTTTAAAATCTACCGTATGCAGCAATTTTCCCATCTAGTACTATTGCTCACAATGTATTCTAGTCTCAATTGTTCCTTCAATGGTTTTATAACGAAGTCTTAGAACTAATTCTGACATTTTACTCAATTTTTAATTGAAAATTATCTTATTGTGAAATGATTTTATGAAAAAGTTCCGTTTTAGTATTGCTAAAATTGTCTGTCAAGTACAAACAAATGGTTCAATTTGCAATCGATCAAGGAACAGTGTTATGTGCAGCTACATTATGGCAACAGATTTTGAAATTTGCAAGTCTGGAGTAATTTAGAGGAACACAAAGAGATAGATCTATGAAAAGCTAAGTTGGACTATTTAAGGCTTCTTAACTACGAAAAGGTCTCTGCATAGTAATTTAAGTTTCCATTCAATCGAAAGCTTTTGTAAATGATGTCAAGTAACATTTTTCTCTAAAACAGCATACTGCTCCTCTTTTGTCAGATAAATAAAATGCATTTATATAGTTTCTAAAGAATTCAGAAGCAGGGTTTGCTGTAAAATACTTGGAGCACTATTTTTAAACGTAGGGGAATAGATAAACTTTAATATTTTACTTAGTATTAACTGGTAAAAAAAGACGGATTTGAATTTCAAGTTTGATTGAGATCTAGTTATGGATAAATGTTGTTTGCACTGGATCATTGTCTCTCAAGTTCAGAACATATATCAGCTGTCAATTTCGACTAGCGTATCATAGTTCGTTAGTCTCTTTAACTATTTATAATTATTCTAATAAAATTATTAGATAACTGGTGAAAAAGATGGATTTGAATTTCAAGTTTGATTGAGATCTAGTTATGGATAAATGTTGTTTACACTGTATAGAGAATCTACTCTCACTTCTACCCAGACTTGGGTGTATATAATTTGAAGTGGCACTCTATTTGTATTTTATACAAATTCAGTTTATACATAAAACAATGTTTATTGAATTCATTGCACATATAATTGGCTTTTACAGCAATAAGCATACGTACTACTTGTACGGAATATAAATACAGCTTTCAAGAACAATATATTTTCTATACTCACGAACAGTAAGTCAAACCAGCAGTACTGCCATGTAAACTTCTGGCCCGCTAAGCACTAGCGCAGGATAACACCTTTTCAACCTTAACAACCTCCCCTTTTTTCTTAATGACGCTGCATGGTATTTATACTAAGCGCGTATGCCGAAATTAGCATATCTGAAGCAGCTTCTTTAATTCATTCAAAAGTTCGATTCTTGTGAATCGAATCTTGTGTATACCTTACAACTGGATCATTGTCTCTCAAGTTCAGATCATATATCAGCTGTCAATTTCGAGTGGGGTATCATAGTTCGTTAGTCTCTTTTACTGTTTATAATAATTCCTATGACATTATTATGTGTATAAAATACTGGTCTTATTTGGAGCTAGAAAATACTTCCTTAGCTTTGTATTAATTTACAATACATGACAAGAAAGCAGTTGAAACCTCTTTTTTTTAAGGTCTCTATCCTTTATTCCCAAGGTAAGAATACTTTAATTTTTCCAACTCAAAGGACTGTAAGCATTTCTTTTACTTTATTTTTTCGTGTGTGTGGTAAGATGGGTTCTCCTGAATCAGAGGGTAATTTTCATTAAAATTATACTCAAAATTCAATGGCATCATCTGCTCATAAAGTAGATAATGGTAATATCCCTATTCTCCGTATTCGAATAAATGGTTGTTCTATGCGGGAAAGAAATAAAATGCCCCGTAAGTCTCTGCTACTTGCATATCATAATCTCAATTCGATAAAGGTCAGAGTTTTGACCAGATCAATCACACAAAATGTATACCGGTATAGCCAACCCTATAAAAACATATCTGCATACTATCCAATCCTCTTTAAAATATTTCTGCAACGGACTGAATTATGATTCACTGTATGTGGGTATTATAATAAAGAGCTTTAAAAAAATTTCCATCTAACAAAAGCAAGTTTCGCACTTTCTCCCAACACCTAATTTAACAGTATCATAAATACTTATTGGCTGATTTCGAGTGGCTATGGCTAATTTAATTTGATCTGATAATTAATAGGATGATCTGTCGTTACATTTAAGAAGTCTCGGCTCCTTCCACTTGCAAGGGTCTTTTGTTTCAGTGTTTCCTTAGCGCTCCTTTTAACTTCGTATAAGCTTGGATACAATCGGAATATAATTCTGTAATAATAGATTAATGGCCCTCAGTCATTAAACATGAACCTCTCAGATGCCGATCTTTCAATATGCTTTCGTCGTTTTCCAAATTGTTCGTTACTATGTTCTTGGCAATTAGATCATATTACAAAAGAGAGAAATTTTAAGCTTTCCTGAAAGTGTGTTTTCGGATGAATAATGTGAATCTCTTTAAAGGAAATTTATAGCTCAATATCTGCAATTCATTTTATGAAGATCATGAGATTAAACTCCGTAAGATCTAGTTTTGGGGTAAAGCCGTTTACGCCAGCAATTCTTGCCTTGTCTAACGGGTCCATAACATGTTTCAACTACCCATTTCGACTTTGTGTCCTTGTTTGTATAGCCTGTTAAATCAAATTCTGCTTAAATTGAATGAAAAAGTTTGGTTTTTAATATGCAATAATTTTTGCATATACAGAAACTGTGCTTTTTCTGCAAGAAAAGAGAATTTCCCCTTTTTTCCTTATTAAATGTTGCTATTTTTTACACAATAACAATACGTCCAAAATAAGACAAAATAAGAATACATCCTCTCGGGATTTATTTTATTTGATTCAATAATTTCAATTTTTAAGCATATTATGAGGTCTCTACTTAATTTCAAAACTTTTTAATATCCTAAATTACAACTTCGTTTTTCTATTATAAACCATAAAAAATATTTATACCCAATGCTTGGCAATAATTCATAACTAATCGTGTAATGTGCTTTTGCTTCGAAATGAATGACGCTAGATGTATTTCCAACGTAATTTTTTTTCAAGTTTATCGTTATTCACCTCTAATTGTAGAATCCGTATATCAGTTGTAAATATGCGTAATACACACACAGTTGTACACAGCCCCACACATGTGCCTGGGGATGTAAAGACAGCAAAAGAATTAACACCTCGAAATATCTCCTTTTTAAATAGTGAAAAAAGGTGTCAGAAACTTACTAGTCCTTAAACGTAAGTATAGACGTGATACCAAAGTGATTAACATTTATTAGCTGTGGAGCCTCAGCTGTATGATGTTCCCGGATAAGAGGTATCCAACAATTTCAGCGGCATATCGTGCGAATGTCCCAGAACAGGTGCCTCCAAAGAAACACACAAAACAAAAAACAATTGTGGCGCTAAAAAAGAACTTTTTATAGAACTACATTCGAATAGAATTTACAAGAATCTTTAATGAAAAATTGTAACCATTCATTTACATATCATAATGAATTTGCTTATTTCAGAAATATTCAAAAGGAAGAGCAAAATATTTTTTTAAATCATCTTAGAGAATTTATAACTATGAGTAATTTTCTAATATCGAGTTAGATTAAAATGACAGTTTCAATTCTGATTGCTCAGTGGCGCAGCCACAATCACTTTCGAATGAAAGTGGAAAGAAAACCTGTAGGAGTAATTTTCATTTCAAGACGGGAGGAGGAGGGGGGGATAAGAAAATTTATCTCTAAATTACCTTACTTTTGGAACTACTTTTTATGCTCCTGAGAAAAATGATTCTATGTTTAACTCATTTTCAACCACTATTGTGCAACAGATAAACAAAACAAACAATGCTATAGACATTTCGTTGCAACCGCTCGTCAGAGTTTGATATGAAAAGCATCTCTTAAGCGAAAATTGTTGCCGAAAGAAAATGAAAAATTCTGTTCAGGGGAATCATTTAACTTATCCCCTAAATGGCACCACTGGAGTACAAAACAATTTAGTTCTGACATCCAAAATAAAAAAACAAAGCTACTATATCGAGCCAGGGCATTTGTCCATGCTATTCGCCCCATTTAGAAAATTACCCTCATGGGGCCATTTTACGGAAGCGTTTATTTAAAATCTCACTTTCTCTCTCCAAAGCCCTTGATCCAACAAAAGGGAGGAGGGTTGAAGAGCTTAAATACATTCCTTCCGCGTATTCACTTGTCAACCAATCATCGATGAAGCCTCCAGCCAGTGAGTATAACCGTAAGATTCAAAGAGAACTGGTGTAAGACTGTTTACTAGAAATAAAAATATAGACTTTTTCTGGAAGATACGCTTTTAGATCTTTTCGGGCGCATACTCATATTAGTTTGTAATAAAGTTTGTTAATTGTTGCCGATATATAATATGCTGCTTTTTTGCTATTATATGGAGTTTTATTGTGACGAGAACGTAAGAAAAAAAGATTTAATTTTAAATAAATATTTGGAAAATAATAGAGAGAAATCAGTAATCAGAATAATCAGTATCTTTGGATTAATTTTTGTCTCATTCATTTTTCGTCATCCAAATATTTTGCGTTTATCCACAGTGCATAAAGTCATAGTATGCTTTTTAATGCACATGCTGTAGATATGCAAAAAAAAATCCCCACTTTAAAAAATATAAAGTTACGGCCCTCGTGAAACTGCTGATCATTACAGAAGTTCTTTGGCTATACGACTGGAGCCAACTAATCACATCGTATCGACTAATTCATAACGAGTTCCTACCTACTAAACTAAATACTATTACGTTGAGAAGATGGGAAAACTCTCTGTCTGTTTAAATGTTTTACCAATGTATAATGATCGCATCTTTGATTTTTTGTCATCTACGGAAATACCGGGTGGTTTTTATTAAACTTCCCCAATAAACGGCATCCTACAGCGCAAACGGGTGAACGGGATGCAACGAAATTTCGTATATGGGCTATACACGAGATGCGCTCACGGAATTTCGAAAAAAAAAATTTTTTAGTTCCAAAATGTCCACTAGAGGGCACCTTTTCGGGAAAAACATGAAATTTAACACAATAAACGACTAAATCGGAATACAGAAACAATATTAGCAATCCAGAACAAGAATTATGAGTAATAAAATGTAAAACAGGGAAAGCTGTCAGTTGTGGAAAAAAATGTCGAGATTTGCATGCTTGAGAAGAAGAGGGAGCTTTATGCAAAACACGTTAGGGCATAAAACGTTTGCAGAAGTTGTCATGTTTAAGTCGATGTTTCCGGCTGTACTATGACGGTCTCTTAAGTTGAGCGTGCGTTATTGGTGAAGCTGTTTTACGAAAACAAGGAGAATGCTTCTGCTGCAGTTCGTGAATTTCGTCGTAGAAAGATCCTACGGCGTGGACCAATGTCTACTAAAGGTATCCGGGCCATGATTAAGAGATTTGAAGAGACGGGGAAATTAGGAGTTCAACTTGGAAGAGGCCGTAAATGTGTCACACCGGTACTTGTTGATGCAGTCAAGACAGCTGTTGATGCACAGTCACAGACAACAGAGTTTGGGAGCAGTAGCACGGGTGCAGTTTCTCGACAGACAGGCTATTCTTACAGCACCGTCCGAAAAGTACTCAGTAAAATATATAATGCACTACTTCCTATACAAGATCCGCCATACCCAGGAGCTGCTTGATAGGGACAAGCCACAACGTCTTTCATTCGCAGTCAGTTTTCTCAACAGAATGACTGTTGATCTGTCATGGCCTTGGAATATTCTGTGGAGCGACGAGGCTAATTTCTACCTCAATGGGACAGTCAGCACACAGAATTGCCGCATTTGGGCTAAGGAAAGTCCGCGGATCCAGACTGAATTTCCCCTACAGTCTCCAAAGGTCACTGACTGGTGTGGATTCACGGCGACATTCATCCTTGGGCCATTCTTCTTTGAGGAAATCGGTGAACGTGGGCCTGTCATATGTTCCGTTGCGGGCCGTCGGTACCATGACATGATGCAGACGTTTGTTGTGCCGCAACTACAGCAAAGGCTGGTCCTTACATAGACCATTTTCCTGCAGGATGGTGCGCCCCCACATATCCATGGGTCCGTGAAGGCGTTATTGTCCCAACACTTCACAGAGGAACGTGTTATTAGTCGCTCCTTTCCTAATCCATGGCCACCACGTTCGCCGGATCTAACTCCGTGAGATTTCTGGTTATGGGGCTATTTAAAGTCTGGTGTATCGTGGAGGTGTTGCGACGTTGAATGACTTAAAGAACTCCATAACGCTTCATGTGCGAAGCCTCACAGCTGATCAGTTACGATATGCTGTTGAACACACTGTCCATCGACTTGAAATTTTGCAGGTGAATGAAGGTGGTCACGTGGAGCAGCTTTCCCTACATCGTCCTGGACACGATTAACAATTGCTCCTCTTGTGCGCAATTTCGTCCTAATCTGTTCTTTTTTCTGCAAACTGAACTGTTTTTGTTTCTCCCTTACCTTTACTTCATGTGGTTCGATGACAATGTGATCAGAAACTAGTCAATAAATGTTAAAAGTATTGTTTCTGTATTCCGTTTTGGTCGTTTATTGTGTTAAATTTCATGGTTTTCCCGAAAAGGCGCCCTCTGGTGGACAGTTTGGAACTAAATTTTTTTTTCGAAATTCCATGAGCGCATCTCGTGTATAGCCCATATACAAAATTTCATTGCATTCCGTTCACCCATTTGCGCTGTAGGATGCCGTTTATAGGGGAAGTTTAATTATAACCACCCGGTATTTCAAATGTTTCAAAATAAATGATAACGTTTTCTAAAATGTAAGAAAAAGAAATTTCACGATTTTATTATTTTGACTAATTTTAGTGCATTTTATCTGTGTTAAAGAAAATCTACAAAATAATTTTGTTAAACTTAGCGTAGGTTAACTAAATTACCTACTCGTAAATACGATAAATAGCTAATTTGTGTTATTCTTAATAATCTGGATTACACAAGTTTGACTAATTCATTGTAGGATATGGTAAAACATTTCTTACGAGGTGCTTTTCGTAGTATTTTGTTATAATTAGGCTGTAATGATTCTATAACTCAGGTCGGGAATTATGCTTTCCGCAGTCGGTCAGATAGACTGAAAATTGTTAGTGACCAGTAAAGATTTAATGAAATTCAGTTTGTGATGTCTTTCCACCTGTGTACACGTTAGGTACATCACATTGAGAAGAATGATTTTTTCATGATTATCTGCATTAATTTCAAAGTTATTATTCAAGCTTTCAGAATTAAATTTTTTTTATTATTACAAGACTACAGTGAAGGCTGTTGGCAAGTTTCATACCCAAGTTCTTACCCATTGATCTCTCACCCAAAAACTAAAATCCGAAAAAAAATTAGTCTCCTTCCAATAGTAGTTTTTACCATGTCAAGTTTTTAAAAAATATATACCCATTAATTTCGACAGAATTAATTTCGAAATAGAGAGTGTGTTTAGAATTATAACACAAGTACACGTTTCGAAAACAGAAAAGGGTATAGTGCCAGATATAAAAACATTTCTTTGTGGCAACATACATTTTTTATAATCTTTCTTTTAATTGTTAATACGAGATGAAAGTTCTCTACTACTCGTATTAAATGGGACATATAGAAAAGTAGCCATAAACCATTAATTTCAAAAAGAAATCTTAAATGTAAAAATGCATAATTTGCATTTTCTTATTCTTGCCTGTATTATGATAATAATAATATATATTGTATCGAGAAAAATTATGTAATTATTTTATGCAAAATTATTCCTCATTTCGTTACACTTATGTATTTCAATTTTATTAAGTACCCGAGAGTGACCTATTCTCCCTCACCAGAATTAATAGCTTTTGTACTTATATTTGTCTGTAAATTGATAAACTAAAAAAAATGAGACTTCACAGATTTATTTTTTTACGGAGGAATAGGGATTTTGGGGAAAATTTCCTGTTCTGTAATGTTAAATAAACCTAAGTATGCCACTTCGTTGGAATAATTGTTCACTATCAAATGGCTGCTTAAAACAAGTATATTTACATTTCTTTGAATGTAAAGCACTTTTTTTTATAAAAAAAGAGAATGTTTAATGTTGTTGTTGCTTATGCCCCCTGGCCGGAAGTATTCCAGACCAGGCCCATATAGGCTTGTAGGGTGTGTTTCCATATACGTATAGGCCATAGAGGTGTGTTTCCGGTTTATAATGGCACTATGAGGGTCGGAGTCCGACTTAGCCATGTGCCACCTCAATTTTGACCAAGCACCCCTGGGTGACATCTGGATGAGGGGGGATCATACCTTCTCCCACCCTCTCTGACCTCATAGAAGGAATTTCCTGTCAACGGATTTAAAGTGCCCATATCCGGCCTAGACACGAAGGTATTTAGTGACACTTTTCGGATTCGATCCGAGAATCCTTAGTACCTTAATCCTTAGTGAAAGCCGAGGCGCTTCCCCTAGGCTACTTCAGGCCCCAAGACGTTTAATATGACCTTAAATTTTTCCTCTGTATTACATATTATACGTAACATAAAGTAGGAGATGAGATAAATATGAGTATGAGAAAAATGTTGATTTGTCACTAAATATATAAAGAAGGCAAAAAATTACCCTTTTATTTATCAGGTATTATTTGCCTATTCACATTATTTTGCTCTGAATGTAACTATAAATACGCTTTATTAGCTCTTGAAAGAAAGCGTGTCAGTAAAACATAACTGACCTCGGGCTTTTCATTGAATCTTGAATTTTGCTCCCCAAAAGACAGTTTGGAAATCAACGCAGTAAAATCTTCTACATCAGTATTATGGCCTGCGAAAGTTTTACTCTGAGAAAATGGGGATTCCGAGATTTCTGCTTTTTTATAACATCCTATAAAACTAGTTTCACTTTTCCCGTACTTAACTATCAGCACTACTATAGACTGTAGCGGTAAGAAATGAATAAACAATGTCAGAGAATAATGTTATAGATAATTGTGATAAATAAAATCGCGATATTTAAGCTGCAATCATTCGTAAATGAACATTTAGTATATTTTACTTCTCTAAACTAGGGGGTAAAAAAATCTTAAAACCAATTTTAAGAGAATTTTTTAAGACTGTAAAAAAATTCAGTTCAATTTTTTCCTAGTATGCATGTTACGGAGTGAAAATATATGATATAGATCTAAAAATGTTTAAATTTGAAAAGAATTTTTCTTCTATTCATCTGTCTGTCACTTGAAACACATTTAGATAAACAAAGTAACCTTTGGTTAGAAGTATCTTTGTGCGAATAGCGAGGTTCCTATTAATTTGGATTATCATTCAACATTGCTTTTAATTTACTCAAAGGCACTGTTTAAATTTCCTCTCTCGGATACTTTTTCATCAACTTCGTGATTTTCTTCTGTTGCATCTCGACCTAGCAATAAAGGAAACATTTAGGTTAATATAGTAAATGTGAAAGTCACGAGAGAATCTGTGACCTCCTCCCGATGGCGTTGATAAAAGGATAGGATCAAGAAGATTAATACTGTATCTGAAATGTACAAAAAAGATCGGTGTCTTGTTTGTACATGTTAAATCTGTGCTCAGAGGGCAAAATGTTATTAAAAAAAACTTTTCTTTAAAAAAAATGAGTTTTTCACATTCTGAATTCTCGATACTTTTCTATTTACTGTAACTACTGTAAGTAATAGCCAACTATTTTTCTGAAACATTGGTACCACGTTTGCTCAAGTAACACAAATTACTGATTTTTCATCACATATTGAATCTTAGAAAGGCTGTCACGTAAATTTCTTTTTACATTTTGCCATCTGAGCACAGAAATGTAGCATACACTATTGTACACAGAAATGTAGTATACACTATTGTACTATTGTATCAATTTTTTTTTCAAGTATTAATCTATCTCTATTTCCCAAATACCGAAGTTCAATGGCCGTAATTCTACTTGTCGGCTGACCTCTCATACCAGAATCATCGGGTTAAAGTACCATAGAAACATTGATATCAGAAGACGTCAGAATCAACTTTAAAATGTAGATCATGGTTTGTGATAACCCCTTATATCTCAAAAGATCAACAGAGATTTAAAAACCTACTTGTCGTTCATTATTATCGATGTGCTGTAACCTATCATAATTTTATTACACTTTGACTTGATGTTACGTGATGATCCTTTCCTTTTTTTTTCTTTTTTTCGCTCAAACAGAACTAAGATTTACAGTACTTATTGTTGCGTATGTTAAATTTAAGGTATGAACATTAATTTTTTACAGTCGTCTCGAACACAAATTCTTGCCTGCATTGGTATAAAAAAGTATGACTCAGTAGATTCATCTTGACTAGTTGGCTGTTCTACCCTGTTTCCACTTTATTTTCCTTTCATTTATTCTTACAACCGATATTCTGTTTCTGCATGTCAGTGCGTCTCGCAACAGTTTCTGTCTTGTTTTTCTTCAGTGATCACCTCTCGGCATCCGACTTATTATAATGGAATGAGAAGCGAGAAACATCCTCAAGCACTCTGCTTAAATGGCACCCTCCGGGATGGAGTGAAGTGAAGTGAAGGGAGGGGTGGAATTGGCACGTCCCCCACCGATTGTCGGAGCTTATCTGCCAATCAGCGATCCCTTTGCGCAGGCTTTTCCGGAATTTAGTTAACCCTGCTCTGGAAAATCAGGGAGGTAATTCATTTTATGTCCCGGGTGTGCATTCGAGAGACAGTGAGCTAAGTGGAAAGTGTTTATTCCGTGAAACGAACGATAATTTTATAATTAATATTTTGGCAACAGCGTTAGGAAGAAATTTCTAGAAAGTTGATAGCCGCATAATAAGCATACTATTTTGAATTAAATTAGACTA
Organism: Dolomedes plantarius; assembly: GCA_907164885.2. Lineage (NCBI taxonomy): Eukaryota > Metazoa > Arthropoda > Arachnida > Araneae > Dolomedidae > Dolomedes > Dolomedes plantarius. The sequence goes on from OU015493.1 coordinate 116,061,289, forward strand.
TCCATAATGAGTGCTCCTAGAGATTTAGAAAATTCTCCTTCTTGCAAATTTATCTTAATTTAATTTGAGCAACGCAACAAGAGGTAATCTTCAGAGACACCATACTACTATTTATTTGGAACGACTGTTATTGTGTACCTAAAGCTTTACGTGACGGAAGGAATGTAAAATATTCAATATCAACAGGAATGTTATGCTTTTAATATCTAAAGTAAAGCTAAGCATTCAAAAAGTTCATTTAAATTCATTATCAATGTTAAAATTAAATTCACATAAGAAAAGACTAATGGACCTCATACAAATTACTTGACCATTTCAAAACCTTTTGCTGTGACGAGAACACACGCATATATGTACAAAACAGTAATAGAATGGGGATGATATTTTATTTCCCTTGGTGTATTTGTATGAATAATCAAACAAACTTCTCAAAGAATTTAACTACCATCCATGGAGAAAAGTAGAATCGAGAATAGAGGCAGTAGAAGAAGTAGGGTCCTTGGCAGGGTATCAGCATAGATAGGTCTTGTTCTCGGTTGTTAATAGTTGAAAGATTATTCAGAAAAAATACAGTCGAACGTCCATATATCGAACTTCCCTATATCGAAATTTTCTATATATATCGAACTCTTAGCAAATCTCCATGTTCATTACATAGAAAAATTGTTTCTATATATCGAAAAAATCTCTATATATCGAAATTATTTCAAGACAAATTGGGAGATTTTATTCCACTTTAGAATAAAATCTCCCGATTTTTGGCATTTGAAACATTACGTCGTGGACTTCAATTCGCGGAAAATGTTCTTGATGAAGTTTTCAGTGGACTGAATAAATTCGAACATTTCTTTGAACTTTCCGCAAAACTAACTGTTTGCAAGATATTCGTAGCTTTTTTTTTAAAGAATGTAACTGTGATCACTGTAACCACTGTCTGGATTATTGTTTTTTTTTAAAGGTATATAGTACTCAATAAATCTTTCATGTTAATTCATTTTTTAGTTATTAACTTTCATTTATGTGATTTGCATATAAATTGGAAATGAAGTTTCGTATAAGAAAATTAGCTTTAATTTTAATGTTGTAGGAGAATTATGATAAAACTAAGATCAATTCTATATATCGAAATTTCTATATATCGAATTTTTTTCCGACATTTTGCTACTTCGATATATGGAGGTTCGACTGTATTTAAAAAATGAGATTTAAATACATAATTTTCTCACAGATCATCTTTGGATGACGATGATGTATTTTCTATGGGGGGGGGGGGAATATTGCTCCTTGTTGATGATACAGTACCACTACTTCCCTTCCTTTTCATGAAATCTTTATCGCAATCTATTTCTAGAAAAATTTTTAGGCCTTAGTCTGCAGAAGCAAGCACAAGGGTCAGCACAAAGGTCTTGCTTCCAAAATCCACAGTAATCGAAACTGATACTTTAACAGCGACATTCTTTTTGCCTTCTAGTCAGTTGCTTTGACTACTAGTTTAAGACTGGGCCCTTCTATACAAAGAAACTTGTTATAACGAAAGTGCTGTATCGGGGAAGCGAGAAATAGAGTAATGGAATAACTGAGTAACAGCGTCTGAGTGTGATGTATATAAAAATTTATTTTTGCAACGATCAAGGTTTTCATAGTGTATACGAAGAGTGATGGATGACCATAGAGTGAGTTTTAAAAAGTCGATAAGGGCATGAGGTACTAGTCTAGTGGTAGCGCGTTACTTTTCGCTGCTGAGGGTGCTCAGATCGAATCCCGACAAGTGCCATTAAATACCTTCGTGTCTAGGACGGATATGGACACGTAAAATCCGAAGACCGAAAAGTCCCTCCACGAGGTCAGAGAGGGTGGGAGAGGGTACGATCCCCCCAGATGTCATCCCTGGGGTGCTCGGTCAAAATTTAAGTGCCACCTGGCTAAATTGGACTCCGACCCTTGTGGTGTCATTATAGACCGCCCTCTGCCTACTAGCCTATATGGACTTGGAAAGGAATTTCCTCCAGCCAGGAGGCATTAGAAACAACAACAACAATAAACAAAAATATTGGTAATCAGTTATGTAAAATTTAATCAAAGTAGATATCTATGGTGCCCGGTATAAAGGGCATTAATCAAAAACTGCGATTTAAATATACTAAGTTATAGGCTTGTATACCAATCGCAGGAATATAATTTCGACTTAAATCTTTTGTACAAAGAAATGTACTTTTGCATACAAAATTGATAGACTTTTATACAAGTCAATTTATTTTAATCAATACTAACAAATATCTAAAAATCCCTTTTTTTATTTAAGCTCTTTATACCGGGCACCATAGATATATCACTTGAAAGTTAAGCATATACCGGTATTATCGCTAAAGTTTCGGTGTTACTGCTGATTTTCCTGCCCTTGTTTAATCAGAATTCTAGGGAGGAAAAAACAATGCTTACAAAAAAGCTTGTTTACATCTGGCTGTCAAGCTTCTTAAAATGACTGACAAGTCTGTAAATAGCTAAGGAAATATACACTGAAGTGCCACTGAATTAGGGATAGCAAAGCCTATGCAAATTGTGTAGCGCTGCGCATCATGTATGCGCAAGTGAGGGCGCTGTGGTAACTGCATATACAGCGCGTACTGTGGTTGTTCTGAATTAGTTGTTGGAATTGCCAGTGTGGGTAAACTGCCTGATTTAGACGCCTTCGATCGCGGATAAATCGTAGGTGCGCGACGCATGGGCCATTCAATTTCCGAAATCGTCAGACAGCTAGGATTTTAAAGGTCGACAGTGTCAAGAGTATACCAAGAATACAGGGATGGTGGAAAAAAACTAGCGATCGGGCAAACTGCAAAGGACAATTAGCCTTGACAGTGCGTGGTGAGAGACGGCTCACGTGTATTGTACGTAGCCAACGAAGCCAAACATTAGCTCAAATTACCACCCAGTTTAATGACGGTGCCAGTCGTACAGTCAGTAAACGGACTGTGCAACGCTCGCTTCACCGTATGGGTTTCGGGAGCCGTCGACCTACGAGAGTACCATTGCTCTATACTCGCCATCGGGCTGCACGTCTTGCCAGGGCAAGATAGCACAGAGACTGGAGTGTAGAGGACTGGAAACGAGTAGCATGTAGTGATGAGTCTCGATTCCGACTACTTAACGCCGACGGGGGGCTGAGAATATGGCGTCAGGCTCATGAAGCCATGGATCCTGCATGCCTGGCTGGAACTGTACAAGGGCATGGTGGCTCAATCATGGTCTGGGGTGTTTTTTCGTGGCACAGTTTGGGATCTTTGGTGCGTGTACCAACCTCCCTCAATGCAATTCGATACGTAGAGTTGCTGGGTGATCACCTCCATCCGTTTATGCTGTTCTGTTATCCGCACGGTAATGGAGTTTTCCAGCAAGACAACTGTACCTCCAGCAAGACAACAAGTCCCGGTTGGTACTGGCTGGTTGGATGAGCATTCCTCTGACTTCTCTGTCATGAATTGGCCACCTAGAAGCCCAGACTTAAATCCTATTGAGCATCTTTGGGATGTTTTGGAACAAGGCGTGAAAGGCCATCACACAGCACCAAAGAACCTTACTGAATTATGGACAGCTTTAGCCAATATTTGGCAAGCCATTCCCGTGGAACGTTTCCAGAAACTTGTTGAATCTATGCCTCGTCATGTGGCAGCCGTTATCAAGGCCAGAGGAGGCCCAACTCGTTACTAGGTAGGTATCCCTAATTCAGTGGCACTTCAGTGTAATTATAAACATATACTGAAAAAATTTCAACAAGACTGATTTTTCATCTGTGTTATCAAAGGTTACTCTTTGCAAATTGATACTGTCGATGATAATTGATACATTTTGTTAACTAATTATTCTTTCTCTGTCAGAAAATAAATCAACGTAATACTTTAAAACTGTGGGGAAAGTTTTCTATCATCTGGCATGCTTGATGTCTAGATTTTGCAGGCAATATAGATTCTGTATACGATAAATTTAATTGTAAATTAATTTGTTGACTGGTTAGACTGCTACAGAATATGTTATTAAATTTTTAACATGAAAAATGTTTTTACGGAGGTTTTCCCATCAAAATATCATCGTTACGAGAAGAAAATGTGTAACGAAAATGTTTCACGCAATTCTAGAGAGAATGTGTTATAGATAGAGAAATTGCATTAAATGTTGTTTTCCACTTCTCACGTCCTCATGAAGTTTAAGAAGAAGAATTTAATGAAACTGGATAGAAATTTGTTTGTCAGCAAAAAATGTGGGAATGTTTGTGCTGTTGAGAGTAGCAAGTACCATCAATGGAAAGAAGACATTCACAGTTTATGCTTCACAAAATATGAAAGATTCCAGTTGTTTCTTTCTGACTAATTTGCTTTCGAATACGCCCAAAGCATCTGAAATGCTTGAAGAATTAAGTGGAAAACAGCATGGGTGAGTTGCACTGAAATCCATTTTCTTAAAACACACCCCACAGATGTTCCATTTATTTAATTATCTCGGGAATTTGGTGGTTAAGCAAACTCCCCAAAACCCTCTGAAAATATACCTGAAGAGACTATTATGTCAGGAGGACCATTTTGAAAGTAGCAACTTAAAAAAGACAATATGATTGACCTGAAAGGATAGACTTAATGTGCGACCATATCTCGGGAAGGTGGTGATCATCATCTAAATTTAACGTCCAAATAATTTCAAGCTGATAAATCTATACTTCCACCATTGACTTAAATTGGTTTCGCAGTGCATCTTGATGATGCTTTCTCCCAACGCAAACCACGTGCGCGTATTCGGTCGTCCACAGGTGGAACAAAAGATCAAGAAATGCCTTCAATAATGCAAGGATGGAAAAAGGTCTGGTATGCAAATAGGAAGGAACCATGGTAATCTTCCTCAAATTATTACTGTTTAAGGAAATACTCTAATCTATCAATTTGGCCATGGATATTCGGTTTAGATACCGTATGTATCATCTGCATTTAATATGTCCACTGCAAATATACTTAATTTGACTTAACTCTAATAATATCTCTGGTTTTGATATGTCGTAACCATTCAGTAATAGAAATCCTTCGCACTGCATGACAATAATTTCCTTATCATGGATTATCGGAGTATTTTGTTGTGCGTATAATTTAAGCACAAATATTTAGTTTCTTGTTTTTCTCCTTAGCTATAAATATGTTTTCCAACTTGTCGTTTTTACTATGTGAAGTAGTTAGAAGTTGGAACTGAAAAACAAGTCCTTCCCACAAAAACATCTATTGTTATTGTGCTTAGATAACGTATTCTAAATTGTTCTCTCCTTTGTCATTAATGTTATACGGTGTAAAATTTTGAGATGCGTGCTTTTACATAATATATTTAATCTTAAAATACATTTATCTTATATTTTGCCTTTCACTCTTATAAATGGGTTTAGAATATATAATCTAAAGGAATAATAGTAAATATCACATCTAACTGAAGGAAACAAGTCTGAAATCAGAAAAATTTCTTTAAATTTACTCTAAATAATTGAAAAATAAACTTAGTTCAAGAAGTTCAAAAACAAATTCATCTATCGTCTTAAACAGAGTATTAGAACTCAGTAATCCAAGGCAAGCAAAAGGTAATTTTGCCTTTTTTATAAATATAAGTTAAAATTGTTATAAAAAAACTATGGTAAAAAATAAAGTTGGAAAGATAACATATTTTATTTGATTTTGTACCAACATCATCGTTACACGAAAAATTGTTTCTCACTATATATAATAACAAAAATCTAGGGAGAATGTAACTTATCATTACAGTTGTATCAAGTTTTACCTTAAAATTACTCATTCATATATATATATATATATATATATATATATATATATATATATCAATCAAAATTTAATATGACTGTAGTGATGATATGTAATATTTATTGTAGATCTTTGTTATTCGTTAGTAAAGTAGTATATACCATGTAAACTTTTTGTTGTTGTCAAAGGACAGAAAAAAATATAAACAAAAATTTTCTATATTTAGAAAAAACTGACAATAGGACAAGTAAATAGCAGTCATCAAAAGTTTTTTAAAGAGCTGAAATTGAGACTTGCTAATTTTTACCACTTTTTTGCAAGGGATGAAAAGCATTTTCACATCAAAATGAGCCCCCCAAAAATAACAATGTATATTAAAACAAACTGCAGTAGTAAATAACACATTACAAAATTGGAAAACGATACTTTTTTTATTCAGTCAATAAATAAACATTTACAGAAAAAAGTTCCGTCAAAAAAGTAGAGATACACCATTCCTTTTTAACTTCAAACACGCAAAAATTGACCACTTTCAAAAGCTGATATTTTCGCCTCTGGAATGACACATTTCGTCATATCTAAATGTTAAATAGATAAAGCAAGGTAAAGGATCTCTTTTCTTTTTTGTTTGTGAGACGATTTTGATATATTAGCTCCAAACCTATCAACATACGTTTCCATCTTTACTTCAGCTTATTTTATTGAATAAAAGATGAATTAATCACATTAGTCCCTTTGAACTTTCCTGTCTGAATTCATATATACATTTTCTTTGAAGATTCTACATCAAACATCACTCGACTTTTGACACATTTTATTTTATAATTGAATATTGATGCAACTATAAAGATTTTTCATCAACAGTCAAAAGAGTTTCATAGGCTTGACTGTATCACTGACAATTTTCCAAATTGACAAGATTTTCCAAATGAATATTAGGATAACCTCTAATGGAAAGAAATTTCTGAACTGTATTGTCATCCTGTCGGAATCTATTTCACTCTTCAATTTCAAATAACTCAAGGTGCGAGTTTTATACTCATAAAGAGTTTGTAGAACATACTGCAGCAATGCAGTTTCATGCATTTGTCTGCCGAGGCAACCTGGTTCTAACACTTAATAAACACTTCTGAAAAAAGTACAAAGCTATTTTCATATTTCTCTCTCAAAATTACTCTTACTGATTTTCTACCATCGGATGTATCAACTATGGTCTTCGGCAGTATTCGAGACTTCATGCGTTGGGAGAAATGCGCTCTAGTATAAGATTAACAAGTTTATTCCTAGATGAACTTTATTACAGGATGATCTGTATTACATGAAGATCAAATAGGGTAATGTCTGTACCTCAAGCGAGTTATTACCACTGAAATAAGATCATCTTGAGACTTCAGAAAAGTACCATTATTTCTCATAATTGCTATATTCTATTTAATGGAAATGGTAGCTACTATATTTTATTACCAAAATGTCTATTTTTTAATAGTCTAGGTTTCAATCATATTTATATCGTAATGCTAAAACATAAAAAGATTAAGTATAATTTAAAACATGTATATCAAGCCCTTCGAAAAATCTAAAAACACCAATTTGAGATGGTATTGTGTTGAATAGTTCCCTTGCTATTATTGTGAATTTTTTTCAAGTAGACTAGTTATATAAACTAAGGTAATATATTTTTAAAGTATTAGAGTTTTGTATAAATAGATTTATTGATTTATGGTCAACTTCATTAAATCCATTAAATATATATATCTATAATCAACTTTTGAAGAATATTTTTTATAAAATTCAAAAGTCTCATTTAAGTTTAATACCTTTTCAATAAAATATTTCATAAACGTAATTGTGAGTTCATCAAAATTATTCATAAGAAAAAAAAATTATACAAACAACATTTTTTAAAGTTTTCTCGAAACAAACAAAAAACCCGAAAGAATGCGTGTTACATGTTTATCTAGTAAAATATCCAGTCCTCAAAAAGATAAATAGTAAATGAAGCTTAAATTTTTATTAGGAGAGCATTATCCATAATCTTTTTTTCGGAGGACTCAAAGTTAATGAATCAAACAATTTTATATTACCTAATTTCATTTATTTAATTTCATCATTATATTATAAACACCAAGTAGTTATTTTGTAGTGGGTTTAATTATTCTTAAAAAATACACAATTACTACAACACAAATTTTGGAAAAATCTAGGAAATCCTAAATCAACTTGTCGCAGACTAAGAAGTTAAGGATAAAGTTTTATGCACAAATGCTTGATTTTCTTTTTAAGTTGATGATCGGCAAGGTTTATTTCTCTAGCGAAGTATTGGTATTTAACATAAGTTATGATAGATCATTTAACAGTCTCAAATAGAGAAATATTTTACTTTTTCCCCTATTTGATACTAGAGTATGTTTTCCATTTTACTAATAGCAATATCCGTTAGTCATTATTTTCAAAAATCTCTCTAATCATGTCATATATATAAGTGAAACATTTTTCAAATGTTTATTATACTTTATTACAAGATTTATTTCCTTCATACGGTACTAACAAGAAGCCTCATTAATCTACAGCAAATGCTATTCATTTATTGGTAAAAGTCATTTATCATTCCATTTTTCCCTTTGTATTTAGCCATTTTTCATTATACCTTAAATAGTAAGAACTATAAAGCATTTCAGACTCTTAACACAAAATTCGCGTTTCATTCTTATTTCTTGCTAAATTTACGCTTTGCACCGTCTTTGAGACACGTCATTTATTTGTCTTATAGGTCAAAGACAAATTTCCTTAAGTCTTTTTTTATACAGCAGCACCAAACTGAGTCCTGAATCGGGCAATGTCATAAGTCAGATGAGAACTTAAAAAAAAATTTTTCGCAGCTTAAAGTCACTATTTTCACAATCTTCCAAAAGAGCTTTAAGCTGTGGCATTTAAAGTCATTTATTGTCAATGCATTTGAGGCATCTGTAACTTCTGTTTTTATATTGCCAATTCAGAATTTCTACATGAAGGTGGTGCCAGATATACTTCCGAAAACACATGTCCCTATAGATCAAGAGTAGCTAATTATATTTCTTGGTATAATTAGTTATTGATAGTAAATTTTTAAGAAGTTATTTTCATTTAGAGTGGTTTAGAGAATATTCGGGCATTAATCGAAAAATCGAAGTTAACATATTAAGAAGTTATTGAAAGTTTTTTTATCGATGCTTAAGGAATTAATGAGTTTGTCACAAGAAGCTTAAAAAAGTTTTCAAGAGGTGGTGTTTATACTTTTGAAATAAATACGTCAGATCAATAAAGAAGTTTTTTAATGAATATTTATGTCTGTTGATTAATGTTACTTCTCTAGACTTTAGATAGGGGAAATCTCAACAAAAAATTTAGATAAAACTTTAACTTTTTCCTATAATGAATAGCTAGTGGTTCACCTAGAAATCGTTTTACCAAAATTTTTTAATCGAGCATTTTAAAATGGTGAGATCTTCAACAGAACATAGTTTCAATGGTGTTTTTTAAACAAGAAAATAATAGAACTTTATAGCTTCGCTGTGGATACTTGGCTATAAAAAAAACTTTAAAAATGATTTTGTGGATGGAAAAGAACAATTATGCTTATTTTTTAATCACAGCGAACATTTTTAACGAACATTTTTTCATCATTATTTTTTAATCATAACAATCAAGAAAACGTATTTTAACAAAAAATCATTCCATTTTTATTTTCCTAAGTAAAATCTTTGGCCAAAGAGAATTTCTATTACTTTTAATTCATTTTACCGAAAGGGAGCTAAAAAGATTGCCATTTAAAGAATTTCAGAACACCTCACTAGTATAACGTTAAATATTTTCTTAAACAGTAGATATATCTTGCGAAATTGCTGTTCCATATTATTGCGGACATTGTTGAAAATACCTCGATTTAGCAAGTACTTGTTTGTTGAATAGAGGATTGGCTTCGATATTAAAAATGTCCGTAAGATGGCTCAAGGTAAGGTAGGGTCAAAAACTGTTACATTATTAGAGATATAAAGATTTGGGATTGAATACTCTTTTATTAAAACTTCAATATACATTTTGGAGAAAAAAAAATAGGCATTTTTAAGAAAATTAATCCTTATAGATGCTCCTATATTAAAATTAAGTGGGGAAAATAGTTCTTTCCTCTAGGCAACTACATGCATCTCTACCATCGGAAATATACTAGCACCACCGCATTGCCTCTCTATGCATTTCTTAGCATTCATTTTACCATCGACGTTATGGTTTATCCCTGTCGCACTGGTTGCACTGCGCGGAGGGGAAGAGCACCGGGACCCCGTTCTCCTTCTCGGGTCCCTGCCGCACGGCGTAGGGCGCGGGCGGGGCGGCCGCGGCCACTCCCTGCGCGGGGAACGCCCCGTCGGCCGCGCCGAGGGAGGGTATGGAGGCGGCTGCCGCCGCCGCCGCGGCCGCAGCGGGCGGCAGCGGCACCCCCGCCTGGTTCATGAAGGAGATGATCCTGCGCATCTCCTCGAGCGCGTTGGCCTGCATGAGGATGAAGTTCTTGGCGAGCAGCAGGGTGGCGATCTTGCTGAGTTTGCGGACCGAAGGAGAGTGGGCGTAGGGGATAACCGACCGCAGCTCGTCCAGGGCGTCGTTCAGATCGTGCATGCGGCGCCTCTCCCTTGCGTTGATGCTCAGTCGGACGGACTTAGCGTGGCGGCACTGCTTCTTGCCGCTCCCGGGCCCGTTGGCGGCGCTCAGCAGCGAGGGGTTCCCGTTGTAGTCGTCGCCCAGGGACTTGGAGTCGCGCAGGGATGAACCTGCAAGACAGTTCGCACATTCAGTAAGAACTGGGCATCCAAGAAAAATCTTAATGACCAAAGTTATTTTAAGGCGACAATGGACCATGAAAAACTTTTTTTTAATTTATTAACCAATTGCTATGAAATTTCGTATACTTTTACAATGTTGTTTAGAGATGGAAATTCTAAATTTAAAAAAAAAATCAGAATGTGATTAATTAAGATATTAATTAAAATCAGTTTGTTAAATACTCTATTTAAAAGTGCTCCATGAGCATTAATTTTTGTCTCAGATATCTAATTTTCTCTCTTAAGCTAGCTTTTTATAGTTATAATAAAAATTAGTAGCAATATTTGATTTACAGTCATATTTATAAAAACTAGAAAAGAAATTGATAAAAATAGATCATTTTATGCAAAATTTTATCCAAAAAAAATTTTTATTGTAAAAATTTTAAGTTGTTTTAAAATAGTATAATGAATTGATTACTAAATTTCATTCTAACATATATAAATAATCATTTTATGAAATTTTATTAAAATTCAAGAAAAATTATGACGCATGGAACATTTTGGACCGAAACGACATCAAAACTTGTTTTGAGAAAATGGCATTTAAAGTTTTAATTTGACTAACATTTCCATTGTTTACGTTTGAAAAAAATACTTATAACTCAGTTAATAATGATCGGATCAACATACATTTTTTTAATTTAAAGCTGATGAGTTGCAGAATCATTTTCTGAAAGAAAAAAAAATCGTTTTGGGGACATATTTTTGTCAATCTGAAGGTCCAATGTCGCCTTAACAGTGTTAACACATTCTTCCCTGAAGCACTCTAAAAGCACTCTTGTGGTTTTAGTGCTTCCAGTGCTTCAGGAAAGGAAGCATCCTAAAATCACTTTTAGAGTGTTTCAGGAATGTGTGATCACAGTCACATATTCAGTTAGAGAAGCGTCGGATGGGACATCTAAGTAAAATTAAATGACCAAAGTTATGTTAACAGACTTAACACTTCTATCTCGAAGCACTCTAAAACAAGAACATTTTTTAAATCACGTAACATAATAATATTAAATGTTAAAAAAGGCAATTTTGACAATTTTTGTTTGCAACTATCCATCCACATCTCGTCCATGGCTAAAGTAAAGAGTTTCCACAGCGTGGACTTGGGATCGAATCCCCTGTAAGCCATGGACGCTCCTCCTAGAGAGTCCCTCATAGAGTCCCTAAAAAGGAGTTATTTTGGTTCGCCAATACAATAAGGTACTCCCATTATGAAGCAGCCAACAAAAATCGCAGTGTGTATATTCAAACATCCTCAGTGGAAGGGCACATTACAATGGGGGAAAATTTCACACTGAAACTCCCAGAGGTCTGTCAATAGGCTTCATGACCATTTGGTGTCTTTTAATTAATTACAAGTATATATTATTAATTAAGAATTCTAATATTCTTTCAGATTTTGCAACAAACTTAATTCGTTATCATTTGAAAGTGGCTAAAATAAAGAATTTTTTAACAAACTAAACCTTGGTTATTTGGTGATTTCAGCCTTAAACAAAGAAACGCCCAGTAGTATACTATGACCACTTGACCTCATTATGAACAATAAATATCTTTAACTTATTGATTTTCATGAGGTTATATTAACTCTGCCTTTCCTATAAGTCTGTCAATGTGCTCTGAGACATTTTAGTCCCTTTCTACAACAATAAACACTATTTTCTTAAATAAGTAATGCTTTCTCTCTATTCAGTGCAAACTAAAGTCATTATTACTTGGAAAAACCTGCAAATATTAGGAGTCTTATATTCAAGCATTAAGATAAAAGTTGATTGAAAATTCTGTCAACTGATGTTTACTATGAAACTCCTAGCCTTTACTGAGTATTACTTTTAACAGCTAATAACGCTGCTCAAGTAACTCTTTGCAATAACAATGACAGATGATCTTGTCCTTATTCAGAGAATTTACTGAAACGAGGAGCTATGAAACTGATAAATGTTAGCTCATTAGATTAAATAAAAGGCCTAAAATTAGGTCACTTTTATAAACTTTTAATAGAAAAGTGACTTTGTTATCTATTTCAGACTCTTTTTAGCAATAAATAATGCTACTCTAACTTCTCAAAAATGAACACAAATATACTTTGTTAACATTATAAAGTAGGCAAAAGTTAGGAATTTTCTTTCAATGGCTCATTTTTAGTTAGAGCTCTTTTCGATTTATATAACCAAGATTTAATCCTAACTTTAAAGTTTTACAAACAGTTGGAATTTCTCACTCAAGCGCTTGAGTGAGAAATTGTATTATAAAATTTGGAAGACATTAACTTCTAATAACTGGTTCAATATTACATTTTTTGCAGCTGTTATTGTCAAATAAAAATGTTAACTTTAATATGAACAAAAGAGGAAGATGCATAAAATTCCATTCTTTTAAAATTAACATATCTAGATACTTCCGCATATATTTGAGTTACATTGCTGATATAATTATTCGATATCTTTAATACGAAATAGCATTTAGTTCCGTCTTTTTTTTTAATTGTATAAACGCATTTTAATTGCATAAACGCTTGACACAAAAGAAAATTTGTTAAATGTCTGAACCTGGAAGCAAAAGATATTTTTTTTCTTTAATGCGGCAGACACATGTCTCTAACGGTAGGTACTTCTTGACAGTGTACCATTTAGAAGTCGATAAGTTTTGCTGAGTACTTTATTATGGGGCCACCTTATAGGTGAGGCAGCATTGCTTTTTATGAGGGGGACGACACGGAAACGACCAAGCCTTATTCGGGTTTGAACCCAAGCCCACTTTGGGGCAGCTTAGAACGATAACCATTATACTACTAAGTCGGCGGCTTGAAGCAAAAGATCAAAAACACAAAATTCACTATAAATTTAGCTAGTATGATTAATTTTTTCTTTTTAGACCTTCATTGTAAGTTAATATTTTTATTTAATAATGAATAAAAACTAAGTAAGCATAAGATATGCACTTAATAAACATAAGATTTTATGCTTATTAAGCTTAAAAATCAATAAGCATAATATATGCACTAATAAGAAACATTGCCTGACGCCAGTATATTATTTTTGCCTGCAATGTGTTAATGAAGAATCATAAGTGACAACTTTCAAAAGCACAAGATTAATCTGTTTATGCAGCGATACTAACAAGCGGAACTGTAACACTTGTTGCATAAAATATATGGCTAAATGGATATAGAGCAGTTTCTATTTGTTAATAGCATAGCATTCTCCGTTATATAAAAGTATTGAATATTAGCAAAATTAAATCGCTGTAAAATTGTAACAATAAAATTTCCCAACTAACATATACCAAAAAACACATACCAAACTTTTTTAAGACCCTCACTTTAGCAACACAAAACTGGTGTTGAACACTAAATAAGAATATTTTGTTAAAACAGCAAATACATCACACTCAAAGGTGTTTGCAGTGGCAAAAATAATATTTATTATAGGTTGAAATCGTTCCATTTTTATTTCTTAGTGTTTGGAACGTAGAGTAGGACAAATTAAAGAATCATTATGAAAGTTAACAGATTACGTTAACTCATTAAAATACCAACTAGTTTCCTTACTCGTTCATAGAGGAATGTTATACAGAAGTATACTGGTAGAAGCATATGACTAGAAGTATATTATTCAAATACTTCTATTTCAAAACTTAAATTTTCTGTCATAGAAAAAGGGAAAAATGAAGTTGTTGTAAAAAATATACATCTCCAGCGAACCCAGAAGTCAGGAACTTGCGTTTCATCCTTGTTTTAAACTCTTCAGCTAAATATAGCTCATGAATATGCAAAGCCAAACAATTACCACATTTGAATTTCCCTAAATTATTTATTTTACAGCAGTGGAAAAATATCAAGCATCTACCAGGATTTATGACACAAAATTTTAATGCCTGGAAATGGTATCACATAAAAGAGTTAGCACGTGCAAAAATATCTTTTGCAACCTTATTGAAATTTTACATACAGTAACTTAAAATAATAATCTATATATATAAAACAGTTCCGTAACTGACTCATTCATTCATTCATTCATTCATTCATTCACTGACTGACTGACATACAACGCACAGACCAAACCGCTGGACCTAAAGGGCTGAAATTTTGCATGGCGATTCTTCTTATAGTGTAGGGGTGCACTAAGAGAGATTTTTGAAAAATTCTTCTTAGATTTGTTTAAATTAAATTTTTAAGCTGTTTTTTTTACTTTTTTTAAGTTTGCATTTAAAATAATACATTGAGGGGTATAAAATTTATATCACGAGAAAGATCATAAAAATTCCTTTAAAATGAAATCTTTTTCGAATCTTTACCTTCATTTCCTGATTTTTGGTGAATTTTTAAAGATTAATTTTTAGAATTTAATTTATTAAATGCTGATCACGTGACTTCTTTTTCTGGTACTTTAAAGAAATTTATCGTCACGTGCATAAAAACTAAATAGACAAAAAATATTTTTTTTTCTTGCTAATGCGGCAGACGATTGGACATTATCCAAAAAAATATTAAAATACAGTAAAAGAAATGTTCTAGAAACTGTACTATATTAACTGTACTATATTCTTTAGTATTCTTTATATTAGATTTAATTTGAATATCTTCTTCTACATTATTTTGTCTATAAAAATATCCCTTACGATTTTTTTTATAAATATATATATATTTTACATCAATTATATACATTGATCGTCGTATTTATTATATATATATATTGGCATTAATTGCATACATTCACCGATGTTTTTACTTTGAATGTACTCCGTAGCGAAGTGCGGGTTTTCAGCTAGTCTATATATATAAAACAGTTCCGTAACTGACTGACTCACTGACTGACATACAACGCACAGACCAAACAGCTGGACCTAAAGGACTGAAATTTTGCATGGCGATTCTTTTTATAGTGTAGGGGTGCACTAAGAAAGATTTTTGAAAAATTCTTCTTAGATTTTTTAAAATTAAATTTTTAAGCTGTTTTTGCAACTTTTTTTAAGTTTGCATTTAAAATAATAATTTGAGGGTTATAAAATTTATATCACGAGAAAGATCATAAAAATTCCTGCAAAATGAGATCTTTTTCGAATCTTTACCTCCCTTTTCTGATTTTTGGTGAATTTTTAAAGATTAATTTCTTAGAATTTAATTTATTAAATGCTGATCACGGGATTTCTTTTTCTGGTACTTTAAATAAATTTATCGTCACGTGCATAAAAACTAAATAGACAAAAAAATATTTTTTTCTTGCTAATGCGGCAGACGATTGGACATTATTTTGTCTATAAAAACATCCCTTACGATTTTTTTATAAATATTTTTTTTACATCAATTGTATGCATTGATCGTCGTATTTATTATAAATATATACATATTTATATTTTTTGGCATTAATTGCATACATTGACCGTTGTATTTAATTTGAATGTACTCCGTAGAGAAGTGCGGGTTTTCAGCTAGTACAGATATATAGTTGAAGTTGAAATCCAAAACGTGAAATATAAAAAATACTGAATTTGACTTTTTTTTTCGTTTTGGATTTCTGTTTCAACGTTTGTATATGAAAGCGTGCTCAAGTTCAAACACAACAGTTTGAAAGTAGACTCTTGTTATTGAATCTCGAAATCCAGAAAAATGTTTTTTTTAAATACAGTTCCAATAATTAATCATAAAACCGGGAGATGACTGAATGGCTAGGGCGCTGGCATTTGGTACCAGTATGGGGGTTTAAGTTCCACAGTTGACATGGATGTTTGTAGTCATTTGTGATCGGCTTTAAGCAGTGAGTCCTGGTCTAATTAGCCTTCGTGTAGCACAAAAAAAACGTAACGCTCCCAACCAACCAAATCTCCCTGACAAATGTCGACTGTGGGTGCCTAGTATATGTATATAGATATGAGAGGTATCATCAGATAAACCCGTATATTACCCTAGATATTATTATAGTCTCAACCTTCACCACATTAGATCCTCTTGGAGCTCTAGTTGGAGATATTCAATATTCCCAGGTTATTCTAGGTACATAAATCCCCTGTTGACTAAACTTTTCTACGTTCGTCATTTCAGATAATTTTTTTTCTGGAAAAAAGTTTCCAAAATAGTTGTTCGGATTCCATTTTGTAAGTCTGAGAAACGTAACTTCTGTTATGTTATAACTATTTATAAACCCGTATTTTTAAGACAAATTATAATTTGAAAACCAGTATATGCAAATAGAGACAACCTTCTTAAGCTGTAAAACTTGGGTATTAAATTTGTGGCCAGATGGATCGAAAAATGTTTCTCAAAATGACCAAAGTTTTCTAAATAAAAATTTTATATAGTAATCTATAACTCGGATTAATAAACGTAATAAGGTTATTTTATAAAGGGAAATAGTGAAAGAGATGAAAAAAATCTAAAATTAATTTTTTAATGTAAATAGTTGTAGGTCTAGAGTCAGAGGCATTCATATTTCTCTCTGTAAGAACAGATGGTCTCTCTAAAAGATTTCTAGCAGCGCCCGATGATATAATGTTAGCATACATGTTCGGTTGAAAGTTGAGATTAGATCCTGGGTTCAACAGTCCCAAGTTGTTTAAAGAGGGTTAAATAATGTGATAAAGTGAGAATTCAATATAAATTTAATAACTTTCAAAAAACAGAAAGATATTGAAGTCTTTACTATGGAATGATCTGCAAAAATTTAGAACTTCTAAAACCTTATAACAGTCCAAAATTGAGTGAAGGCAGTTTTTTTTATTTAGATGGTAAAATTTCTAGTTCCATCATTTTAATTCAGTAAATTGTCTGAACACGAGGAATGAATTTTTTTTTTCGCGTCTGCTGATTTTGCAATGAAAGGTCGAAATACTTGAACTAATGTTCAGCTTGTTATTGCTTTATGTAGTAGTAAGTTTCGAATTCAAATTTTCTTTTAATGACGAAAGAAAATGGCTATTAAATGCATTCTGATAAAAATTAACATTCTGTAGACAATTTCTTATCTACGTCGAAGTAATCCGTATGAATGGCAAGCTTAAAAACTCATGAATAGATATTTAGCTCATAGGAGCAATATTTATCCAGAAAAACTTGTTTAAAAAATTTTCTAATATATTTCGAATTTCCCGAATGGTTTGATTTCTTGTAATTGTGAATTAATATACTTTAAATGAAAGCTGTGACCAAAAAGGAGAGAAAAATGTGACTTTTCAAAAATAGTTTTTGACAACTCCTGTAAAGCTGTTTTCTTTAACATTTAAGTACCGTGTCTGAAAAGATATATTTACAGATCGTTTTCTGCTGATTACCCTCAGAAAACGATCTGTAAATGCATCGTTTTTTAATGACATCAGCAATGGTAACAATATCAGACAAAACTTAAATAAGTAATATGTTCATCTATATGTATAAAACAGTTCCGTGACTGACTGACAGATAACGCACAGACCAAACCTCTGGACCTAAAGGGCTGAAATTTTGCATGGCGATTCTTATAGTGTAGGGGTTAACTAAGAATGATTTTTGAAACATTCTTCTTACATTTTTTAAAATTAAATTTTTAAGCTGGTTTTGCAACATTTTTTAAAGTTTGCATTCAAAATAATAATTTGAGGGTTATAAAATTTATATCACGAGAATGAGTATAAAAAAATTTAAATTAAATCTTTTTCGAATCTTTACCTCCATTTTCTGATTTTTTTGTAAATTTTTAAAGATTAATTTTTCGAATTTAATTTATTAAATGCTGATCACGTGGTTTCTTTTCCTTTTGTGATACTTTAAATTAAATTTGCGTCAGGTGCATAACAATGAAATAAATTGACAAAAAATATATTAAAATACAGTAAAAGATAGCATTTAACCACTGGACTAATTGAGATGGAAGTTTTTTAAGAATTTAATTCAAATTAGTATGTTTTATGGATATTAAATTAAACCCATTTATAAAACAGCTCTGTGACTCACTGACAGACCTCGCACAGACCAAACCGCTGGACCTAAAGGGTTGAAATTTTGACAGTCGATAGACAGTGTCTGTAATTCAGATGATGCCGTTAACTATCCATTATAGTATTTAAATTCACTTAAACCACCGGGTCTTCCATACTACAAGCTCTCTTTGCGGAAGGGCACTCCCGTAATGCTCCTTCGGAATTCAAAACTACTGAAATTGTGTGATGGCATTAGACTACAATCAATTTTTATCTAGTCAAAGCCCTACATAAAAATTTAATCGAAGCCATTATTTTAACCGGGTGTGCTGAAGGAGAGGAATTGTTCGTGCCCCGCATTCCTCTAATTCCCGCTGACCTCCCATTTGACTTTAAGAGACGGCAATTTCCCTCAAACTATGCTTCGCCATGACGTTAAATAAGTCTCAAGGCCAAACTCTAAAATACGCTGGAGAAGATTTAAGAGAAAATTGTTTCTCCCACGGTCAGTTTTACGTAGCTTGCGCACGCGTAAGTTCGTGGACGAGCCTGGTAATATTAGTTCCACCCAATGAAGAAACAAAAAAATATTGTTTATAAGGAAATCCTCTAGAAAGCAATTCCATTATTCCTAAAATGTACTCCGTAGCGAAGCATGGGTATTCATGGTACTGTATTATTCTGTAGAAATCAAAACACATTAGAGAAGGCACGTGTGACATATAGTTCAAATAAAATATTAAAAGTTAATTAAAAAGTTAATTTGATACAAAATTTTTTTCTTTTACTTTTAAACAACTTAAAAAAACTATACAGCTTAAGAAAATTAATTCTATTGTGTGCTTAAGATAACTATTTAAGATAAGAAAAGAATAAAATTGATTAAAACACAGGAAGAAATAAACGTTAACTATCATGTTTTTGAAAACATGATGTATATATATATATATATATATATATATATATATATATATATATATATATATATATATATATATATATATATATATATATATATATATATATATATATATATATATATATATGTGGGGGGGGGTGAGTGTGTATTGTGTATTTATGTATGTATGTATGTGTGCATGCAATGACTCTTTTACATTTTATAAATGTATTCCTACATTTGATATATTCAAAGGACTTATCTTTGAATGTAAATTTACCTTTTTCCCTTATTCACTAATGTAATACACATGTAAGCAACCCCAAAGTAGTTGAAAATATTTTTTTTTTCAATACAGGAGAAGTGTAGACGTGGGGCACAAGGGCGATGTGGTAGCATCACTAGCTCCCTGGCATGAGTCCAAAGCTGTACTAGATACATGCATAATACCCTAAAACATATATCAAAGACTTCATTATCTATTCTTCTTAGAGCCGGAGTGATGCGACAGATATTTTCCTTGGGTGCTCGAATATGTGTGTGTGTGTATATATATATATATATATATATATATATATATATATATATATATATATATATATATATATATATATATATATATATATACGGTGGGTGCAAAGTGTATCTGCACATAAAATTTTTCCTCTTATAGAAATGGAACAATATTAAAGATCATATTCTGTTACAACTGTCATATTTCGCAAAATAAGTAAGCTAAGGAAGGAAAAATATAAAAAATCTGACAATTGGCAGGATTATCGGTTGAAAATGCAAATTTTAGTGAGCAAAAACTATTTGCATGCTTCATTGGCTGTAAAAAAATGCTCATTATATCAGAAAATCAAAAATCTTTACGTAGTAGTCATATATATATATATATATATATATATATATATATACAGTCGAACCCCGTTATAGCGAACCCGGTATATAACGAACTCACGGATATAACGAATGAAAATGTTGGTCCCGCCGTTTTCCTATTGTACATAATTTAATTAGTATTGTGTCAGTTTAATGTAATCGATTTTAGTCGATTTAATTCATTAATGATCATTTTTAATAGATTTTATCATTTTTTAATACATCATTATTGAACATACATTGAAACTAATCAGTTATACATTTTGCGAACTCTAGCATTTTTCTTAACGGTTCGGAGACAGCGAACCACCGGATAAAGCGAACAAAACCTTTGGTCCCTTGAAATTCGTTATAACGGGGTTCGATTATATATATATATATATATATATATATATATATATATATATATATATATATATATATATATATATATATATATATATATATATATATCAGGGGCGAACACAGAGAAGGGGAGGAACCAAAAGGCCCTGGCCCCCGAAGAAAACGGGTAAAAACCCGAGAAAATATTTCAAAAATATTTTTCTGACTAAAGTTCTTTTTTTAATTTATGCAGGATCGTGTCTTCTATTTCTAAACTATTTATGATTGAGCGGTCACACAAGCAAGTATCATACAGCTCTCGGGTATCTCGGCCGCTGCAAACACAAGAAAAACCAAGTAGTTCTCTTGCCTACTGAAATCACGGATATCGTGAACTGGCGATTACTGCAGATGCTCAATCATAGGTCGTATGCGATGCGTAGCGTGTATTCTCAAATCATCTACTTAACGTTCGTATTCTGTGCTATTTTGAATTGAGTCTATTGGAAGCATAGCTTGAACTTGAAATTTATCTTTCCATCTCTGGAGAGTCACAAATATTAAGGTCCAATTTTCCAGCCAATATTTGAGGAGAATTGTATTTATTCCATTTTATGACCAAATAGTGACTCAACTTCATGAACGTTTATCTCGGCACTAAAACATTTTTAAATAATTTTTTATTCTTCTACCAAATGTAAAAATGCTCCAACAGCAAGTACAATAGAAAATGTTCGTCAGTTCAGTGAATGCTAGGCCATCAGGTAAGAGCATGTATTTGCCTTCTACAAATCCAGCAGTTTTGAACTCTGAATTAAAGTTATGTTACGAAAAATTTGAAAAACTGTTTGCAATAGCTCCATTCAAAAATACCACTGATGCAATTTCGAAGAATCACAAGATGATATATTCTAACAAGTGTAACTAATTAAATACATTTGCAACTCCTCCAGTAACAACATACGTCAGTGAAAGTTTATTTTCTACCTCATACATTAAAAAAATATTTTTAAAACCTCTTTAAGATATACCATGATACAATCAAGATTGATCGAACTTGCTTTGCTACATATACGCAGAGGGATTAAAGTAACCACGACTAAAATCATGCAAGAGCTTTGTTGAAAGAAACGAAAATTGGATTTTATTCTTTAAATAAATTTTTATAATCACCTAATAAATGCTTTTGTAGTATTTGCATTAAAAATATTTTTTGCCGTTCAACTCGCCCCCTCCCCGTCAAGGTTAAATCCTGTGATATATATATATATATATATATATATATATATATATATATATATATATATATATATATATATATATATATATATATATATATATATATATATATACATACATATATATATATACATATATATATATATATATATATATATATATATATATATATATATATATATATATATATATATACGTACATATATACATATATATATACATATATATATATATATATATATACATATATATACATATAAATATATATTTATATATATATATATATACATATATATACATATAAATATATATTTATATATATATGTATATATATATATATATGTATATATATATATATATATATATATATATATATATATATATATATATATATATACATACATATATATATACATATATATACATATATATATATATATATATATATATATATATATATATATATATATATATATATATATATACGTACATATATATACATATATATATACATATATATATATATATACATATATATACATATAAATATATATTTATATATATATGTATATATATATATATATGTATATATATATATATATATATATATATATATATATATATATATATATATATATATATATATATATATATACGTATGTATGTATGTACGTGTGTATGTGTGTTTGTGCAAAGGGTATGACTCTGGTAAGACGTGTTTCTCCGTTCGATTCCTTGTCTTTCTCTGCCGCATCCAATTCTCTCCCGATCGCGGGATGTCAGACAGGGCAACTCAATTTCGCTGCCCTGACGCTGATTGCGGACGCAGGGGAGGAAGAGGGGAGGACGCAAAATTTATTTACCGGCGGCTCACTTAACAAAATCAATGTCTTTCATTTCATTAGGTGGTGCCCGACGCTTCACCCGAACCCTCCCTCGCCTGCCCCCGGTGTCAGACAGAGAGAGATTCTGGGGGAGGGAGTAGATATTGAGTAGACTTATATGCTGTGATGAGTTCGAGGACCGGCAATTTTCTTCGCTGATTAATTGTTTCGGGTGATGCCAGTCGGAAGGATATAATTGGCATGGATGTATCCTATGAGGGAATTTGAAACCTTTAAATTGATCGAAGACATTCCAATTTCCCAATAACCTTAAATTTTCTCCACTAATCAATTGCTTCGGATGATAACAGTTAAAAGGATATATTGTCATGATTGAATCATATGAGTGAATTTGAAACCTTTAAATTGTTAGAACACATTCCAATTGCTCGATAACCTTCAATTTTCCTCACTAGTTAATAGTTTTAGATGATAACAGTCTAAAGGATATAACTGGTATGACTGAATCATATGAGTGAATTTGAAACCTTTAAATAGATTGAAAACATTCAAATTTCTCGATAATCTGCAATTTTCTCTACTAGTTGATCGTTTCGGATGATAACAGACGAAAGAATATTATTGTATGATTGAGTTATATGAGTGAATTTGAAACCATTAAATTGATTAAGACATTTAAATTTCTCGGTAATCTGAAATTTTTTCCTCTAGTTAATTGTTTTGGGTGATGCCAGTCCGAAGGACATAATTGCCATTATTGAATGGTATGAGTGAATTTGAAGCCTTTAAACTGGTTGAAGGCATTCAAATTTTTTCATAAACAGCAATTTTTCTCCACTAATTAATTGTTTCGGGTGATACCAGTCGAGAGGATGTAATTGGCATAGTTGAATCCTATGAATAAATTCAGAGTCTTTAAACATACCCAATACATTTTCAAACCGAATAATTTCTGAAACTAATAATAATTATCATTTACATTTTTTGGCTGTTTCGAAATGCGGTCTCATAAGGACTAGTTCAATTAATGTAAATCAAACTAAATACCTCGATAAAGCCAGCTTAATAAATAAATATTAATTATTGTAAAGTTATGTTAAATGAAATCAAGATGGGATATATACTACATGAGTAAGCTTAACTTACTTACAATAAGTGTTCATATCGACTTAGTCGAATTAATGGACTTGAGTCGACTTGAGTCGGTGATGAGTACGAGAGACTAATATGATTTAGTCGACTTATATGACGAGTATGTATCCCTCATATGATGAGTACGACACTACTCAGAGCCATCTGTAGCGCGATCTATCAGCTCGAATTCAACCAAAATTGATAGAGGGACTAAGGACGACATGGGAAAGAGTTTCCGTGAAAAAAAAATAAAAAGTTCCAAAAGTCGCCGATAGGGGAAGATATGGCGCTTTGTTGTCGGTGCACCCGATAATTTGCATAAATGGTAAGTAAAACATCAAAATACAAAGTCACGACTATGTATTCGATAGCAGCGCTAGTATTTCGGGCTATAAAGATAAGGGATGAATACCGAAAAAGTTGTAAGCAGACAAATGAATAACAAAGAAATTTCACTACAATACCACTGTATGCAACAAATTCTCTTCTCCCTCCTTCAATCTGACTATAGTCCTGGGGGACGACACATTGCATCCTGAACACTACGTTCTCAACGGCCAGGAGTAACATGTCACCAGGAATGTTCATCAAAGTCCGGGATATGATGTCCTTTAGGGCCGACAAGTTCGAGACTCCACCAAGATACATCTTAGACTTTAAATTACCCCACACAAAGATGTCACATGGGTAAGGTCTGCGGACCGAGGAGGCCATGCAAGTGGAAAAAAGCGACTGATGACCCTTTCTTCTGTAAAGCGAAGGCGCAACAGATTCCACAATGACCTTTATAGCCCAAAATACTGACGCTGCTGTCGACTACTTAGTCATGAATTTGCAATTTGATGTTTTACTTGCCTTTTATGCAAATTCTCGGATGCGCCGACAACAACAGCGCCATATCGTCCCCTATCGGCGATTTGGGAACTGCTTTTTTTTTTTTTTACGAAAACTCTTTCCCATGTCGTCCTTATACCAAAATTGATTGAGTCCCTCAATCAATTTTGGTGGAATTCCGGCTGATAGATCGCGCTACAGATGGCTCTGAGTAGTGCCAGTATAAAAAAATACCCTGTATATGAGTTAGCATAGCTTAATTTTAATAAATAATTACAGTGCCTTCTAAATGCTCATGAAATGGGGAGTTAAGACGATGTTTTGTTCATGTTTTGTCAATATGCATTATTCTCTAATTTATTTCGATATGGGTTACTCTGAATGGATTAACACTATTTTACATAAATTATTAATTAAATTTCCCGTTATCTGTTTTACAAATAGAGCCCTACAGCATATATTAAGGAGAGTTAAGTTCCTTTATATTAAAGGATTAGTTTAGCTAAATTACTTCCTGAACAGAAAGCCCCTTTTCAAGCCCCAATGGATTAAACTTAATTCATATTCTATTAACAAAGAAGCCTATAAAACACAAATACACTTTTGTTTAACATATTTAAAATTTCCTGAAAAAATTTTTCTCCAAATTTTTTACATGGCATCTTAAGGATAGGCTTTTGAACAGACTTTAAATGTTCCCAATGGATGACCTAGTGGACAGTAAAAGAAAAGTTTTTCTCTAAAACACTCAAGCCGTGCGTAAAATATTTCCCATGTTGCCCTAAGAATAAGGTAAAATGTTATATAACATTCATAGGGACTAAATTTTAATATGATTATTTAGAAGAAATGTCAATGACTTTAATGCTTTTCCCAAACAACAAAAGATATTTAAAAAATTCTATAATGACTTTTTGCAATGATTTTAAGTGTCTTTGTTAACGCTATGTAATCATTTTCCAAAATTAAATCTTCTCTAAAAAATTAGATTAACTTTTTAATACAGCATATGCTCTTATCGTGATCTATCGTACCTATATTACCCGAATTGATGCATACTTTAAATATTTATGTAATATTAAATAAGTTATAAATAAAAATAAGGAAAGCTGATTAGTACTATCGATTGCAAGAGGAATAAGGTTCTACACAATTATATAACTAGACGAAAAAGATATTTCTCCTACTATCACGAGAACTTTTAATAAGATATTCCCTTTTGCTATATTCCTTAGAGATATCAACGAAAATCAAAACTAGGGTTTTTGACCCGGGTTTCCCCGAACCCGAAAACCTGGGTTTTTCAAAGATTTTACAAACCCGAAACCCGGGGAATTTTTAATGTAAACCCGGGGAATTAGTTATTTATCTGATACAATAGAATACCAGTTAAATTCCTATTCAACGTAAATGATAATGGTTCAGAGTCTGAATCAGAAGTAGCAGTTGAGGTGAGAGTTAAAAGATGGAATTGAAGGTGATGCTACGAGTAATGGTGCTTGTACTAAACAGATGTCCCTATCTGATGAGCTTAGTATGTTTCTGCAGGAGAATGATAATAAGGAAAATCATAAAAATCAAAATCTGGTGCATATATCATAAGAAAAGAAATTGAGTTGTTTCGGACAACAAAAAGCCGACCCGAAATGCTAGATAAACTTTACAGGTCTTTAACAACAATTCGACCAACTTCGGTGGAAGCAGACCGAGCATTTTCTGTAATGGGTCTCTTTGCTAATAAACTAAGAAGCCGACTCAATGATGATACGTTGAGTGCAATGATTGTTTTAAGGCAGTTTTATAAAAAATGAGGTATTTGTACCACTTTTATTTATGTTATACATATATGTATATGTTAATTGACATTAAATTTATTTACTGTTATTTTTTATATTTGAAATTCCGAAATAGATTAAATGCCTCTATTAAACTATTTATTATTTTAGTTCTTTGCTATTGACCCCCTGGAACCAACTAAGTAAACCCGGGAAAACCCGGGTTTTAAATAAAAAACCCGGTCAAACCCGAAACCCGGGTTTTAAAAAAATTGCTCAAAATCGAAAACCCTAATCAAAACCAAGCATTGTGGTTTGTTTTCAAAAACATTAATATCTTCCTTTTACTTCCTCAGTCTAAAATGGTAAAAATAATAAGGAATTTCGAAATAAAATTCATGTTTAATTTGTTCACCACTCTAAAGAAACAGTTTCATAGCATATGAACTCTATTTCATGTCGTAACGAATAACACCTGCATGAATTTGCATCGAATCCTAATATCTACAAATATATATTTAAAGCCACGGATAAATATATGCTGTAGATGTAGTTTTTCCTTGTATTTTAGATCTGAGAAGTTTAATTCAAACACACTTAGCCCATTCTCAAGAACTAGCTGTGTTATTAAACTGTTCTATATTTATAGATGTGTCATCACTTATTGTTTGAATAGTATCTGTAATTTATTATCATGAAACTTCTGTCGGGTACTTTCTTTTACATGTAATATTTTCAGTGCATAAAAAAACTATTACAGCGAAATTAGCATACCTTATAAACGCCATCAGAACATCTAGCTAAACCAGAGTTGTGATATTTAAAATACTTGAAGCAAAATTCAGCCTTAGAAGCTTATCTTTTTTGTTGTTCAGTTTCATAGCGGTGAAGATTAATTTTAGCTGAAAGATTTTTTAGGTCTGTCATAGTGAAATAATTTATTTTTCTACGGAGTGTCCCGAATCATTCCAACTTTAATAAAATTATGAAATATACTTAGGGCGGGGATGGGGAGCAAACAATCCTTTCTATTGCATTTTTGTGTAACTTAATTATTAAGTGTCAGTGGCCGATGAATTGGCAAAAGTGGCAAGAAATTTAAATTGCGATACCTCTAACGCTATCACTTTAAATGATGCTAATGCTATCACCAGGCACAGACTCAGAGAGAAACATATCGGAATGGACCACCAGATCTGCGTGATCAATGCAAATAGGCAGATCACCAGGACTATGGCCAGACTGAGAACTCGTCACCTGGGAGGTATGAAAATAAATGCTGATGGAACCAGGACTTATAAATTTTGTACAAATTTTCCGAGAGAAGAGGTTACTCCGGAACATATCTTCAACTGTCTGCGATACTAATGACCTTGCAAGGCATATGGGAATTCCCTTTTCAGGTAGAACTTTACAATGAAAAGATTGTGGATCTAGCTATGGCAGTTATATCAGCAAATGGTTCAATTTGACTTCATATGGACACGACTTCAACCAACACCAACCAACCTAGTGTCAGTAGTCAATCTATGAAGAACGTAGGTATGATAGAAAATTATTTAATATCAACTCTGCCGAGTTTTCTGATTTCCTTTTATCCATGAACTTGAAATTATAGGCTAACTTGAGTGTCATACCTGAATTCCCCTGTTTTTTAGAAAGACGCCCTGACCACACTATCATTAAGCCATATTATGATTCGTTTTAAGGTGACAATGGACCTTCAGATTGACAAAAATATGTCCCCAAAACGATTTTTTTTTCTTTGAGAAAATGATTCTGCAACTCATCAGCTTTCAATTAAAAAAAAGTATGTTGATCCAATCATTATTAACCGAGTTATAAGTATTTTTTCAAACGCAAGCAATGGAAATGTTAGTCAAATTAAAACTTTAAATGCTATTTTCTCAAAACAAGTTTTCATGTCGTTTCGGTAAGTTCAAAATGTTCCAAGCATCATAATTTTTCTTGAATTTTCATAAAATGATTATTTATATATGTTAGAATAAACTTACTAATAAATTCATTATACTATTTTAAAACAACTTAAAATTTTTACAGTAAGAAAAATTGATAAAATCCCTTTACACCCCTTTCCTTTAAATCCCTTTACACCCATTTCGTGCCAGATGTTCCTTGTTCATATTCAAGCACGCTCTCCCAATTTGCATCTAAATTGAATAACAAGCACATGTTGGTTAAATACCATTAATCGTTAAATAACTAAGCTTTATTATTTAAAAAAATCTTAAACGAGTTCTTTGATTCAACTGCTTACGAATAAAAACAGAACATTTATCTTAGCGATTAGTGTTTATAGCCCTCGTTTGTTTTCTGATGGTCCTTCTCCATCTACAAGGTAGTTATTTCTCAGTTCTATGCTTCTGAAATTAAAAACATCCCTTGACATCTTTCATTGGTTATGGTCCCCTTCAAATATAGTTTATGATATTGGTTTCAGAAAAAACTATTTGTTTGTTTCTCAAAATAAAAGTTGGTATCATAAATAATAAAGTTAATTTGGTATCATAAATAATAAAGTTAATTTGGTATCATAAATAAATATCCTTTTAAAAATTATTTTTCATTATTTAGGCTTCGGTGATTGTAATTACGTTGTAAATAAGCACACTTCCTGCATTTTATGTGTTTAAATTGAGTGGGTTAAAATTTTACGATTCTTTCGTGTTATGTTGTACTTCACATCATTTTATTCAGAAGTTATTTTATTCTAATAGTGTTAAAAGCAATGTAAACTTATATTTTGCCTCATTATACGAAATTTAGGTGAAAAATATATCTTTTGATTTTAAACTGTTTACCAAGTGACGTGAACCTGCGTAAATCTCATTGAGAAATTATAGCATTTACAGATAAACCCGTGAATACGTATATCAGATGATATAGCGCAGATTACTCTCAATCTACTTTGTCAGTTTCAAATTTCAGTCCCAACCATCGTTTTTATCATCTTTATATATCATTACCTTTCATATATCATCGTTTGTATCATCTTTAATATATCATTTCTTTTATCTATATACATAAAACAGTTCCGAAACTGACTGACTGACTAACTGACAGATAACACGCAGACCAAACCGCTGGACCTAAAGGGCTTAAATTTTGCATGGCGATTATTCTTATAGTGTAGGGGTGCACTAAGAAATATTTTTGAGGAATTCTTCTTAGATTTTTAAAAATAAAATTTTTAAGATGTTTTTGTAACATTCTTTAAAGTTTGCATTTAAAATAACAATTTGAGGATTAAAAAATTTATATCACGAGAAAGATCATAAAAATTCCTTTAATACGAAATCTTTTTCGAAACTTTACCTCCATTTTCTGATTTTTAGGGAATTTTTAAACATTAATTTTTAGAATTTAATTTATTAAATGCTGATCACGTGGTTTCTTTTGTTTTTAATAAATAATCCAACAGATATAGATAAAAAAATTATGCTACAATAGACAAAAAACAAACAGAAATCAAGCACTCTGGGCATCCACGCACCAACGGCAAGATTCTGTATAAGTGCCGAAACTGAACCATAAAACGACAGAGGTAATCGACAGGTCTCGTCATCAGGGAGCCTAACCATGTCAATTACCTCAAGGGGAACTGGCCGCTGTTTCGCCATAACCGTCACTTACGGAATTGGGGTGTGTAGGCACCGATTACTTGGCATTAGGATTTTTGTGTGCTTGCTTGTAAGGTGCGTTGTGCCCATACAGGAAGTTGTGTTTGTCTTTTCTTTTTCTTCTTGACTAATTGCTTCTTTGGGGGACTCGGGGCCTTGGGATGTCTTTTGGGCTTACCTGCATCCTATTCAGAAAGTTCCCCTTGAGGTAATTGACATGGTTAGGCTCCCTGATGACGAGACCTGTCGATTACCTCTGTCGTTTTATAGTTCAGTTCCGGCACTTATACAGAATCTTGCCGTTGGTGCGTGGATGCCCAGAGTGCTTGATTTCTGTTTGTTTTTTGTCTATTTTAGTATAATTTTTTTATCTATATCTGTTGGATTATTTATTTGTTTTTTCATCATGGGGATATGAAGCTTCTGCGCTATCCTTTATTGAAAATGTTTTCTTTGCAGGATATGTTTTATGTTATAGTGATTTAGCAGTCTATGCTTGAATTTTAATTTTGTTTATTTCTATTGTTTACTATTTAAATTTCTTTTGTTTTTGTGATACTTTAAATTAATTTTGCGTCACGTGCATAACAATGAAATAAATTGACCAAAAATATTAAAATACGGTAAAAGATAAAACTTAACCACTAGACTAATTGAGATGGAAGTTTTTTAAGAATTTAATTCAAATTAGTATGTTTTATGGATATTAAACATACACATTAATTGTATACACTGACCGTTGTATTTAATTTGAATATTTTCTTCTACATTATTTTGTCTATAAAAATATCCATTACGATTTTTTTATAAATATATATATATATATATTTCTTTTGGCTTTCATTGCATACATTGACCGTTGTATTTAATTTGAATGCTCTCCGTAGAGAAGCATGGGTATTCAGCTAGTATTTCATATTTTTATCATGTAAACACATCTTTTTTATAAAGTTTGTGCATCTTTTTATTTTTTAAAATTGCTGGTTTTATATCTGAAATTTCCGCTGTTTGTTCGTGGCTGGTGCTTTTATATTTTTTTTTCGGTTGTTTGGCACTTTATGTCTTATTTTAAATCTTGTGCCATAAAACCCCAACCAACAGCCAAATTTCAGTCTGAATAACAAGTTATTAAAAAACATATTTCCCTTGTATAAATAGAACGATGTATTTAAAAGGTAGGTAAATTCTTGTGTGCGGACTCTAAATATATTTGAATTGATCTATTTTATGAAATTTTCTCGATTTCTTAAAACATACAAGTTTAGTGTGTCATTTTAGTTCTACAACGTAATTTAGAAATCGTATTTTTATCTGATCTTACTGTTAATACCTCTGAAGGAAATATAGATAGAAATATACAGACCCGGGGACAGGATTTTAGCTTAACCGACACCAGCAGGAATTTCAGAGTAAACTGCTTAAAACTGATAAAATGAGGTGTTTCATAAATACGAGTGCCAGTCTGGACTATTAGGCAATTTCAGATGCAGGGTCACGCGCCACTTTTCCTTTCGGGTGAATTTACACGAAACAGCTGTTTGCAGAAGAAACACGGTGCTTTATGAAAAGACAGGATATTTTCCGATTTCAAAAGCCGTTTATAAGCTGTTTAAATAAATATAAATACATTTGAAATCAGGGTAAAAAAAAAGCTCTTTAAGTTTAAAAAGTGTGAAAAATAGAATAAATGATTAAATAACAAGAAATAAAAAGTAGATAATTAGAGAACCTAAACTAAGTAGTAATACAATATAAATACTATGACAATATAATTACTATGAGCAGTTGAAAAACAGATGGACACAGATGAAAAAAATATATAAACAAATTGAAATGAAATATTTCTCGTCAAATGAGGTACCGGATCGACCCTAATATAAAAAGGGAATTTTCAGTAACGACCATCTGCAAAATTATGGTGTCGAACTGCAGATCTGCAGATCTGAATATTAGACGGTTATGGATAACATGGTAATGTTAGGAAATCTCTATTTTAATGTTAATTTTTACTGCATTGTACATGGTAGAAATTTCTCCTGTCGTAATAATATTGCTTCAATATTATTATGGTTGAAACTATTAAAAAGGGATAAAACAAATGCTTCTTTCCTAATATAGAACAGATAAACAAACAGACTAGCTTAGATTATTGCTTTTCACTACGCACTTGAGAATGAATTGCTCAAGTTGATTATCGTTGTAGGTGTATGGATTCTAAAATAATACAAATGTGGTTTTAAAATTTGGCATTAAAAATTTATGAGATTAATTTTAAGAAACAGCGGAAGTCCTTTTCTGTTTTGTCAATTTTTAAAGAGAAATATCTTAGCCACTTTATTCTTAGTTCAACCAACTTGTGACGTTGAGAAGCAAGATTCAGTGAAGCATCCTGTCTTTGAATACGACTTAACAGAAGTCTGTCACCTAACAAAACGATCCGAAAGAAACTGCCGTGGATGGAAAGGGATTGTTGTAGTTATTAAACATGCGTAAAAAATCTCAAGCGCATGTACTACTGGCTCACTGCAAACAATGAAAACATTATGAGGTCTACTTAATCATCTAAAACTGCGGTGCCCAAACTGTGGATCGTGAAAAAAAAATTGGAGGGGTGGCGGGTAGTCTAAAGAAAATTTGTGTCATACTGAATTATTTAAATAAGAAAATATGCTTTAAGCAATTTAATTATTACATAGTTTTAATATTTTTATTTATATTTTTTATATATTAAAAATATATGATATTGTTGAATAAGGTGTCAAACTGTCTTACAAGATTACATTGCTTCCATACACTTTTACCTATATGTGCGAGACTGGGATTTCAAAATTAGTAGCTATAAATATCAAACAATGTTGATGATTAAATATAATATTTCTCCAAATATTGAATTACTGTTATCTGAGGTCCAGGTTCACCCTTCATTAGTTTCTTTTCATGAATAATTTAGTTTTATATAAATAAACTAGCTGAAAATCTGTACTTCGCTACGGATTACATTCAAATTAAATACAGCGGTCAATGTATGCAATTAATACTAAAAATATGTATAAATATATTTATAATAAATACAACGATCAATGTATGCAACTGATGTGAAAAAAAACAAAAAAATATTTATAAAAAAATCGTAAGGGATATTTTTATAGACAAAACAATGTAGAAGAAAATATTCAAATTAAATCTAATAGAACATACTAAAGAATATAGTACAGTTTGAGGAACATATCTTTTACTGTATTTTAATATTTTTTTGGATAATTTCCAATCGTCTGCCGCATTAGCAAGAAAAAAAAAATTTTTTTTTGTCTCTTTCGTTGATATGCACGTGACGATAAATTAATTTAAAGTACCAGAAAAAGAAATCACGTGATCAGCATTTAATAAATTAAATTCTAAAAATTAATCTTTAAAAAATCCCAGAAAATCAGAAAATGGAGGAAAAGATTCGAAAAAGATTTCATTTTGAAAGAATTTTTATGATCTTTTTCGTGATATAAATTTTATAACCCTTAAATTATTATTTTAAATGCAAACTTAAAAAAAGTTACTAAAACTGCTTGAAAATTTAATTTTAAAAAATCTAAGAAGAATTTTTCAAAAATCTTTCTTAGTGCACCTCTACACTATAAGAAGAATCGCCATGCAAAATTTCAGCCCTTTTGGTCCAGCGGTTTGGTCTGTGCGTTGTCTGTCAGTCAGTCAGTTACGGAACTGTTTTATATATATACTAGCTGAAAACCCGCACTTCGCTACGGAGTACATTCAAAGTAAAAACATCGGTGAATGTATGCAATTAATGCCAATATATATATAATAAATACGACGATCAATGTATATAATTGATGTAAAATATATATATATATATATATATATATATATATATATATATATATATTTATTTATAAAAAAATCGTAAGGGATATTTTTATAGACAAAATAATGTAGAAGAAGATATTCAAATTAAATCTAATATAAAGAATACTAAAGAATATAGTACAGTTTCTGGAACATTTCTCTTACTGTATTTTAATATTTTTTTGGATAATATCCAATCGTCTGCCGCATTAGCAAGAAAAAAAATTATTTTTTGTCTATTTAGTTTTTATGCACGTGACGATAAATTTATTTAAAGTACCAGAAAAAGAAGTCACGTGATCAGCATTTAATAAATTAAATTCTAAAAATTAATCTTTAAAAATTCACCAAAAATCAGGAAATGAAGGTAAAGATTCGAAAAAGATTTCATTTTAAAGGAATTTTTATGATCTTTCTCGTGATGTAAATTTTATAACCCTCAAATTATTATTTTAAATGCAAACTTAAAAAAAGTTACAAAAACAGCTTAAAAATTTAATTTTAAAAAATCTAAGAAGAATTTTTCAAAAATCTCTCTTAGTGCACCCCTACACTATAAGAAGAATCGCCATGCAAAATTTCAGCCCTTTAGGTCCAGCGGTTTGGTCTGTGCGTTGTATGTCAGTCAGTCAGTGAATGAATGAATGAATGAATGAGTCAGTTACGGAACTGTTTTATATATATAGACTAGCTGAAAACCCGCGCTTCGCTACGGAGTACATTCAAATTAAATACAACGGTCAACGTATGCAATTTATGCCAAAAAATAAATATATATATTTATAATAAATGCGATGATCAATGTATACAATTGATGTAAAATATCTATCTATCTATATATACATATTTATAAAAAAAATCGTAAGGGATATGCATTTTTTTTGGATAATATCCAATCGTCTGCTGCATTAGAAAGAGATAAAAATATTTTTTTTGTCTATTTAGTTGTTACGCACGTGACGATAAATTTATTGAAAGTACCATAAAAGGAAATCACGTGATCAGCATTTAATAAATTAAATTCTAAAAATTAATCTTTAAAAATTCACCAAAAATCAGGAAATGGAGGTAAAAGTTCGAAAAAAATTTCATTTTGAAGGAATTTTTATGATCTTTCTTGTGATATAAATTTTATAACCCTCAATGTATTATTTTAAATGCAAACGTAAAAAAGTTTAAAAAACAGCTTGAAAATTTAATTTAAAAAAATCTAAGAAGAATTTTTCAAAAATCTTTCTTAGTGCACCCCTACACAATAAGAAGAATCGCCATGCAAAATTTCAGCCCTTTAGGTCCAGCGGTTTGGTCTGTGCGTTGTATGTCAGTCAGTCAGTGAATGAATGAATGAATGAGTCAGTTACGGAACTGTTTTATATATATAGATATGAAATTTCTGATTTTTAATGTTTTAATGGGAAGCTTATAATTTTAAAATGATGCTCCTTTTTAATTCCATTTTTTGTTAATTTTGCCTAAATGAAATACAAATGCTTAATATTAAAATATGGAGTTTTATTTTAAAAGGAGTTTTATTTTAAAAGTGCAGATAGTAAACGGGACTTTTTTTTATTCTTATTATGCAAAGTAAATCAATACCCAAATTCTATATTACATTGATTGTCTATATTATATTTATTTCGTTTTTCTATCCTTTTGTTAAAATTTTCTTAATTTTTAAAAAAATATAACAAATAAATTTTTATTCGGTCGCATGATTTTTATAAAAAGAAAATGGGTCGCGGTCGGAAAAAGTTTGAGCACCACTGATTAAATATAAACTTCTCTGCACCTTCATCATAAATGCGGCGCAATTCTAGGTATGATTTTGGTCCATCCGAAGCATATCATTTATCCCGGGCAGTGATACTAGAGTAAACCAAACTCTACCTAACTTACCTTATCACTTACCTAACCAAAATTTGGTTAGGTAAGTGATAAGCGAAGCTTAGGGATACGTAAATTTTGCATAAAAAATATCGAAATTTATATATATATATTCAAAAAATTTCACACTTATTAAAAAAAATCACGATTTTCTTATTTGGTTAGGTAAGTATCAAAATTCTTAGTTAAAAGCTAACGTTGTAGTAGTGTCCACATTTTCTTGATTAAGTCTTTAGTAGTAAGAAGTAAGCAAATTTCGAGAGTGAGATCTCTCAGTTAAAGACCGTGGATGGTCTTAGATAAGCTATTATTTTAGCAAATTATTACTATTATTACCTAATTTCGCTTAAAAAGCCGTTTATCACCGAGTTTTTGCCGAAAAGTAGTAAAAAAATACTTTTCGCATTTATTCGCTCATATCGGCAAATTTCGCCTTTATTCGCATCTATTTCGTAAATACGAAAATTACGTATCCCTAGCGATGCTCCATGTGAACCGGTTATGTGTATCCCCTCCTCATGTTGTCTCCAGTGACCTGAACCAACTTGACACTCGGTGTCACTTCATGGAACTTTCCTAAAAAGACACATAAATGCCTTACACCTGCTTTGGGTATGCAGTCTTTTGTTAAGGTTCAAAAGAGATCCTCAGCATTACTACTAGGATAAATCCACAGAACAATAGTCGTCTAAAGAACTATCCGATTAACAAAAATGTGAAACCGAAGAGAACTTACCAGAATGTCCATTCACTTCTCTAGAGGAGCACTCATCGTCAGTACTAGCAGGTGGATGTTCATCTGCAGTATCTTGGCCATCTGTATTTCCCGTATCACTGGGAGAGGAAGGTGAGTTGCCAATCATCCCCATCCCTTGGGGTGGGGAGGGCGTCCGGCAGGGTAGTGTTGAGGGCATTTCATGGTACGCCCCTAGGTGGTAAGGACCTCCGAAGTCTGGTAACATTTGAGGAGGTAAGGAGCGATCCCTCGAACCCAGAGATGGAGGAGGGAAAAGATGACTAGGAATTGCATAGCTGAAGCTAGAGTTCATTAGTGGCCTAAAACCAGCCGAGGATTCCATAGTTCCTGTGTACAGAGATCCTGTGCTAGCTTACTGTTTCAAATTGTTGACAGTTCTGTTTCTCTCAGTGATAAACAGAGTAAAG
Source organism: Dolomedes plantarius (assembly GCA_907164885.2). Lineage (NCBI taxonomy): Eukaryota > Metazoa > Arthropoda > Arachnida > Araneae > Dolomedidae > Dolomedes > Dolomedes plantarius. Next base: position 116,098,296 of record OU015493.1, read on the forward strand.
AACTGATTTTCTTGCGTATTTTTTTCGAAAATAATCGAAATGTTACGTAATAAATAATTGTAATGGAAACTTTTTATTCTTCTCAGCAATAAATATTTGCTTTCTACTTCAGCCTCTTTACTTCACTCTTTCAAGACTGGTTATTATGAATAAGCAAAACCTTGTATTTCTATGTACAGGCCCCTAAATATATGTCGAAATTTCTTTATGGAAAAATTTTATACTACAGAAAAATTATCTCAGTTGTGTTTCACTTGAGTTTTTGCTATTAGTTCATTATTCAATCTGTGCAGTAAACTAATGAATTTATTTGATTCTTATAAAATCCTTTACTGCCAGTAACTTTCAATGAGATTTTTACTAATTTTTTTTATCTCTATTGATAATTTATAATGATATTCAACAAGTAGAGAATTAAAGCTTCAATATAAATAAAACATTGTTGAGAAGGGATTCACGGCACTTCATTATAAAAGCCTTATGATGTAACACAATTAAAAATTCTATTTAATATGCACAATTTTCCATTTGAATTTAATTTGATAAGTCAGTTTCTCCCCGATTTTCTTCTTGATTTTTTAGACATCGTAGGTACGCTACACGTCAACACATAATAGTACACAATGACTAAACATCATGTTTTCTTTCGAATATATTTATGACTAATGTAAGAAGCAGTTCTAAGAAATATGACGTAATGTAATAACAATGGAAAAAGCAATCTTCAAATCAATTAATACCATGTAAACATTGACCACATAAAAAGGAAGGTTTTATAATGTCTTCAACAACAATTGCATATTAAATGTCAATTTTCCTGGAAATGATATCGACAACACAATATTATCTTTAAAGTTGTTCAGGTCAAGAACTTTCTTTCACTTTTTTTCTAAAGGGAGGTAACCTTAATTTTTTTTCAAAATTTCAAAATATTTCAATTGCTTGAAAATAGCAAAATTACCATTAAAAAAATATAATTAGTACTGTGCTGATAATATACATAACTATGTCATATTTGTTTTTAATCTTATAAACATTGGTGCATTAAGAATATTATCAAGTGCTTACTAGTAGCAAAGTAGAAGCAAACTTCTTTCACATATCTTGGAACAAACAATAAATCACGGCAAGCCAGGCGCCAAACATTTATTTATGATTATTATCGGGTAATCACTCACCGCCAGAAAGTTCCTCTTCAGGCACAAATGCTAACTAACGCAAAGGAGCACAGAGATCGAAATGACGAACTTTTGGATGGATCAAAATCTCATACCATGCTCTGGGATGCACAAAACTCCTCCCATCCGAAACGGGGGAGAAATCTCATTGGATCTGATAGTTGGACAACCCACATCCGGGGATTTGCGATGAAGATGCAAGTGAATTTGGCTCAGTTTGTAGTATATATGGGATTTACTTTTTTTTTTTTTTTTGCAGTTTTTTTTCGAGGTATTGATTTGAACTTGATTATATCCATGTGTGACTACCGAGATATATATATCTAGTTTAAATGCATATAAGTTTCAGACTACCATGTTTTGAGTTACTTAGAGTTTTATTTATATATATATATATATATATATATATATATATATATATACATACATATGTTTGTGTGTTTCGTTTTCCCTTTAATTACTAAATACAGCATAACATTGTAAAGAGGAGTTTGGAAATGTTTGGACATACGAGAATATATTAAGAGTCATGTTGGAATTACAGATTAAAAAATATATATAAATATTTAACTAATATAATTCTTATATAAAAATATATAAGAATTTTATTAGTTAAATTAATTCAGGGGTTTGATTTTTCGGGAATTTCAATAAAGCAATTTAGCAGCAACCATTACTGTTGAAAAAGTATACCATTATAATTAAAACATTGACATATTTCCTCAGTGACTATTTTCTTCTATTCTCCTAATATATTATAAACTAGAAGGTAACCCGTCATTTTGACGTCATAATAAGAATAATGACGTCATAATGGAAAAAGTATATGAAAGTTAAAAAATATCCCGAATTATCTAACAATATTGCATTTAATCAACACCCTGTAAATGCATACCCTTTCATTATTTTTTATTTATTTAGGTTTTCATGCGATTAGAGTAGTAGACTACCATCCAACCCGTCATTTTGACGTCATAATACTAATAATGACGTCATAATGGAAAAAGTATATGAAAGTTAAAAAATATCCCGAATTATCTAACAATATTGCATTTAATCCACACCTTGTAAAAGCAAACCCTTTTCATTATTTTTTATTTATTTAGTTGTTCATGCGATTGGAGTAGTAGACTGCCATCCAACATGTCATTTTGACGTCATAATGCTAACAATGACGTCATAATGGAAAACGTATATGAAAGTTAAAAATATCCCGAATTATCTAACAATATTGCATTTAATCCACACCTTGTAAAAGCAAACCCTTTCATTATTTTTTATTTATTTAGTTTTTCATGCGATTGGAGTAGTAGACTACCATCCAGTTCTTTTCAGCTCACTACGCGATATGAATACTTGAGCTACTTGATTCATTCACATTCAAGTTTGTTTACTTTCAGAATTCATCGCAAAAGTAAACAGTTTTTTTAAAAACTGTTAAATATACAGCTAAAAACATCCAATTTTTTTTAGTTCCGAATGTTTTATAGAAAAATAGGCTGAACAAACGTGATTTGATGGAGAAGATATTAGTTTTTAGGTAAGAAAAAATTCTGATCCACATCTGAAATTGAAATTAAGGCTAACCAGCCTTTTGTTTACTGAGGGCTTCAATTGAAAGATGACTACAGCCAGGAAGTGTTATACAGAGACAACGGTTATTATATATATATAATAATATTAAAAGGTATTAAATAAACTATGGTCTCTTCGTATAATTTTTCTCTTGTGGAAGAAATGTGGTTTTGTGCATTCATAAAATATATGCAAGTTCGATTTTACTTCCTTGTATGTAAATCACAAGTGTTTCATTCATGAAAGTCTTTCATTCTTCACCAAGAATTTCTGCAGCCATTAAGTTGCTTGAATTTCTTAAGGTCTATAAGAAATTGGATTAAACAGCATGTCAGACTTGTCTATAATGTACTAGCAAATTCTCACGAACTTTGACAGATATTTGACAGATCTTTTTTAATATAAAAAAGATACTGATATGATGCGTCGTTTAAAAGTCATTGTTGGGACCAAAGAAAAAAAATTATGAATGACGTATAAAATAAAATTTTTACCAGAAAAAAGAAAATTCATATTAAATTGTTACTGCTTTATAAAAGTGCTGTTCTATGACTGTTTTTAAAGTTTTTTTTAAATTTATAATTTGGGGGGTTTAGTTACATAAATTTTCCCCCTTACAAATCTATCAAAAATTTCTATTCTTATCTGGATTAGAATCTTTTTAAAATATTGTTAAAATTACTGAAAATGCTCTGTTTTTTTAGCTCTCTAAAATAGTTTGTTTTCTTGATTTGTTGTTTCTGTGGACTACACTGCGAAAATTTCATTATTCAGTGCTTTCAGTCCCACATGATCAGTCAAAACCTCCTAAGTAAAATACGGTTTTACAAGGTTAAAAAGTCTTCTGGATTCTTTTTTCACTTCTATCATTTCGTCTACAGTTACCAGCGATCACATCGTACGTCGTAAATTACGATCTTCATATTTTAAAACGATTTACCTCTGTGATTCCCTGTAAGCATAATTTCCCCGATTTGATAACCAGTCTGCATGCAAAAAAAATGCTAATCCGTAGTAAAATTAATTTTCCTCTCCTCCAATTGAAGAAATATGCGTATAAAGGAATTGTAGGCTTATATATATATATATAAAACATTTAAAACCCAAAAAAACTTTTAAAATTCCAAATTTAATTCAAAAATGCTTGGGCGTAACGAGTTGAATATTAATAGCGCAGTTCGATTTCAAGAACAAAGGAATTGACTTAAATCAGGCATCTCTTATACAACCCCTGTTACCACTTATACAACCCCTGTTGTTTCCCAATCTGTCAGAGCCCAGAGTCCAGGACACCAGCCAATTGCTGCAAGAGTTTTAGTATCACGTGGCAATACTTATATTAAGTTATAAATTGGTGAGCCTTAGTGTACTGGTATGATTTTGTGGATTGTCATTGCCCCACTATGATGTAGCAGTTCAGAGAAATAAAACGTTTGTCCGTAAAGTGTGAAGTGATCCTTTTGATGGGGCTTTTGATGGGGCTTTCGAGTACCCCAGGGTGACAGCGAGCCCTACCGGCCAAACAACTGGGTTTATGCGGGAAATTAATGGACGACAACGCGCTCCCACATAGAGTCGATCTGGTCGCCGAATTTCTGGAAAGTGAGGATATTCGCCAGATGGATTGACCAGCCAGATCTCCACATCTAAATCTTAAAGAGCATGCCTGGGACGATCTGGGGAGAGCAATCGCAACTCGCTATCCACCTACCAAAACCATCCAGGGCCTGAAAACGGTGTTGCTGGAGGAGTGGGACCGACTGCCACAGAGTCTCATAAACTGCCTGATTTCCAGTATGAATTCACGTTGTGAGAGCTATCTAACTGTAACAGGGGACCATACCCCCTATTAACCCATTTTTTTTGTTTTGATATTGTAAGCTCTGTTTTACACCTTACGACGCTGATGAGTCTTACGCATGATCATGCGTGTGTATTATAACTGTTGGATGTTTTTTTGTTGTTGCTGTTTTGCATTATATCAACCTATGTACATACCAAATTTCATTAAAATCTGTCCAGTAGTTCTGGGGATAATCGACCAAATCTGAAAATTTTCTTACTTTTGAACATAAGTGTATGCATGAGTATGTATGTATATACACTGCTGGCCACCCAAATTGCAACACCAAGAAAGACAAGAGATATCACAACAAAATTTATTTTGTAGATAACATGTTGACCAAGTATCAAATGATTAAATTTATAGACTTCTGTGAAGTGTGGTTCCTGCCAAAATCAGTAGCCAGAGTAGCCGCCATTGTTGGAGATCACCGCTGCCACACGCCTCGGCATTGATTCAAAGAGACTTTGGATGAGTTCTTGGGGTACAGCAGACCAAGCAGCTTCCACACGTTGCCAAAGTTGATCTGCTGTGGCAGCTGGGGATGGAATCTGGGTCAATCGTAGAGCAACCATGGACCACATGTTTTCTATCGGCGAAAGATCCGGAGAGCGAGGCGGCCAGGGAAGCAATTCAATCTGGCGATTGACGAAGAACCGTTGGACAATGCGTGCCACGTGTGGTCGCGCATTATCCTGTTGAAATATGGCTGTGGGCAAGCCCTGAAGGTAAGGAAGGACAACTGGCTCCAACACCTCGGAGATGTAGCGCTGGCTGTTTAAAGTACCGGCAATGCGTACTAGAGGTGTGCGAGAGTGATATCCAATACCGCCCCATACCATAATACCCGGTGGAGGACCAGTGTGGCGGTGCATAACGCAGCTGTTCAGCATCCTCTCTTCACGGTGTCTCCAGACTCGAATGCGGCTATCGTTGTGTTGCAGACAGAAGCGTGACTCGTCAGTAAAGACAATTTCAACACAACATAGTGTCGCGGACGCTGTTGGAGTCACCAGAAGTGTCGTTGCAAGGCTATGGAATCGATTCCAAGAAACAGGGAATGTTAGACGTCGACCAGGGCAAGGTCGGCCACGCGCCACTACAGCAACTGATGACCGGTATAGACTGATAACAGCTCGTCGAAACAGAACAGACAATGCTACTCAGCTGCAAAGACAGTTGTTATTGGCAACAGGACGAAGGGTGTCCAGCCAAACAGTACGTAATAGTCTTCGTCAGGGAGGTCTCTTTGCACGTAGGCCAATGGTCTGCATTCCTTTGACCTCACGCTACCGTACGAAGAAGATGGGCTGCTGAACAGCGAGATAGGGAGCAACGTGATTGGAGCCAAGTGCTGTTTACAGACGAGTCCCGATTCAGTCTGGAGTGTGACACCCGACGTGTTTTGTTATGGAGGGAAAGGGGCACTCGAAATAACCCCACATTCGTTCGTGAAAGGTCACAGTACAGACGAGCTGGTTTTATGGTATGGGGTGGAATCAGCATAGGTGGACGTTCGGACCTGCATATCATTCGGAATGGTACTTTGACGGCCCGAAAGTATGCAGACGAGATACTAAGACCTCATGTCATACCTTACGCTGCAGCCATTGGAGATTTCTTTGTTTTCCAGCATGATAATGCCAGACCGCATACAGCTCGTCTTGTGGAGAACATGCTTGAAGCTGAAACAATACAGCGTATGGAATGGCCAGCGTGCTCTCCTGACCTGAACCCAATCGAGCTTGTTTGGGACATGCTCGGACGACCCATTGCTGCGAGGCCAAGGCCTCCTTTTACTCTCCGAGACTTGGAGATTGCACTTCTTGAGGAGTGGAACAGTATTCTCCAAATTCTTATCGATAACATGATCGCATCCATGGAAAACAGGTGTGCAGCAGTCTTAGCTGTCCGAGGAGACCACACGCCATATTAAAAATCTTGCATCATTTCTAAACAATACTTTTTTTTTATCGTTTACATGTAACCAAATTGTTGCCCTAAATCATCGTTTCATGTTTTTTCCACATTTTCAAAGAATTAAAGCTTAATTACAATTTTTTGACGTCTTTTTTTCTGTATTGTGCATTGATACGCGTGTACTATCCATTTTATGCCAATCCGTGGCTGTCTCGCACGGTTTTCTTAACTTCTTTGCTTGCTCCCCTAATTTTTTTGAGTAGTGTATATATATATATATATATATATATATATATATATATATATATATATATATATATAGTGGAACTCTCGATCGATCGTTCCCGCATCTATAGTTTTCCCGCATGTATCGTTCAGTGCAATAAGTCCCTTTAAAACCGATCGATCTAGATTCCACTGTATATATATATATATATATATATATATATATATATATATATATATATATGTGTGTGTGTGTGTGTGTGTGTGTGTGTGTGTGTGTGTGTGTGTGTGTGTGTGTGTGTGTATACACACACTATCTACCAATAAGTATTTGGACACCTGTGATAGAAAAGAAGAACAAAATTTATTCATATTCAATAGTTGGTAGAGCCTCCAAGAGACGTAATTGCAGCCTTAACCCTCCCGGGCATGCTTTCCACAAGTCCCTGTATGACAGTAAGTGGTATTTTCTTCCACTCGGCTTGGAGAAGACATGTAAGTTCCTTCACCGATTTTGGACCTTTGCTGCACCCCTAAATTCGGCTATCTAACTCGTCCCAGATGATCTCGATAGGGTGCAGGTCTGCTATCTGGGCAGGTCAGTCCATTCGTCGATTAACTGCATTGTCACCATACCAATCTATGGTGGAACTCGTAGCATGACAGCTGGCGTTGTCGTCCTGGAAGTAACATGAGTCCAACCCGTAAAACTGCCACAATGTAGGAAGCACACTGTCTTCGCCTTGATTCGTCGCTCCAGAGAACCCGTTTCCATTGATCTCACTGTATAGCATGAAAAATGTCCTTCAGATGAAAATGTGTGTTTCTTGTATATTTTTGGCTGGAAATAACGAATCTGTAATTATATTTTGCTTACCACGCACCATTTTCACAAAAATCCACATTTTAGCAATGGAAATCTATACTGTAGCGGCGTTTGCCGCTACACAAAATAAGTTTATTTAGAAGACGACAAAGCCATTTTGTAGACTATTTTGCGGAGAAACAAGCCATCGTAAATTGCTGTGATGTGAATGGCCTATTTCAGGCATTGGGACAAGAACATAATCCCGCGGAGTGGCGCCTGTTTATTGACTCGTCCAAACGTAGCCTCAAAGCAGTGCTCCTCCATATAGGCAATGTTTGTCCGTCTGTTCCTGTAGCATATTCTACAAATACAAAGGAAACTTACGAAGTTATGAGTACTATACTGAAGTCAATTGAGTACACTATACATTCAAATGGCACATTTGTGGAGATTTGAAAGTAATTGGGATATTAACATCATGCAACAGGGATACACTAAATTCTGCTGCTTTCTCTGCAAATGGGACAGCCGTGACAGAAAAAAATCACTACGTCCGCAAGCAGGGGCCTCCAAGAAAAAACTTCATTCCTGGCACCAAAACATATCACATGAACCACTTGTGAATCCTCAGTGTGTCTTTCTTCCACCATTGCACATTAAACTCGGTTTGTTGTAAATATTTGCAAAAGCTCTGGACAGAAAAGGAGTGGCTTTCTTGCATCTCAAGAACAAATTCGAAAATTTAAGTGAGGCAAAGGTAAAAGAAGGGGTTTTTATTGACCCACAAATTCAAGTAGTCTTTCATGATGAAGATATTGAAAATAAACTGTCACAAATAGAAAAAGAAGCCTGGCTAGCATTGAGATCAGTGTGCTCACGTTTCTTTGGAAATCAGAAAGCTGAAAACTATGAACATTTTGTTGGTGACATGGTGAAATACTTTCATGTTATAGGTTGCAATTTGTCTTTAGAACTACACTTTTTGGACTCACCTCTGGACTTCTTTCCTCAAAACCTTGGTGCAATTAGTGATGAGCACGGGGAAAGATTTCATCAGGACATATCTACGTTTGAAAAGCGTTTCAGTGGACGATGGAATAGAAATATGCTAGCTGAATATTGCTGGTCTGTTATCAGGGACACACCAATAGAAGTCTACAAGAGGAAACGGTCAGAAAAATCACTTTAGCGTTTGTGTTTTCTATAATCAAGCCTCTGTTACATTTCTATGTAACCAGTTTGTATAAATATGAGAAGTGGGTCCCCTACAAAAACGGTACGTGGTGAACCATTTTGGTTTTGATATATGAATCAAGCACCTTTTGTTTATACAGAATCCCATAGTTTCATCTAAAGGACAGAAAAAAGTCAGGCAAATTTGTTGTACAGTGTCCTCGGTCCACTTTCGACGTGCTTTGCACCACATTAACCAAGCACCGTGATTGGACTTTGTAGTCAAAGGCTTATGGGTGACAGCATGACCATGAAAACCAAGCAGATGTGCTTCTTTACGGATTGTACTCATCAAAACACACTTCCGGATGCCTGTTGAAATTGGACTGTTGGAACTTGGAGTATGTGGGCCATCGGTTGGGTGCGGTCTTTCCGAATTTCTCTGGACAGCACCCGTCAGACTCTATCTCCCAGTTACGTGAGGCTGCCGACTCGGGGCACATTCCGACAATCACCGCTCACCTTCTACTTCTGAATCACATAGGCCACTGTCGATTTTGGGTAATTCAGCTCGCTAGATATGTCTCTTAAGGATCGGCCATTCTCGTGATACCCGACGATTACACATTTCTCGAAATCAGAAAGCTCTGCACTTCGTGGCATCTTGCATGCGACTAATGCCACTGTTGTTTCCTACACGATATTTAACTGCGGAAGGCGTGCCGTTTATCAGGACCGCAGATATTGTCATTTGCATGGGTGTCCAAATACTTATTGGTAGATAGTGTGTATAACACACACACACACACACACACACACATATATATATATATATATATATATATATATATATATATATATATATATACACTGAAGGGCCACTGAATTTGGGATAGCAAAGCCTGTGCAAATTGTGTAGCGCTGCGCATCATGTATGCGCAAGTGAGGGCGCTGTGGTAACTGCATATATAGCGCGTACTGTGGTTGTTCTGAATTAGTTGTTGGAATTGCCAGTATGGGTAAACTGCCTGATTTAGACGCCTTCGATCGCGGACAAATCGTAGGTGCGCGACGCATGGGCCATTCAATTTCCGAAATCGTCAGACAGCTAGGATTTTCAAGGTCGACAGTGTCAAGAGTATACCAAGAATACATGGATGGTGGAAAAAAACTAGCGATCGGGCAAACTGCAAAGGACAATTAGCCTTGACAGTGCGTGGTGAGAGACGGCTCAGGCGTATTGTACGTAGCCAGCGAAGCCAAACATTAGCTCAAATTACCACCCAGTTTAATGACGGTGCCAGTCGTACAGTCAGTAAACGGACTGTGCAACGCTCGCTTCACCGTATGGGTTTCGGGAGCTGTCGACCTACAAGAGTACCATTGCTCTATACTCGCCATCGGGCTGCACGTCTTGCCTGGGCAAGAGAGCACAGAGACTGGAGTGTAGAGGACTGGAAATGAGTAGCATGGAGTGATGAGTCTCGATTCCGACTACTTAACGCCGACGGGAGGCTGAGAACATGGCGTCAGGCTCATGAAGCCATGGATCCTGCATACCTGGTTGGAACTGTACAAGGGCATGGTGGCTCAATCATGGTCTGGGGTGTTTTTTCGTGGCACAGTTTGGGATATTTGATGCGTGTACCAACCTCCCTCAATGCAATTCGGTACGTAGAGTTGCTGCGTGATCACCTCCATCCGTTTATGCTGTTCTGCTATCCGCACGGTAATGGAGTTTTCCAGCAAGACAACTGTACCTCTCACAAGTCCCGGTTGGCTACTGTCTGGTTGGATGAGCATTCCTCTGACTTCTCTGTCATGAATTGGCCACCTAGAAGCCCAGACTTAAATCCTATTGAGCATCTTTGGGATGTTTTGGAACAAGGCGTGAAAGGCCATCACACAGCACCAAAGAACCTTACTGAATTATGGACAGCTTTAGCCAATATTTGGCAAGCCATTCCCGTGGAGCGTTTCCAGAAACTTGTTGAATCTATGCCTCGTCGTGTGGCAGCCGTTATCAAGGCCAGAGGAGGCCCAACTCGTTACTAGGTAGGTATCCCTAATTCAGTGGCACTTCAGTGTGTATATATATATATATATATATATATATATATATATACAGTCGAACCTCCATATATCGAAGTAGCAAAATGCAGGAAAAAAATGCGATATATAGAAATTTCGATATATAGAATTGATGTTAGTCTTATCATAATTCTCCTAAAACATTAAAATTAACGCTAATTTCGTATACGAAACTCAATTTCTAATTTATATGCGAATCACATTAAATGAAAGGTAATAACTAAAAAATGAATTAATATGAAAGATTTATTGAGTACTATATACCTCTTAAAAAAACTATAATCCAGACAGTGGTTACAGTGATCACAGTTACATTCTTTAAGAAAAAACTACGAATATCTTGCTGAACAGCCAGTTTTGCGGAAAGTTCATCAAAGAAATGCTCGTATTTATTCAGTCTACTAAAAACTTCATCAGGGAATTGAAGTCCACGACGGATTGTTTCAAACGCCAAAAATTGGGAGATTTTATTCTAAAGTAGAATAAAATCTCCCAATATGTCCTGAAAAAAAATTTCGATATATAGAGATTTTTTCGATATTTAGAAACAGTTTTTCTATGCAATGAACATGGGGATTTGCTAAGAGTTCGATATATAGAAAATTTCGATATGGGGAAGTTCGATATATGGAGGTTCGACTGTATATATATATATATATATATATAAAGAGAGGGGGTTATTTGGGAATATTATGACGTAGTATAGTGATGTATGGTCAGCACATCAACTCTCCGGATAGCCAGTTGTATATTAAGAGTTGAAAAAATTGATAAATGGTAATGTGTTTCTTCGGCCGTAATAATATTAATATCAAAATGCCATTATCCTTCTGGCTCGCCACCATCCGAAGTTTATGAAGAATTCGAGTTACTTTTTATACTCCAACGAAATGAAGGTTTATTTTGAGATACTTTTAATAAGTCTTAATCTATAGTCGATATTGATAAGTAGAGATTGAAACTAACCATTACTAAACGTTTTAAAAAGTACCTTTTTTGAACTTAGCAAAGAACTCACCAAGAATATAATTGACTGAAATCATCTATAAAAAATACTCAAACTTTTTTTTCATTTTTTTTTTTGGACTTAAGAGTAATTATCGACCTGATTTCAGTTTTCCAAGACTTAAGTGGTTTTGCAGCAAATAAAAAATATATCTTTTAGCCGACAGATGACAGCAAAGAAATTTGAAAATAAAATTAATCTTTCGCCTAAACTTCATGCTCCAACTTTAATCTATTTAATCGCTTAATAAAACTTACTGAAGTTTCGACTCTCTGCCATTTATAATTTTATCCCATTTTTTAGGTAATTTCTCTCCAAATCTGGTAACTTCGTTTCGCATTCGAAAAAATTAGTGTAGACATAAAAAAAAAGAAATAGCTTAATGATAGCTAATCTGAACTAAAGCCTTAAAATTTCTTGTTACTCAGAAACAAATCTTGCTCTTAATGTATTGAATTGCGGATATATAGGTGTTAGCTTAATATGCATAATTTATTGTTGTCAGACATAAGGACAATAAGCAGAGTGTGGCTGGCAGTACATAACGACAAAAACAGAGATAAAATTAAAGTTCTTTATTCGAAGTTATAAAAAAACTACAATATTAATTAACATTCAAACATAATAAAATAAAAACTGTCTCAGGCACGCAGTCCACGAGACATCTCGCTTATAATAGGTTCTATCTCAGCCGGCAAAACAGAGAAAAGATGGCGAGAGCAAAAGCAAGGGCTAACGAGCTCGCTACGCAGTCGATATATATACACACAATATTTGCATAAATTATAAACACCACACAACGAGTTGATCCCAACTCGTAATCAATAAACCGAATAAAACCCCACTAACATTTGATGAATGCAAATGACGTCATACAACAGAATCTGGGGTAATGACGTCATTTACAAATGAATATACTATGTTCTCACTTTTGATTACCCGATCACTAGGATATTAAGAAACCGTATTTGGCAACTGCCAAAATCAAAAGAATAGCGTGAGTGCAATACTACACTACGGGAAACTAAAGGTAAGTTACTTTCCGGTAAAAAAATCCTAACATTCATTAATGAGAAATGGGCATAAGTTTAATAAGTCAGTAAAAATACTCCCAAGAAACCGAATTCCAAATTAATAACAACTAAGACCAACGCGTTAAAAAAGAAAACAAGTCCAACACTTGTTTTCTGTTTAATCCTTCAAATGCTATATAAACAGATCTCCCTCTTCCCCAAAGCAATCGGGAGCTAATCTAACAGGTGTTATAACCTCATCCAGCCCCTATTCTGTCTGCCTCCTGCGGTTAACTTCTCCTCTCCCCCCATGCCATATGGAAGCGTAGGAGAAAAGAAAGCGAGTAACCTGCCCCGTTATTCTTCCCTATCCCAGCCCGATGAATAACACGCATCTGCCGATAGGAAAGTTTTCATAAAGTACTTATATTTAAATTAAGCGGGCAGGTTGTTTCGGCTTTGTTCGCCATATGGCGAGTCATATAGTACGCGCTCATTCACAAAGAGTTACGAATGAAGTATTCCGATTTAGGTTGTTGGTGGAGATCGCTGATACAATGCGCTGAAGTGGCCGGAGATGACTTTGTGGCACATGGCAGCATTTCTTAACTTAAAAGTCTATGAACGTTAAATCGGATCAGAACGTCTTGGTAAAGTTATAATATGCCGAATACGGTTATATCTGCAATTGAAATTAACAAAATTAAAATGATTTCTCTATATTGTACCAAACTTCGCACCTACGTTAGCCAATTTTTTTTTCAAATACTAGGGGTTTCGTCCCTAGGCTCGCAACGCTCGCTCCTCTGTTATGGCTAATAGCGAGATACATAGGGGTGATTCTCGGACAATGTAACAGCTTCCATCCATTTACTATTGTCACCCTTAACGCGAAGGGCGTTTCATCACTGTTGAATTATCAGCTTTAAAATCAATTAAAAGTCGAAAATTCAAGATATAGACTTGAAATGAGGTTTATATGAATAAGAAAGCTTTCAGCTTCCAGATGATGTAAATATTTTCTTTGTAAGATAAAAACTCGAGGAGCATCGATATTACATCCACATAGGGGACGATATTTCTTGAAAAACTGTGTTTCATTTTTTGATGAAAATATTTGTCTGTTTTAAAATGTTTTTAAACAAATGAGGTCTAGTTTGAAAGAGAAATGTCTGTAGTCTTAGATTGTAAAAAGATCAAATTTCTAAGAACTTTTTTTTGGTGAGTTATCGTAATCTGAAGATGAAAAAGTCAATATTTCTTGAAAAACTGTGTTTCATTTTTTGATGAAAATATTTGTCTATTTTAAAATATTTTTAAACAAATTAGGTCTATTTTGAAAGAAAAATGTCCGTAGTCTTAGATTGTAAAAAGATCAAAATTCTACGATCATTTTTTTGGCGAGTTATCGTAATCTGAAGATGAAAAAGTCAATATTTTCCCACAAAACATAAAATTTTAAAAAAAACTTAAAGTCTAATGAAGATGAGACATGTCTTACTTCGGTCACCCCATTTTTCTGCATCCATTGGTATCGCTCTCGACCCCATACCCCCAGCGGTTTCGGAGGAGATAGCGTGACAAGCTTTTGACAGCGGTAGCGGGAGTTCATTTTTTTTTAGAATAGAGATTGTCTTCTGTTTCATCCCTATTTCGTTAACTTTGTTACAAAGTAGCATAAATAAAATCAACCAAAAACACCAGCGATGCGTGAGTTAAAACCTAAATAGATTATATAAGACTACATAAGCGTAACTATGCGAAACATAAAAACTTTTATTTTCCTTACATGACTTTTGATCCTAGGTTTCTCAAAACTCCTTTTGAATTTAGATCAGTCACATTCAGTTTTAGCACAACCTGTGTTTGTATAGAACTACTTCGCATTTTTGAGTAAAACATAACTAAGAATTATGCATGACTAAGAGACCTGTGCGACCCTTTCACATGCGATTAAAATACGATAAATTTTATAGCGAGGTTAGTGATTTGTAGTAGGATGAAAGAAGAACTGGTTCATTTGTAGCAATTGTTTATTTGTCAAATAACAATGGTGCGTAAGGATAATACAAAACCAATTTCAAAACGCCTTTGGCCACAATATTATAGGTGAAGAATAAGACAAAACAGGCGAACATGAAATTTGAACACGTCAAAACACCTTTGTAGACAATATTAAAAGTTAAATATTACACAAACTCGTGAAAAATGTGATATTTACATTACAAAACCTCTGTTCGCACTATTTGACTGTGCCGTTTCGATGCATCCAGGAAAAGAACTTTAAGGCCAAAAGTCAATTTTTCACTTCGATTTTTAAATAAACAATACAATGTGTCATTCTGAATTAACAATTCTTTAGAAGCGAAGAACTTTGTCTATAAAATGGTAACTTTATCGATTTTGGTTTAAGTATGAAGGGAGAGAAAGGGATCGTAACAAAAAATCATCTTCTAGAAATAATAGATATGATTTTTCCATGCAAAAAGAATAGTGTACACCTACGCGGATGTTGCCAATAAAGAAACACATTAATAAAATGATAGAATGATAATAAAAACAAACGATTTTTAAATTTAAATGTTCAGTGAGATTGATAATGTAAAATAAAAAAAGCTAGCACGCACGATCTAGGGGATAAAAAATTGTTTATAATGTTTATACTTCGATTTTTAAACAAACAATAAGATGTGTAATTCTAAATTAACAATTCGCACGAAACGGAGATCTTAATCTTTATAATGGTACCTCATTTATCAATTTTAGTTAATTGTGAAGGAAGAAAAAAGGATGAAACACAAAAACACCTTTTAGAAATAATATATATAGATATTTATACTTTACATACTATAAAATGTCTCCATAAGGTTTATAAGCTAGAAACTTTTTTTTTATATCTGAGGAATACTACTCATATTAAAGTTCTAAATGTAGTAAATAATCTATATATATAAAACAGTTCCGTAACTGACTCATTCACTGACTGACATACAACGCACAGACCAAACCGCTGGACCTAAAGGGCTGAAATTTTGCATGGCGATTCTTCTTATAGTGTAGGGGTGCACTAAGAAAGATTTTTCAAAAATTCTTCTTAGTTTTTTTCAAATTAAATTTTTAAGCTGTTTTTGTAACTTTTTTTAAGTTTGCATTTAAAATAATAATTTGAGGGTTATAAAATTTATATCACGAGAAAGATCATAAAAATTCCTTTAAAATGAAATCTTTTTCGAACCTTTACTTCGATTTTCTGATTTTTGGTTGAATTTTTAAAGATTAATTTTTAGAATTAAATTTATTAAATGCCAATCACGTGATTTCTTTTTCTGGTACTTTAAATAAATTTATCGTCACGTGCATAAAATCTAAATAGACAAATTTTTTTTCTTTCTAATCCAGCAGACGATTGGATATTATCCAAAATAAAATAAATATCCCCAGGGCCGTTCCAACCCGGGGGGTGCCAGGGGTGCGGGGCACACGGGCGGCACATCAAAGGCGGAGGCAAGTCAGCCGCCCGGATAAAAAAAAATTTAAAACTCATTTTTTAGTAAAATAATCAATATAAAAATATTACCATTATGATAGGTAACTACTTAGAGTTAAAAAATGCATTTTACAAGTATAACTGGAAATAAACAGTAAGGTTCGGACTCAGAAGGAGAAGTGACGCGCCCAGGCGACAGTCGCGACCTGTAGCTACAGCTGTGGCTCAGTATAATAAGCTCCGTACGATTGCATGTATCGCTTTGAGTGGCTTGTCTGGGCGCGGGTAGCTGTGGCGAACGCGCGCCACAGCTGTGGCTCTGTATAATAAGGCCCTTAGATTTATCGCTTTTGCGAAGCCAGTGTGTCTACAGGACACACTGGCTTCGCAATCTGATCTAGCAAATTGATCTAGTGTAATTTTTGTTTATTCGGCACATGCTGACCAACAAAAATATTTCACAGGTAAGTAAACTTGATGATATTTTTTTCTTTTGAGCGGTTAGCAGTTAGAAATTGAAATAATACATTTATGGTTTGATATTTGTTTTTTAAAAAAGCTAGGTTTCATTACTTAATTCTATTTTAAAGGGGTTTTTTATTTTGCAAATGTTAAACATATACTACAGGAACAAGTGTAAACTTGGATTTTTGAACTGCATCACCTTATTTTTTTAACAGGTACGTGAAATATGGGAATTCAGAAATCGGGAAAATACGATTTTTTAAATTAAAGTAAACGTACGGGGAATTGTATTTAAAATATGAACAAAATTAAAATAAAATTGATTTGGAACGTTTCTTTGCAAAAGTCAATCTTTATCGAGAAACAGCTTAACTTACATTGCGCCTTTTTTATAAGTTCTTTACGAAAAGAACTTCATTTTTTTACAGATGTCTGATAATCGAAAAAAGCTTTCTGGGGCCCAATACAGAAAAAGAAAACTTGAAAAAGAAGAATTAGTAAAGAAGGCTTGTGGTTCATTAAAAACATTTTTAATCCCAGCAAGATCGCATGAGGCGCCATCAAGTTCCAGAGATACAAATGTGACGGAGACCGAAATCGCAATCCCCAAGGAAGATGTTTTAATCGCAGAACCAAGTCTTGAAACCAGTGAAACCGTGACCAGTAAGACCGTGAAGATTTTCTTCATCTTTCTTATAAAGATGATGTTTATAAGGATCCTAGCTGTTGGCCTTCCGTACTATCTGACAAAATTAAATTAACTTTAGTAGAGTTAGGCCCTACCCCACTTACAGAAGCGGATGTAAACTTTCCTTCTATTTATTATAAAAAAAAATTAAGTAACGGGGAAATAATTCCAAGAGTTTGGCTAGTGTATTCTAAGTTAAAAGATTGTGTATTTTGTTTTCTTTGCAAATTATTTAAAACTTTGTTGAGGGATATAACGATTGGAGACATTTAACTCAGATTATAGAACGTCATGAAAAATCTAAAAGTCACATTTGTAATACAACATCTTGGATTGATTTAAATAAATCAATTTCTTCTAAAACATCTACTGATTCTCTAAATGAGAAATTAATAAATATGGAAAAAGATAGATGGGTTTCCGTGTTAAAAATTATAATTTATACCGTTAAATTCTTAGCCGGTCAAAATTTGTGTTTTAGAGGCAAAAATAATAAGTTATACGAGCAACAAAATGGAAACTTTTTAAAATTAATTGAAGAAATTGCAAAGTTTAATGATACCATATCAGACCACCTCACTAGAATTAGCAAAAATCCATCAAGTATGCCTCATTATTTAGGTGTTCATATTCAAAATGAACTTATTTCCCTTTTGGGCCAAAAAATAAGACACGAAATAATATCGCTCTTAAAAGTTAGTAAATATTATTCTATTATTTTAGATTCCACCCTTGATCTGAGTCACCAAGACCAACTTACTGTTGTAGTACGATTTGTTCTATTAAATAATAAATCAAAGCAATTAGAAATTAGGGAGCATTTTTTGGGATTTATTCAGAGCCTGACTAAGGCAGGGGCATACGGGGCAGTTGCCCCGGGCCCCCACATCAGAGGGGGCCCCCAAATCAAATAGAAAGTTTATTTTACGTTTCCTTCTTTAATGAACTTTAGAATTGTCAGAAAATCAATAAAATGGACAGAATGATATTTCGTCTGACCATTGGAGGGTGGGGGGACTTTATAGCTATTTTAGGTTCTAGTCAATTTTCTTGTTATATATCTATAATGAGATGAAAAATTTAAATACTCCCATAAAGTTCAGTTCTTCATTACTGAAGTAGTGAAGCAGAGGGGGGCCCCAAAGAAGTTTTTGCCCCGGGCCCCAATTACGCTAAGTTGGGCCCTGGAATTATTTCAATACAAGATTCGACAGGACAGGGTTTAACTAATTTTTATTAGATTTTTTGGAGACTCACAACATTTGTTTGGAGGATTTAAGGGGGCAGGGTTATGATAATGGTGCGAATATGAAGGGTCGCAATAATGGTTTACAAAAAAAGTTCTTGACTTAAACCCTAGAGCTTTTTATGTGCCTTGTGCGGCTCATAATTTAAATTTAGTTGTTAATGAAGCTGCAAATGCGTCTTTAGAAATTACAAACTTTTTTGCAATTGTACAGGAGCTATACGTTTTCTTCTCCGCATCCACTAAACGTTGGAAGGTCCTAAAAAATGAAATTCCAACTTTAACGCTTAAACCCCTTTCAGATACTAGATGGGAAAGCAGAATAGATGTGCAAAAAGTTCTTAGACACAATCTAACAAAAATATATGATGCTTTATATACCCTCTATTCTGGTAATACTAGAGACTCTGAAACTGGAAACATGGCAAATTCATTACTTTTGAAAATTAAGTCGTTTAAATTTATTTGTTCCATTATTACATGGTATAATGTGTTAACAAAAATTAATATCATAAGAAAAGCTATGCAGGAATCGGATGCTATACTACCAAATATTATTTTAATGTTAGAGCAAACCAAAACATATTTATATAATATTAGGTCAGATAAAGATTTTAGTGATATTTTAGAAGAGGCAAAAAATATTGCTGAAGATATCGATTGCGACACTTCATTTCCTCTGGTTAATATTGTAAGACCCCGAGCAAAAAAAACGTTTATATGACTACGAATGTAAAGATGAGGCTCCAAAAAATCCAGAAGACCAATTCAAAATTAATTTTTACTTTGTAATATTGGACACTGCATTATCAAAAATAGAAGAAAGGTTCGAACAAATAAAACATTACACAGTTTTCAAATTTCTCAACGACCTAAATAATTTCCTCAAAACAGATAAATGAAATAGGTCTACAAAATGTAAATCTGTGGAAAGTATGTTACATGATCCATTTAAAAATGAAAAAGATGTTATAGCTGAAGATTTATGCGATGAAATTGAAAACGTTGCATCCTTTATTTCCCCTGAAATGAACGCGTGAAATGTGATTCAATACCTATTTACAAGTAACCTCATCTATCTGTTTCCAAATTTAGTGATAGCCATACGAATTTTTTTGACATTACCCGTGACTGTGGCTAGTGGGAAAAAGAAGCTTTTCAAAACTTAAAATAATAAAAAATTATTTGAGATCAACAATGGGACAAGAAAGGCTTTCAGACTTATGTGTTATTAGTATAGAAAAGGACATTTCGGAAGATATAGATGTATCAGATATTATAACAGAATTTGCATTAAAAAAGGCACGAAAAGCAAAGATTTTTTGAGATTTTTGACTGTCTGTTATTAAGTATATGTATTAATAGATATGTGTTGTATGTATTTAATATAACGTATTCATTTGGTTATTATATCAATACATTAATAATTATTATGTTAGATTTTAAAATTAAAAAACAAACTGAATTTATAATATTTTCTGTATTTCGTTGCTTCATATAAGATAAAAATATGTCAGAGAAATTTCAATTAATCCATACGGTATGAGGGGGGGGGCGGCAAAATTATTCTCGCACACGGGCGGCAGCTAACCCTAGGAACGGCCCTGAATATCCCTTACGATTTTTATATATATATATATATATATATATATATATATATATATATATATATATATATATATATATATATATATATATATATATATTAGAGCGGAGCGTAAAAAAAAAGTTTTCGATTTCGTTTTTGCCCTAGTGTGGATAAGTTGCGTACTGGTGGGTAGGTCACGTATGCAAAGTTTTGGGAAAAACAAAAAATGTCTTCCGTCTCCATTTCGGCCGTGATTTTTAGCAGATTTTTACCATACAGTTAAAAATGTGTATTTCCATTGTTTTGTATGCAACTCGTCATTTTGTTCTTAAATAAAATACAGAGGTAATTCGAAACTTAATACAGAAAGGCAGCAGTGGACACGCTGCGTGCAGAAAGGTAAAGAAATATTTTGGCATGTAAACATTGTCAACAACAACTTTAGAAACGATTCTTAAAACCTTCGTGAAACACTCACGGAAATTGTTCGACATTTTTTCATGTAAGTTTGTTTCTTTTAACAAATGTTCTTTCCCAAAGCATAAAAAGATCCCTAAAATGGAAAGAACTTTTCTTATAGACCAACGGGCAAATGTCCAACTTAGGCAAATGTCCATAGGCGCAGTTGACTTAAAAGAAACTGAAAGAAACGAGCGGATATGAAACAGAAAGAGACAGAAGCAGCAAGTCTTAAAATAAACGTTTCGCCATCTGTTACGCCTTCTAGGATCACATATCCTGATTCAGATTCTAACGTGAATCCACATAACTTCGATAGTGACATAGATCACTTGAAGCCTTCCCCATCCACATCCAGGATGACTCAATCTGAAGGTAAAAAGAAGTTAAGATCAAGCCGATACCCAGCAGTTGCTACAGCTTGTGACAGAACCGGAGTTTCAGATCGGGCTGGAGCCATCATTGCAAGCACTGTTTTAGAAGATTTGGGGATGATTACCAAAAAAGACACTTTAAATGTAATTTATAGACATAAAATAGGAAGAGAGAGGAAAAAAATTCGAAAAGAATATCAGCAAGGAAATGAAAGACAGCTGGAACCACTGAAGGGACTTTATTTTGACAGAAGGAAGAACAAAACTCTAATGCAAGAGAGCGTAGGGGGAAAGATGTACCAAAAAAAAACAGTCCTGGAAGAACACGTTACAATGATTAAGGAACCTGGAAGCAAGTACCTTGGAGACATAGCACTGACTTCATCATCAGCTTTGAGTATTTCTCAAATGATGCTGCAATTCATGGAAAATAAGAATATTGACATTCATCAACTAGTAGCAATAGGGTGCGATGGAACAAACGTTAATACTGGCTATAAAATCGACGTGATTCGCCTTTCTGGGGAAGCCATTGAGAAACCCTTGCACTGGTTTATCTGCCAGTTACACGCAAATGAGTTGCCTCTCGACATTTAGTGCAGCATTTGGATGGTGGAACGGGTGGCCCTAATGCATTTTCTGGTCCTACTGGGAAAATATTGGCAAATTGTAAAAACCTCCCAGTTGTGAGTTTTTTGTAGACATTTAGAGCGAATTTCCGAAAATCGACATAAAGGATCTTAGCACACACAAGCGATAGCTTTGGGATATTTGTCAAACTGTCACAAATAGAAACTGTTCATCAAGTTTGTCACAAAAGCACCCTGGTAAAATGTCTGATGCACGTTGGCTAACAACAGCAAATCGGATAAAGCGTTTATACATTATCTTGTCAGAGCCTTCAAGCCAACTTCAAACTCTGGCAGAGTTCATCAAGAAAGTGTACCCACCTATGTGGTTTACAGTCAAATCCATATTGCACGTATGGTCCACGAAATTTATTGAAGACAATAAACGTCTCACGCTATCTTAAAAACGATTTAAAGACTGTGGTCGATCCCATTATCCAGAGAAATGGCTATTTCGACCACCCGGAAGCAATAATCTTGTCAATGATCACAGACGACAGAAAGTCCATTGCAGAACTTGGACTACGTAGGATTTTACGTCCAAGAAAGGAAAAAAAGGGAAAGATTCAGACACTACAACATTCCGTAACTCAACTTCGAGGCAGTTTCATATATAGACCTCATTGATTGGCAGAAATGTAATTTGACGGAACTCCCAATTGACAGAAGATGATTTCAGAAATTTGATTTCCAGTGGAGAGTCTGTAGCTCAACACCTGGGAAGCCTAAAATTTCCTTGCCACACCCAAAGTGTTGAACGTATCGTGAAACTAGTAACAGAGGTTTCTGCGGCTGTGTGTGGAGAAAATAAGCGTGACGGTTTAGTTAGAACCCGAACAGAGTCGAAAAAAGCTATGCCACCATTTGAAACCAAATGCTAGTACCGAGTAAAACCGAAATAACTGCAAGGGCAAAGGTATGGTTGGGTGGATAGGTGGGCACGGGTGGAACTTGCAATGCAGCCACCTCCCCGTTGTGAGTTCTGGGATTTTTTCTGAAATTTATTTCAGAAAAAGCGAAAAGCTGCATGCAAAACAATGGAAATACACATTTTTAACTGTATGGTAAAATTCTGCTAAAATTCACGGCCGAAATGGAGACGGAAGATATTTTTTGTTTTTCCCAAAACTTTGCATACGTGACCTACCCACCAGTACACAACTTTTCCGCACTAGGGCAAAAACAAAATCGAAAACCTTTTTTTTACGCTCCGCCCTAATATATATATTACATCAATTGTATACATTGATCGTCGTATTTATTATAAATATATATATATTTAATTTTTTTGGCATTAATTGCATACATTGACCGTTGTATTTAATTTGAATGTACTCCGTAGCGAAGTGCGGGTTTTCAGCTAGTCTATATATATAAAACAGTTCTGTAACTGACTGACTGACATACAACGCACAAACCAAACCGCTGGACCTAAAGTGCTGAAATTTTGTATGGCGATTCTTCTTATAGTGTAGGGGTGCACTAAGAAAGATTTTTGAAAAATTCTTCTTAGATTTTTTAAATTAAATTCTTAAGCTGTTTTAGTAACTTTTTTTAAGTTTGCATATAAAATAATAGTTTGAGGGTTATAAAATTTTATCTTGAGAAAGATCATAAAAATTCGTTTAAAATGAGATCTTTTTCGAATCTTTACCTCCATTTTCTGATTTTTGGTGAATTTTTAAAGATTAATTTTTAGAATTTAATTTATTAAATGCTGATCACGTGATTTCTTTTTCTGGTACTTTAAATAAATTTATCGTCACGTGCATAACAACTAAATAGACAAAAAAAAATTTCTTGCTAATGCGGCAGACGATTGGATATTATCCAAAAAATATTAAAATACGTAAAAAAAAGATATTATGTTCCTCAAATTGTACTATATTAACTGTACTATATTCTTTAGTATGTCCTATTACATTTAACTTGAATATTTTCTTCTAGATTATTTTGTCTATAAAAATATCCCTTACGATTTTTTATAAGTATATTTTTTTGGTTTTTTTACATCAATTGTATACATTGATCGTCGTATCTATTATAAATATATATATATACATACATATATATATATATATATATATATATATATATATATATATATATATATATATTGGCATTAATTGCATACATTGACCGTTGTATTTAATTTGAATGTACTCCGTAGCGAAATGCGTGTTTTCAGCTAGCAACTTATATAAAGAAAGAGTTTAGGTCATCAATAGCTGGTAATTTTTCTAAAGCCATCTTTAGGATGCTATTAAATTTTGTAACCTTTAGTAACCACACAATATTACATTCAACACAATAGTTGTATACATATAAATAAATAAATAAATATATATATATATATATATATGTGTGTGTGTGTGTGTGTGTATGTGTGCGGGTGTGTGTGTGTGTGTGTGTGTGTGTGTGTATGTGTGCGGGTGTGTGTGTGTGTGTGTGTGTACATATAGCAAACACAGAGTTTACTACAATTTTATGCGGCATCTCGAAATCTATACTTTTGTTCTTACGAAAATTAATTTAGTTAAAAACGTTCTTTTGCAATATTCAGAAATATTGATAATATTACCATGGCTAATAATATTAAAAATGAAAATAAATTCTTAAAGAACTAACTTAGAACATTTATACTCCTAATCCCAATCAATAATCCTTATAATGGTAATTGTAATGACCTAGCTCATAGTTATTGCTAATACTTTAGTATACGATTTACCAGATAAACATATAGATTATAAATTTGGTATAAATAATTTGAAACATAATTATAATTGTCTCAGTACATAGATATTCAATAATTTGATGGTTCTCCTTTTATTACTTAAAATGTTTACAAAGACCAAGTACACTATCTACCAATTAAGTATTTGGACACCCATGCAAATGACGATATATGTGGTCCTGGTAGATGTCACGCCCTCCACCATTAAATTTCGTGTAGGATACAACATTGGCATTAGTCGTATGCAATATGCCACGAAGTGCAGAGTTATCTGATTTCGAGAAAGGCGTAATCGTCAGGTATCACAGAAATGGCCGATCAGTAAGGGACATATCTAGGGAGCTGAATTACCCAAAACCGACAGTGACCTATGTGATTCAGAAGTGGAAGGTGAGCGGGGATTACCGGAATGTGCCCCGAGTTGGCAGACCCACGAAACTGGGAGATAGAGACCGACGTGTCCAGAGAAATTCGGAAGAACTGCATCCAACCGATGGCCCACATACTCCAGGAGTTTCAACAGGAATCCGAGAGTGTTTTTTCGATGAATACCATCCGTAAGGAAGCACATCTGCTTGGTTTCCATGGTCGTGCTGCCGCCCATAAGCCTTTGATCACAAAGTCCAAACGCACTGCTCGGTTAATATGGTGCAAAGCACTTCGAAAGTGGACCGTAGATCAGTGGAAACGGATTCTCTATAGCGACAAATCAAGGTTCACCCTCTACCTCATACGAGTATTCATGAAATCGTCTCCAAACGGTATACAGAAAAAAACTGGTCATTTCTGTTAAAGTTGTAATGTCCTGTTCAATGATTTACTTGTACCGTCTGACGGTTCAAGACAAGCAAGATCATGTTTTTGTGCTATAATCGTTGAGTATATTTTCCTAAAGATTCAATTGATATTTCTCTAGTACGGAACATCTTCCTACCGAGTACCTACTAAACTTTTATCAGTCTACAAACGATAAGCAGTGGGATATGCTGCTCATAGTATTTTGCCATCTAGTAGGTCTCACCAGCTGCAAATCATGCTGTGTTTTTCTAGAGTTTGATTTAAAATAATATTTAATATGATCACGCTGATCTGTCTTTATACTTTAGTACACGATTACCTGATAAACGTATAGATTATAAATTGCAATATGTATTATTACTTCCGTAAACACTACATATGGAAGTGTTCTTTAACCGTAACATGCTCATTCATATTGCTCCTACAGTTAATATATTTTGATAGCTTTTCACTGCAAATGTTTGTCAGATGAGAAAAATTATTGTATTTTGCTGTTCAAGCAGGTTCGCGCAGTTATTCAATGGATGTTACAAGATCAGTAGATGAAATATTTCCCCGAAATTTAGAATTAGCTTTATATTTCGATTGGCACATCAAAGTTAAACCATGTTAAAAAAAATGTACACCAGAGTTTGTGACCTAAGGAGAATTAAATGCTCAGTAGGGTGCGGACCCATCTTTGGCACAATGACATTCTACACTCTGCAGAGCATAACTTAAACCCATATTTGTTATCGAGGGATTGTATTTTTTGCCATGGATCTTTCATAAACATGTATGAAGTTCACTGTTTCCTTTTTATCTTAAGGTACTGTGTTTACTAGACAATGAACTCACCATCAACAAGATCCGACGAGGTTTTCTACACTAAACTCTTTATTACAACACAATTAGACTGCATAAATACCGTACTCAATTGATAGCAGGCAACGGGGAATTATTTATCACGTGTGTTAATCCCGTTAGTTATATTATGGAAACCCTACCAGAATTCAGCCACGCCACTGCTTGTACATACGGCACCCTAACCTTTCTGTCTTCACTTTATCACCAGGTCGTTGGAACGATAGCCAACTTCAAAACGCTTTCGGTAAACTTGATAATGTCCGACTGCTGTACGGCAAAGTTATCTTCACTCCAATTGTTTTTCGTTCACCGCTCGCTTCCGTCCGACCTCGCCTCGTAGTGTTTCTCTCAAGCGTGTATGCTATCTAGTAGAAAAGCACCGCTCATTTGCATAAGGAGCTTCTTCTTCTTCAAAGAGCGATTTATTTAAACCAGGGGGTTAATTTTGATTCAATACCTCACACATGGTGAGTTCCGACAAGGAGGTGGGACGCGTTACTATGGTTCGCATTAGTCGTTTGAGTTCAACCCAAATGTCTATGAGATTTAGGTCGGAGCTCTGATCAGACAGTTCTTTTTGTAACACAGTTTCAATCTACATCGCCTTCATATCTTGGGATGTTAGCCATAGAATACATTTTTTCAGGGTTGCGTATCCTCTGCACTTCCAGTTCGATTTCTGTACTGGATTATTATTAAGTCTTCATATCTCGAAATACTAAATATTTGGTTGATGGTAACAGTTCGATCCCTTATACGAATGTAGCTAGGATGGCTATTATGTGCTAATTTTTCCCCTTTTATATTTTTTGTCTGGTATTCTAGGATCCCCTTTGTAACGGCGATTTTTCGTTACAGTTTTTATTAATTAAACCTAACTTCTTTAAATTAACTTTTAATAATCCTAGACCAAATTTTATAATTTAGTTTACTTTCTTTCAATTTATATATGGTCCCTATTTTGACCATTCCTCGTGATCGTTCCTGGATTCCCACGCTCCGTGTGTGTTCTGGCCCAGTAACGGTTTTCTTAAAGATAATTGTATTCCTCGGAATTCCTAGCTGGACTCAGTTTAAGGTCTCACTTTTTCACGTCAGCCGGTGTAGGCTTGAAAGCAGGACGTTTACGTGTCAATCGCATTTGTATCCAGTGTTACCATGTTCAATAGGATAGCTCAGACCTGTCTTATTATTCGTAACATCTGTACGGTGAGCTGGTTTGTTTTCATTTGCGAGCCTCGTTTTGGGGTCCAGGCTTGGGTCGTACTAGCCTCGCTTCGGGTACTCGCTAGTTTTCTTCGAAAAACACGGTCTGCTGACGTCACTGTATGCCGAGACCAATACAAGTTCTTGGTGAAACTTAAGTATTATTTTTGGCGCGTTCTTCGCCGTTTTCTATTGCGCTCTCAAGGTTGTTGGCACATTATTTTGGCGGCCCTCTTCCGCGCTTGGTGGTTTTCCGTGCATGGCAATCTTACTTCCTTCCCTGCTCTGTCGATATTTGATAAAGTGGATATTATTACAGATTTGAGTTTTCACTGACTGTATGTATGTGAAATTTGTAGCTTCCCCCAGGTAAGAGCTTCGGATCGACCCTGTGGGAGAAGCCATTTTTTTTTTATGAAATATTTGTCATAAGTAAATTGCTAGCGTACCTGTTCGGTCGCTCATACTCGGGTCTCCTACTTTTTGTTAGACGAGCAAGGTCCTTACTGTATACAGTTTAATGGAGATCATCATATACGATGTTATTATTTGTGAAACCATAAGTTCTTCGAAGATAGGAATTTAAAAATAAAAAGCATTTTTTTTATTTGAAAATTTGCAGACTGGTTTTTATAATAGTTGGAATTTTAGTTCATCCCGTTGAATGTTAGAAGCGTAGTAAACAGTTATTCCGGTGCTCAACTTATTAGTTATTTATTCATCGGTATGTACTTCATCTAAAATCCGGCCATTGGTGTAGTTTCCTGATCGCTGTCTCCCGAGTGTCCTCATACTTCTTCATACCAACTGTACTTGACAGAAACTTTTGGTGCAGCTTTCCAGCGTTGACAGACGGACATTTTCGTGGTACTACTGAGGCATCGATTTTGAATATATAGTGCCATTCTGCGTCATAGAATATGCGGACTGTCTTCACGTGCGATTCCTACACCTCCTGAACTTTTACCTTACAATATACGATTCCATCTGAACTCTCCCTTGCAGATACGGTACCGTTCTTCATTACAGAATAGATATCTAGTGTATAGACATGGCACCGTGAGTGCCAGTAAAATATGAAGAAAATCTACTTGTACACCCTCGATGTTCTTTTACCTTGTGGTATCTTCTCTTTCCTGTTTCCTGTGTGGGAAACTCCACCTTTCACAATTTCACCGGATAGCAACACTTCCTGGGCGCCATTTACCTGCATTGGTTTACTGTGAAGGCGTTACCTTGATCTGCACCTGAAGAAAGCTTTGACGAGATACTTATCAAAGAATCTTTTCTTTGAACTCGTAACAAAAGTTCTCATGTCGAAGATCCATTTGAGGACCTTTTTTAAAAAATCTTGTCTTTCTCCTGACTGAATCTGCGAACTGCAAATTTTAAAAAAGGTCAGGACTACAAAAATTTCTTTCATGACCACTTTAAATTTTTCAACAAAAAGAATTTCAATCATCTATTGAAGAAATTTATAGCCCTAAGGACATATCTTTTTTTTAATAAAAATAAAGAGTAATATGACTCTGCAAGGTTATTCATCAAGTATGAGATTACGCGATTTTACATGTAATTTTTTCTAGGAAATAGTAATATTTTCTTTTCCCTACATCATTAGCATTCTTAAGGAGAGAAACGATTAAAATTGCAAAATATGATATATGACTTATCATTCTAATTTTTATTATATTTTCTTTCCTTAATGTTAGCTTCATCGATAGGTAGATTTGAAACAAATTACAGCGAAACCTTTCTACAACAATATCATACGGATAGAAAAGCAATACCTTTATAAATAGAGATATAATATTGAAGTATTGAAGTTAATTTGCTCGAGCAACAGAATACTTTCAGTATCGCTTCATGTGTGTAATGATTACATGCACTTGAATTTTCACAACAAAAATGCGTAGTATAAAAAATTTTATTGAGTATTTGTACTTTCTTCATCTAAAATAAATAAATTTTGAAAATGTAAATAAATTAAAAAGTAATGATTGCTTACTTGAATTAAAATATATTTTTCAAAAAAGTCATATTACCGCTTTTTATTTCTCTTTTTTTCTCAAAAATCAAATTAATAAACATCATGGTTGTAGAATCCAAAGAAGCTGTATAATTCTCTGGTACATTAGATAACATAGATATTCGTCGATCGAGAGTCTGAAATGAATAAGCGTCTTCTTTCGCAATCAGTAAGTGTCCTGATAAAACTGGACTATCATTTTCTATCTCCTCATTCTGAACCCTATGCATTTCTTTCTTCAACGAGGATATTCTCGTGATTAGTATCTCCAAAAAACCTGCATTTTACTTTCTAACTGACATTCTCTTCAGTAGAGACATTTTCTAAATCACACTATCAGTCTGCAGCAAAGTTTTTTTAAACAACATATTTTTTAATGCTTCAATCAATTCATACATCAATCATCTGCTACAGAAGAACTGTAACACTGACAACTTAAAGCTTTAAATATTCTTCATCTGCTTTATTCATTGTTATATTCACAACAGTTAAGAATCACAGTCGCCCTCTCCTCTCTCCAAATTTCAGCAAAATGCGTCAGCATGCTTATTTTACATTTAACCCTTCAGCGGACGTGCCAATTTTTGGAACACCAGCAGGCGCGCGTGGCATAAAGTTCAACGTCTCTTTCAACCTTGATTATTCCTTTTGTAATAAACTTTTTTATTTTAAATTGAAAATAATAATTCTGCGTTTTATGACAACATATGAAATGTTTATAATATTGAGATATATTTATAATTAAAGGCTAAAGAATGCAGATACAGTCGCCTTATTTCAAAACTGTCCGGTTTATTGGATCTAAGGACAACTTGCGAATGGATTCCTATTATGTCCAAAAACCTAAAAAAACAATGAGATTGTCCATCTTCGTGATATGCGGGATACCGTGTAATAGCTGCACATCTTATCTACTACATCAACTCCTGCTTTTTCCGTATTGTAATCCAGTAGAATCGTTAGTTTACCACGGTAAAATCACGACTACCAATGAATGGAAAGGAATACAAGGGTCAGAAAATCAAACCTGCATTAGAGAGGGTGTAGCTATAAATAGAAACTGCTTAGAACATTCAAACCTTACATGTAAAGATAAACCATTTAAAATTACGAAAATGTTGCACTCTGTACACGGGCGCGCCGGCTGAAGGGTTAAGTTAAAAGATAAAGGGAAATTGATAACACCCATATCTAATGACAAGACAGATACAGTTTGGCAGAAAATAAACGTCCTTTGTATTCTTCATTTTTAGCTTAAATTTGTGAGCAGTATAACTGTCCTAATAAAATGAAAAATGATTACTGGGTTTTTTTAACATTTAGAAGTCTTATAACCAATCATTTAATGCTATTTTAGTTATCAAGGTTCTTTATTCCTGTGCTCAAGGCTCATATTTCCTGTGCAATCAACTGGAAAACATTATACATTTTTAATGCATATTGACACAGCAATAGTCTGTGTCTGCTTTGTATTTTGCCACTTTGCATCTTGAGCTCTTGAAAACTGGTGTCTAGTTTCAAAAAAGGTGGAGAAAGAATTTTTTTCATCGCCATTGGAAAAGTCCTCTGGGCGTAAATATTTCGAAAGATTTTTATCGTTTTTCTATCCTGACATTGATTTGCTTCATTCTTCGGCACCGATTTCACTTTCCCGTTAATGCTGTAAAAATGGGGTTTCGTATACGTCTAGCAAATGCTCAAATCCTCTATTGCTAATACTTAAATCATAAATGTCTAGGATGCATGCAAATTTCTTAGCTTGTTCATATACCATCAGTCTGCATATGGGAAAGAGGGGGTATGTTTATGTCTTTAAAATATGTTTATTTATTTTTTTTCATATTTCTATTCTTTTTTGCACTTTTTTAGAAATCTTGCAATTGTAGATTGTGAGAATCTATCTTTTGGAAAACTTCTACTGTTCTTATTCCTGAATCAATATCATAACTCAGGAATTAATTTATATTTTTTCTCGAAGTGAAATCTGTTTCTAACTTATTTTTCTTTTTCTCTCAAAAATCAGAAATCTCTGCGAAAAGAGTCGGTTCATGACAAGAAAAGTGTGAGGAAATAAGTTTGTTGTTGTTGTTGTTTGTAATCCCTCCCGGTCTAGCGGCGCTAGTCCTGTTCCATGAGCCCGTAAATCCTCAGAAGGTTGATTTAATAAGCGAGGATCGGTAATAAAGTCCTCCCTAGATAAATTTAAGCAAATTAGGATGTGGCCTGCTCAGTATTACACTTTTTACAAGTGGGAAAAGTTCTATTTTGCCGATCAAATTTTAGACACCTCGAGTGGCCACTGTCAAACCTAGAGATTGCAGTTTGCTCAACTCTATCATCCTTGAAGATAAGATCTCTAATCCTAGCCACAGCATTAAGCAGGAAAGCAAGCGATAAGGACTACCCTTTTTTAATCTTTGATTGTTTCTCCAGTACTGCAGGTAATCTCAGCAGTTCTATTCTGTGTACCATAACTATTGTTCACCTCCCGTCAGAAGAGACCTGGAACTGGTTTTAAGGTTGCTGCCTCGGGGAGGTCGATTTTCAAAATGAGGGGTCGGGGATAATCAACACCCCAATAAAGTAGTTTGTTAAACAATTTCACAAGGTTACAATTTCTTCTCATGATGAGCGGTTAGATATCAGTCTCATATAAAACTATTTTGCCTGGGCAGCAGTTACGCAGGCCCAACATAATACGCTTGCACACAGCTGAATGCAAATTCGTGGCTAGTACTGTCCGACCACAGTACGAAGAACCACGGTTGGCATAGTGCCAAGACGATTCTATTCACGCTGTAGGTAAGGCTGCTGAGGAAGGAAGGGAAAAAGTCTCGTATTCTCTGGACATTCTTTAGAATCGGTTACTAATTGCGCTTGCTTGCTTTTTCCTCGTCTGTTATTTTGATTATTATATTAAAATTAATGGATCCTTTACCCGACACTACTGCTCGGAGTTTCGTAGTGATTGTAAACGTATAATACACAATGTAATTAAATTGTGTGATAAAGAAGCACTAGAAGGTAATGTTGTTATTGTTCCACTTTCGCAATCCCTAAAGCAGGGGTTCTCAACCTTTCAGGCTCTGTGCCCCCCCTTTGAACACTGATGTGAGGTCACGCCCCCCCCCTCTCCCACCATCCTCACCATATGTGGTCAATACAAGTAATGCAATCGGAATTTGAAACTGAATCTGGTTATTAAATGAAAATATAGAATAGATAATTTCATACACAAAATTTAATATTACTACTCATACCTTAATTTGGAACATATTATTATTAGAACATATGAAATTAAAGAATTAAATACAGATCAAATATATTTGAGGAAATCGAGGATCTAGATGAGGTTGGCATGTAATACCAGTCACTTTCACAACATTAATGAGAGGGCTGGCACTGTTTGTCCTTGACAAGTTTTTGAATATAAGGTTGTAACTATGACAAAGCACACCTCAGGTCACTTTCAACGTCCAGACGTACGACAATTATCGTGTTTTTGCAATTACAAAAATTATCGTATACGTCAATTACCGTGTTCGTGTTCGTATGTCGAAAATATGTTACGGTTACATTCTGAGTGCAAAATTGAGTACAGTAAATTACAGTTAGTTTTACTTCTTATTTTGCTTTTTTTTTTAAAACTCATGCCTCCCCTGAAATTTCTCTACGCCCCCCAGGTTGAGAACCGCTGCCCTAAAGAGAACTAGTGGGATATCGATGTCCAGAGTAAAAAGAATACGCAGAGAAGCAAAGGGTAAAGATACTCCAAAATTTGAATCTCCGAGGAAACGACAGAAAAAAAGAACCGCCGAAACCGTAGCTTTAGATAATTTTGATTGTGATGTAATTCGAAGAACAATTCATGAATTTTATGCCGTCCATAAAATAGTACCAACAATTCAATAGTATCAACAATAGCTCTCATGTTGTTTCATTAGAAAATATGTATTGGGAAAGGGATGGTGTGATTGAAGATATGGTTGATCCTCTGCAAATAGATATTTCAGACGCGGACAGTGATTCGGATATTTCATCAGATGAATATTAGATTTTTCATTGATTTTATTTGATAGTTTTTGATACAAAAAAAAAATTTTACCGATCACTGATGTATTTTTTCTGCAGCTCTTATAAATATCACAGTGAATGTAAATATACCATTTATAAAATTAATTTAATTTACAATAAAATGCATTTTTTAAATCTAGATTTTTAATTATCATAGAACACTGAAATTATATATTTGTATCTCATATTCACACTTCGATTATTTATAAAATTATGAGAAAGTTTTATCTTAAATTCATTTTAAATTTTTTATTGCTAATCACAAAAGATTGAAAATTTTGAGTTGTATATCCTAATTATTTCTGCAAATTGCAGAACTGCGAATCAAATATATTATTTTTATTGCATTATATATATATTTATGTTATTACAATATATCACTTAAAATTGGAATTTTTCAAACCTTCATTTTAATATGTTTTTCGGTTTTTATTTATACATTCAATCAAAAGAAAAATTCTGAAAAAGAAAGTTGGATGAAAACATTTTTTCGCAGTTCTTAAACAAACACACCCGAAAATATCCACTCCTGTAACACTCCTATTTTTTAAATAGATTTGCTTCTTTCATTTTATTATTTTGAAATTATTTTCACATATTCGATCAAAAATAGTTTTAAAAAATAACTTTAAAATTGCGGACAAAAAGCAGTCTGAAATACAATCCGTATTTCATAAACAAACACATCCGAAAATATGACGTTTTCCCCTATTTTCTAAGTAGACTAGCTTTTCTCGCGCATGCGTAACAGCTTCCAGGGACCTTGCTTCCGTGGTCGGACAGTAGTGTAAGCTTCTGTTGGTCAAGGACCAGGAGCACCCGAAGATAAAAGACTGACTTAGCTCCGAGTGCCTGCTAGATTAAGCAAGACATAACGGAAACGCCTTAACGCCTGGGGTGGAACAAAGTTTTTGTTCAACGAAAACATATGGGGCTGTTTGTCACCACCGTTCCTTTAACTTATTATCACTTTATCTAATTATTCCCGTGATTTTTTTCCTTTATCTTACAATGAAATCAAACTTTGGCTTAAAAAAAATTCACCGTATTCTTAAGTTAGCAAAATGTCATAAAACACACACATCGTTTTATTGCACTCTTATCATTTTATTGCAAATTTTGAAAGAAAAAAATACTCAAGAGATCGTTTAATTATGAGAAACCTCCCATGCAAAATCCCTTTTTGTTTTCTTTTTGTTTTCTTTCTTTTTTTTGGTAAAAATTGTCCAGAGTCTTGAAGAAAAATGTAATTTAAGACATAAACATTATACAAAATAAGAATAAAAAATCTCATAAATGTATTGCTATTTAGAGGTTATCGCTCTTAAGAGTACCGTTATGTTTAATGTATTTTTACACTCAACTTTTTACGTAAACTTTCTTCAACCTTAGAAAAATTATTGTGAAGGGATTGATTGTTATATCTAATGCTGTTATAAAGAGGTTTTAGAGAATCTTATTACAGATTACAATACAAGTTCTGAATAAAATGACACATTCAAAATTACTTGTATTTTGCACTAAACATATCAAATTTTATTCCTTTTCACAAGTTACATTACGAACATTCTTATGATAGCATGATAAACATTCCTAAAATCTTTCTCCGCTCAGAAAGATAAGTAACAAGCTAGAGCATTAGCTGATACTATAATGTGGTTAAATTTTTTTTTTAATATTTTGCACTCTGTAACTGGAAAATTAATAACATTTTAATCGGATTGAAATAGTATAAGGCGCAAACTGCCACAATTCCTCATATTTATCAATTTTTTCTTCGCCCAAAATGCAACTAGCTCGCCCGAGAGTTGAACTCAATACCTTCCTTCTTAAATGAAAAAGGTATTTATTTTACAACGGCTCTGAACCATGCTGCAATCTTCACTTAAAAGTCTTGCATCATCCCAGCCTAAGAGAAACCAAGACGTACTTCGTATGTTCTCGCTTTACTATTGTGCTATCATTCTCATATTTATCATTTCTTTTCTTAAAATACTATTGGCTAGCCTAATAATCGAACTTCGAACCCTCTGCTATCCCCACTGACGTTCTTCCCGCATTACACAATACAGCCAGTAATGATTTTCCCTAACGAGATTAAGTGTATTGAGCTTAAGCACTATTTCTCTTCTGCCAATTGTTTGAATGTAAATGTTGCATCTTCCTTTCTCGACATCGTAAGACATCATCCAGAGCAAAAGTATCCATTCACTCTTCATTTATTAATTCTTGTGATAGATTCTTAATTGGCTGATATTATATCTCTCTTGGCCTTTTTGTTCGTATCTTCCGAAAGTTCGTAAAAACAAAAGAATTTTATTTTCCCACACATTAGGCTCTATGCTAGACGTAAGTTGCTTTCTAACGAAGCAAGTGGTAGGTATACACTGACTGAAAACACCACTTGCATTGCTGGTACATTAGGAGACTATGTTGAGTACCCTTTTTTCTGGTTGTAGAAGAAATAATTGAATTGGCGAAAGGAATCAAGCAGTAGTGATATAGTGGAAGGAAGTGTAAAGGAAGTAGAGTGTAGAAGCATGCTAGGTGTGCAGGATTTTAGTTTTAGAAGGGAGCTTGCCTTTATCATCACTGAAAAATTTAAACGAGGAGTAATTTGAAGAAGAAGATTCCATAAGTACCAAACATAGTGTTGAGTAGTGACATTCAAAAGTGCCAAAAAAAATTAAACTCTCTTTAAATGAGGCAGAAATTTTTCGTTCTTAAAAGAGTATTATTATACAGAGTATTTTAAAACAAGATATTCTAACTTATTTTGAATATATCATGCGTACTACTTCTAGCTCTGCGTTTTAATCACTCTCAACTCTGTTTTTATAATCTATGTATACTATATGTATGAAGTAAGAATAAATATACAGTGTATTTATTAAAAAAAACCTTGACTTTTAATTCTTATTTTGTATAATTTGTATTCTTAAAGTACATTTTCCTTCAAGACTCTGGACAATTTTCATCCCCCCTACCACAAAAAGGGGGTAATTTTGCATGGGAGATTTCTCATACATAATTAAGCGATCTCTTTAGTTTTTTTTCTTACAAAATTTATAGTAAAATGATAAGAGTACAATAAAATGA
Source organism: Dolomedes plantarius (assembly GCA_907164885.2). Taxonomy (NCBI): domain Eukaryota; kingdom Metazoa; phylum Arthropoda; class Arachnida; order Araneae; family Dolomedidae; genus Dolomedes; species Dolomedes plantarius. The sequence goes on from OU015493.1 coordinate 116,134,850, forward strand.
TGTGTGCGTTTTATGACATTTTGCTAACTTAAGAATACGGTGAATTTTTCCACCTTTCAACCTTATTTTACTATTTTAGAATATCTTATATGAATAGTTGTACCGTACCACAACTGTTAAAAATAAGGTACTAAAAACAATATTGTTACTCCAAAATATTATTTAAAAATATTAATAAAGTTTCATCTTTTAAAGAGACTAAGACCATACTAAAAACTGACAACTTAATTCATTTTAAGTAACTTATTTCTATCATTAATCTTTTAAAAACTGGCATTAAGTGTCCTTCAAAGAATCGACTTCAGTGATTTAATATGATCCCAGCCCAATAAGTGAGTTATACTATATCTAAAATACAGTTTAAAATATTTTCAAAATGCCGCAAAAAACTTAACAAAGTTTTTAACATGCTTAAAGTTCTCTTAAAATCACGCTAAAAATTAACAATGTTCAAACGAACTTCATTAGACTCTTAAAAGTTTTTGATGATTTAAATTTTTTGCTTCCTCAATGCTTATTTTTAAATTTGTTAAAAAAATATTTTCTTAATGAAATCAGTGACTACTTGACATCAAAATTTTGCCTAAAATGAAATGTTTTAAATTTTCTGTTATTATTTTTTATTTTTTTTCTACGTTGAGAGATTCAAAACATTTTAAGGTATTGTTCAATAACACTTTTTGCCAAAATCTCTTATTCATATTCGCATTAATAATATTGAAAATATTTTCAATTCTAGCTTTTGAAAAACCTACCCACATAACCCTTCTGAGAAAAAAATAATTAATATCTACTCATTCATTACTAAGCTTACTCGTCTACTTACAAATATCTTTAAAAATGTCTAATCCCTAAAAAATATACACAATGCCTCAGAGCTTATTTAACTTTGAATGAACATTAGCTAAAAACATACATAAAAAAAATTTGTAGTTATTTTTACAGGTAAAACTGCTAGGAAAGATTATAAAACCAAAAAGATAGTTCATTAAACATAGATGTTTGGGCTTCGCCAATCTGCAAAGCTTTTGCAAATTTATCAAATATTCCATTTAAGTCTGCTATGTACTAACCCTATTGCATTCGCTCACCTCATTGTTAAACTATGGAGAAAATTTGTCTAGGGTTTGCTGACTTGGATTTAAAGATTTTTTTTTTAATTCTACTTCGCAATAGAGAAAGAAGTTTTACACCTTGGGGCAGTTTTCGTTTTTTTAAAAATGCAAATAATATTTTAAAATTTCAATTTTTTGAGGGGAAAATCTGGTATAGTGTATCTTAAACGCTCATAAATTCCTTAGGGGCACGAAATTTATAAAATAAATCCTGTTGCAAGCTACATAAAAGTTCAGGCTATCTGAAAATACTATTTTTATTTGATTATCAGCATTTATGTAGCTGTAAATAGTAAACAAATTTTCTCTATATGTTAACACTGAGGTGAGCGAATTCAATAGGGTTAGTACACAGCACCCTTAAATACAAATGGTTAGCCAGAGAGCCAAACTCGGAATCTTTTGCTATCCACATCGACATTCACACCATTACACCACAAAACCATCCACGATCTTCACTAATTAGACTCTAAGTGCCTTCAATAATTCCCAACTGACAATTGTTTTAGGCTGAATCTCCTACCTTCCTCTTCTCGATATCGTAAAACCAGACATCATTCGGAGCAATCGTATCCACTTGCTCTTCAATTCCTTTATGCTCGTAAATAACAGCTGATAATAATCTTTCAAGACCTTTTGTATTAATATCTTCGATATTTTGTCAAAATTTTGTCAAAAGCTTTTCTCGAAAACATGTAAATTGCCTGATCTCTGCATTAATTCAATTAAAAATACCGTACTTTTCGAACCATAAGACAAACCTCAAATTTATGGGAGGATTTTTAGAAAAGAATATTTTGCATTTTGTTAGGTATATAAAGATATTTTCAATTTCTTATTTCATAAAGATTATATATATATATGGTTCGGTTTGAGGCGGAACGGTGTTCCGGTATCTGTCTTTAGGGAAAAAAATTACGAGTTAAAAACATTTATTTAATCACATATTACTGTGTTGTTAGTGAGTGGGCCTAGCCTATTTATATATATATATATATATATATATATATATATATAATTTTCCCTCACATAAGACGTTTTACAAGAGTTCATGCTGTGTTTCTTTATCAAAAGTTGGAAGCAGTGATTCACCGTCTGAAAAACGCCACTTGTACTGACGGTCTGTTTAAAGGGCCATATACATAGTTCGACGTCTTCCCTGGTTATAGAAGAGGAATTGATTAAAATGACAAAAAGAATCAAGCAGCTGTCATATAGAGGATGAAGAAGGCCTTCCAGCTCAGCAGTAACCTAATTTTGCAAATACACCTGCCATTCACAACATTGTAAACTTTTCACGGGGAATAATTTAAAAAACTTAAAAATGGCACTCATAACCTTGAACGAAAAAAATTTGGCATCGCAACATGAAAAAAAAATTAAACAGTTTTATTTCGTTTTAAGATAAACGAAAAAATTTCACTTATTTACGGTATTATTTTAAACGACATGTGACACAATTTACGCACATTGACCATGGCAATTCCTTTCGGTAAAAAACGACTAATTAATGACGAATTAACTCTATATTTATAATATTTACGTATGCTATATATGTATAGATAAAATAAACATACACTGTTTTGCATATAAACTTATTATTCAAAGGCATTTTCATGATGACATTGCTGACAGTTTGTTAAATTACACTAAAAAGGTGTGTTTTTAAAATTAGTTTATTTGAAAAACTTCTTGGGGTCACAGTTTTAAAGTTTTTAAAGGTTCCCCTTAAAATGACCTTATGTTGAAAACTCTTACTGAGGTTTTTTTTAATTATTCAATGTTTTTTAACGATTTCAACAAAAAAAATTTAACAACAGCTTTTGAAAAAAAATCATATAATATTTCAGAGAAATACAATTAATGTCAGGCTATTCATTAACTAAATTGACTCAATGATATACTGATTTCCTTTTAAAAAATATCTAAATTATTCGGAAATAAACACGGCCTCATAGCAAAATTTAAAATGAAGATTTTAATAAAAAATGTCGTACTTCATCTTATCCGACTCCCAGGAGATTTTTATGAAAGCATAAGATACTTCAGTTAATTTTTTTTTTTTAATTCAGAGAACTGCTCATAAAATTAGCCACTAAACAAATGTCTTGTCAACATAAATTTAGAATTAACGCTATTTTTGAAATAGGCAGGAAAGAGGTCACCAAAGGTAGCATTTTTGGTGATCATCGCGTTACGGGTTATCGATTACGGGTTATGGTCTGTTCGCACTGAATTCGAGGCGTTACGTAGAGTCAGCGTTAAAAATTTTAACCAATCAAAGAGCTCAGTTCATTGACCATGTGATACGTCAAACCAATCACAGGTCATGTCAACAATCTCGGAACCATTATACAAACGTAACGCTCCGCTTTGGATGCAATGTGAACAGGCCTTTATGAATTAAAAGATAGTTTTCGACCGAGTGAAGTTCTACAGTCGTGCAATTCTCTTAAAGAAATTCAAGAAATATTAAATCACCAGGAATTCAAGCGTCAGGTTTTTTATTCGTTCAAGAGTACCAACTGAAAAATACACGATTCGCGCAATCCACGAAGCAGCCAGGTGGCGCTACCAGTACGCCCAAATCGAATATATAATTTCAATTTGCAACACTAGGGGCTTCGCCCCTAGGCTCGCTACGCTCGCTCCTCTGTTATGGCTAATAGCGAGATACATAGGGGTGATTATCGGGCAATGTAACAGCTTCCATCCATTTACTGTTGTCACCCTTAATGCGAAGGGCGTTTCATCACTGTTGAATTATCAGCTTTAAAATTCAACTAAAAATCGAAATTTTAAGATATAGACTTGAAATGAGGTTTATATGAATAAGAAAGCTTTCAGCTTCAAGATGATGTAAATATTTTCTTTGTAAGATAAAAACTCGAGGAACATCGATATTACATCCATATAGGGGACGATATTTCTTGAAAAACTGTGTTTCATTTTTTGATGAAAATATTAGTCTGTTTTAAAATATTTTTAAACAAATGAGGTCTAGTTTGAAAGAGAAATGTCTGTAGTCTTAGATTGTAAAAAGATCAAAATTCTACGATCATTTTTTGGCGAGTTATCGTAATCTGAAGATGAAAAAGTAAATATTTTCCCACAAAACATAAAATTTCGACAAAAGTCCGACGAAGATGAGACATGTCTTACTTTGGTCCCCCCCCCCAAATTTTTCTGCATCCATTGGTATCGCCCTCGACCCCATACCCCCAGCGGTTTCGGAGGAGATAGCGTGACAAGCTTTTGACAGTGGTAGCGGGAGTTACTTTTTTTTAGAATAGAGAGATAGATCTCTTGCTACCAGCCAGCATCTCAATCTCGTTTTCATTTTAACAAGCATTTCGTTTCATTCGTAAATACCGCATGAATTAATCACATTTTATAGTTTACTTTATATGCATGCTTACTCATTATCATCAAACTGAATTCTAAAGCCACAGTGTTTTTACTTTAATCCAACACATTTAAATCGCAATAACGCCAAACACCCAGACAAACGGCACGAAAGTAATAAAAGTGCTTAACTCTAGTGAACGGCTTCATCCTCCCTCTTAAGCAACCTCTCCCGAATAGTGAAATTTTGTTGTGGGGCCACGACACATTATATTGCTCATATTTTCTAAGCGTCTATAATGAAATCAGTTTCATTTTTAAATAATGCTCAAAGATTAGAATAAACTGTAAAGTAGAAGTTCTTTTTCCCCACTCCATAAATAGGTCACCAGAGAATCAACTATACACCACGGGAGAAAAGCCCAATTCAAAGTATGATATGTAAGTAACATTTTGCAATGTCAGTAGTACCATCAGTTTTATCTAAAAAAATTTTAATTAATCGCATTCAAACGGCCCGAAAAAAGACCGCATGCCAAATATGGTATTTAATTCATACCATCACAAAATCACTTAGGATATCGGTGTTTGCAGAGTGGTGATGTATAACATGTCCAATTGCCGTTGCAATTGAACCCTAAATCAATAGCGCCCTTTACACGTACGTTCTTTCGTAAGTGCTTGGAACGTACGGGATTGCGCGCACGCTCCAAGCACTCGCAGAAGAGCGAAAGTGTAAAGGGCGCTATAGCGCCCTTTACACGTACGCTCTTGGAGTGCTTGGAGAGTACGGGATTGCGCGCGGGAAAACTTGCAGTACGCTCCAAAGCAGCTTTCCCTTCTCTTCGACACCTTCACACGTGCAATCAATCACGCGGGATCGTGGTTCCACGAGGAAAGAACGTACGTGTAAAGGGCGCCAATCCCTGCTGTAATTTCACGGTTCAAAGAAATATTCCCTTTCGCACGCGTTCTCTCTCTCTCTCTTTTTTTAGCTTTATGATACTTAAAAATAATTAGTTTTAAGTAATTCAGAAACCAAATATATTGCTTTTATTTGGCTAAACATACGAGCAAATGTAAAGCTATTTTTTTTCCATATTTCTTCTAATATAGTTAAATACTCTCGAATGGCTTAAATTGAACATAATCAGGTGACAGTGTAGATCTTCGATCTGCGTCTACTTAAAATCAAGTTTAAAGTCCACTCAAAAGTTCTTCATAGGCAGCTCAGAAGCTTCCATTTTTTTACAGATAGTACTCAGAAACAGACTTCGTAAAAGCATGTTTTAAAAATTGCTTTTATAAACTTTTTTTTAATGACACTGTCAACAATTTTTTTTTAACACACTAAAAAGAGCATGTTCCTAAAATTAATTATCTTAAATCAATGTTTATGATAATGAAGAATGAGTTCACGGTTTTAAATAGTCTCAAAGACACTTTTTGCCAAAAATTATAATTTATTTTTTTGTAATTCATTGTTGAACGATATTAATAAGTTTTCTTAGGGCAGCTTTTGAACAAAATGAATACGAATAACATTTCATAGAAACTAAATTAATGTCAACCCATTCATTGATAAGTTGACGGAACAACATATTACATTTTCTTTAAATACTTAATTTTTAAAAAATGTCTACAAACGGTTGAAAATAAACATTCTCTCAGAGCAAAGTTTGAATTTAAAGCTTAAATAAAAAAAAATTTCGTAATTCATTTTTTCGACGCATTTTTTCGAAAACTTTCGTTGCAGTTTATGAGACTAAAAAGATAATTCGAAAACTTCAAAATCTGTGCATTCAAGATAAAGTATGTAACAGGAAATAATGTTTTTTAAAAGAGGAATTTAAAACTCAAGGTATTTCTCGCACTTCTTACCCAGGCATGAAATAGATTACCAAACGTTGAGATAAAATTTAAGTACCGTAAAAGCCCTGTCCAAACGGTACGAGAGAAAGACCCAATTTAAAGTTTGACATGTATCTCGTATTTTGTTAATACCGATAAGGAAATCAGTTTTATTTTTGAAAAATTCAAAATTTAAAACAAACTGGGAATCAGAAATACCATCAAAACCACTACGTAAAGAAGATGCCAAGGAAACATTTAAACGCCAAGAGAGAACAACCTCATTCCAAGTTTGATGTATTAATAATATTTTATCAGTATCGATTATAACATCAGTTTCATTTTTTAAAAGTTCAAAATTTGGTAATGATTGTAATTTAGAAACCCTTTTTACCCACGCGGGAAAGAGGTCGCCACAGCTGGCGTTCTAATCGAAGGATCGCCAAAATCACATCCAAACGGCCCGATAAAAAGATTCATTTAAAAATATGTCAAATATGGAATTTAATTCATGTTTGAAAATATCGTTAAAAACAACTTTTGAAAAAAACTTTTTAAAAACAACTTTTTAAAAAACAACTTTTTGAGGGGAGGGGGTTAGTATTCCCCGTGGTAATTTTAAGGTTAAATAAATTTGCTTTTTATAAGCTGTAAAGCACTCTTTCCAAATAAATTCGTTTTACTTTAACCCGTAAAAAATTCGTTTTAAGTTACTGTTAAAAATTCAAAAGTTGAAGTTAATTGTAGTTGGTGGTAGTAAGTCAAAGTTAGAATTTATTTTAAATCAGCAGCGTTATAATATATTTTTCTTCTGATTGCGACTGTCTGCAGGACGTGGGATGCGTATCCACAAAATTTAAATACCTTTATTCGTTGTTTTTTAGTATTTCCATTCTCTGACAACGATTGCTGAAGGCAGCGGGTCCCTAAACCGACCGGCTAGACGGGCGAAGCCCGGCTAGCTATAATATACGCTCAAAATGACCTTTTGGCCTTGTTCCTAAATGCAGGTTTGCATTTAGGAATAAGATTATAAGCAAAATGTTTTATGTTCTATTTCGGTGGACAAAGATTATTCCAATAAGCAACATAATTGAAAAACCCCAATTTAAAAACATTTGATGATGATCAGTCTGGTGATCTTCGAGACCACAAAAAATCATTAGGGGTGACACAATCATCGAAAAATCTTTGGTTGTCGCAAATTTGTGGCGCAGGTCATAACATTTGTGTTCGAGATTGAGGACCCACTTAACCTGAAGTTGTTATTTGTTGTTGTTTGCCAATGCATGGCACTTGTCTATGCAGACATTCGCACTTTATCCGCGAGAACCATTGGCCGCTTTCAATGAGGGCACCGTATAAGGGAACCAACACAACGGGATTCTAAACCACCTGAGCAATGGCTCATTGTTTAATACACTAGTTATCAAACATTAAGGGAAAATCACAAAAAGAGGGATAACACGTTCAAAACTATGCCAATCTGTTTAAAATATAAATATATTGTTAAGTAAAAGGTGCTGAACAATACTACATTATGCAAAATAGTGGCGCTGCAGTCGGAATACGTCATTTGCGAGGACCATAAAAGTGCATGTCTCAGAGCAAGGCGACAATTGTCGCTGCGAGGCTGAGATTAGACATCTGGCATAGCAAATTGTAACAATGACCTCCAGGCATCATTTGACCAAAGAACTGTAATGGCGAGCTATTGGGGAACTAGAGGCAGGACAAAGTCAGACAGAAGTGGCCAGATGGCTAAATGTGAGTCCGTCTGTGGTTCATCGACTTCGGTAACAATTTCTAACCACGGATTCGGCAGCCAGGGGGTTCAGTCAAGGACGGCCATACGCTACGACGAATGCCGATGACCGATATTTGTCATTATGCGCACGAAGGAATAGAACCGCAACTCCGTCTGAACTCCATCTGAACAGATCCTCCCTTACTGCAAGCTCCGGAAGGTTGATATGAACGTCAACCGTGCGTAGAAGGCTTCACGAAGGTGGTCTTTTTGCGAGCGACCAGCAATTTGCGTCCCTCTCACGTCACGCCATAGGCGGGAACGTTTGCAGTGGGCACGTCAACATGTCCACTGGACGCGTGATCAATGGAGGGCTGTTCTCTTTACGGATGAGTCCAAGTTTAGCCTCCGATGCGATAGTAGGCGTATTTTGATTTGGAGGGAACCTGGAACTCGTTTTCATCCATCACACATCCGTGAAAGAGATGCATACGGATCAGGCAGTGTCTGTGTTTGGGGTGGTATCTATTTGCGTGGACGCACAGACCTCCATGTCTTTCCCCGTGGAAATGTGAATGCTCACACCTATAGAGATGACATCCTTGGTGCTTATGTGCGCCCTTTGCCGGGGCAATAGGTGATGCTTTCGTGCTACAAGACGATAACACGAGACCGCACAGGGTCTCGCATCGTGGATGCTTATCTTGAGCAGGAAACAATTCAACGCATGGAGTGGCCAGTTCGATCACCGGACCTGAATCCTATCGAGCATGTTTGGGACGCTTTAGGACGACGTATAGCTGCTCTCAATTCTCCTCCTAGAACCCTAGCCATGCTTTCAACTGCTTTGCAAGAGCAATGGCTCTCACTTCCTACCGAAGTCATAGACCGCATAATTGACAGTATCACACATCGCTGTATGTGCTGTATTGCTTCTCGGGGGGATCATACGCCATATTAAAGGTACTTTTCCTATACCAAACTGGCACATCCGATTTGTTCATTGTATACATATGCTAGTTTCTATAGCACCATAATTGTCTGGCGATTTCTTTTTATGCTATTTTATACCTACCTATATGTTGTATAATGTGTATAAGTTTCATTAAATTCTACGCATAACTTTTTGAGTAATCGCTATTTTTGTGACTTTTCCTTAATTTTTGATAACCAGTGTAGTTCAAATTTAAGAAGAATAATTCTGAAAAATCATTCATTAAAAAGCGTGGGGAGTCCATTCCCAGTGACATCAATGTAAAGGACCAGATTGTTAGAGATGTAGTCATAATGCGAGCAAACATTATGTACTATAAGTACACAGAACTCTGCATCACCGAATAGCTACTACTGGTACTTCATACTCAGTTGTATAGGGTGCGTCATAAATTCATGCAAAGTTCAAAAATTCGTAATGAAAGAAGCAATGCTCGGAAATTTTTTCTGTTTGCGCCAATGGAATCAGAGGGACATTGGATTTTTTTCCGTGTTAAAAAAAAGTTTCCAAAAGTAACCGAAAGAGGGCGCTCAGACGCCATACTGAGATGTTTTATGCAAATCAGGCTACCAATAAAACATCTGGCTGGAAATGGATACATCATTCAAAGCCAGCAGCATGCTTTCTTTACCAGATCGAACGTTGGTGGTTAAACTTTTCTACAAGAATGGTGAATCCACAACTGTTGCATTGCGAAAGTTTCGCACGGAGAAAGGACTGGAGGCGCAAAAGAATCCCTATTTCATTGAATGGGATAATGAATTTAGTACGACGTTTTGAGGAAATGGGGAGTTTGGAGGATCGTCCTCGAAGTGGCAAACCATCCTTGAGTGCGGACCACGTCCATGTTGTACAAAGTATGATGGAAGATTTGGAAGTCAAGACATCAACGGGGAGTAGCAGTGCTCGTGAAGCTGGGAGAAGAACGGGGATTCTGAAACCGTCGATTCGACGTTCTGCACGGAATTTTGAATCTGTATCCGTACAAAATCCAGGCACTTCACCACTTATTACCGGAAGATACAGATGCAAGACGAAACTTTGCTACATGGTCTCTGGCACAAATGGAGCATAACCCACAATGGTTACTGAACGTCATGTGGACGGATGAAGCCCATTTTTCACTGCATGGTGACGTTAATGCGCAAAACTGTATCTGGGCGACGTCAAATCCTCGTGAGTACCTGAGCCAGCCACTGCACTCTCCTCGTGTGACTGTTTGGTGTGGTTTCACCGCGTCTTTTATTCTGGGCCCTTTCTTTTTTGAAGACACTTGTCCTGTATCCATCAGGAAAACATATACAGTCACTGCAGCACGGTATCTTACGCTTTTGCGTGACCCCATTAAGCTCGCATTGATGGAAAGACATGCGTTATCTGTTGTCACCTTCATGCATGATGGTGCCTCGCCCCACATTTCACGTGATGTCAAGACGTTCCTGTTGAAATCTTTCACTGAAGACCGAGGGATAAGTCGCGATTGTAAGGTTCAGTGGCCCTCACGATAACCAGACTTGACCCCGGCAGATTTTTGGTTGTGGGGATACTTAAAGTCTCGTGTGTACCGGGGCTCCCCAACCACTTTGGTGGATCTGAAAAATGCCATTCGACAGACAGTTGCTGCCATCGATGGCGACATGCTACACTTCTCCGTAATGGGCGTAGTGACGCGCCTGGCTTGCCTATTACCTTGTGCTGGTGGTAATGTTGAACATTTATTACTTTAAAATAAATGCACAGTCTCATGTTATTGTGATCTGTTTGATTTTCTGTTTGTATTTGCCTGATTTGCATAAAACGTCTCAGTATGACATGTGAGCGCCCTCTTTCGGTTACTTTTGGATACTTTTTTTGTTAATGGGAAAAATATCCAATGTTCCTCTGATCCTACTGGCGCAAACAGAAAAATTTTCCGAGCATTACTTCCTTTATTACTATTTTTTTAAAATTGCACGAATTTATGTCTTACCCTGTATATCTTTCCGTTTGGGCTGGAATTGGTTCACAAACTTATTATCTGTTTTATTCACGCGCATTAGTTCTTACGGCTGTACAGAAAAGGAAGCAAATGAAAATCTGTGTTCGTGTTTCATTTAGCAGCTTAGAAAATCTTTTAAATATTTTCAAAGAAAATAAAATAAAGTACTATTCTAAATAAAAAATACCCCAAATCACAGTACACTGCTGGCCATTAAAATTCCAACACCAGGAAAAAAAGCAAATAACAAAACTTATTGTGTCTTGGGGTGCGACATTCTAAAATGTTTGGGAAGCAGACGAACCAATTGAGTCAGACAATCGGGATGAGAAACGGAAGAATGAGGTGGCGCCATCCGTTACAAAAGCCAGGAAGAAGGGAAAAGATTGAAAAGAGAGCAGTTAAAAGACGAGGCAACTAAAAGGAACAGTGAAGTAAAAAGGGGGATTGTTGGCGAAGATGAAACGGCCCCACACATACGAGATTTTCTAAGAAACCAAAATTCCTAAATGAGCATGGGAAAGTCGAAGGCTACATTATTTTAATGAGAAACGCCCCTCACTCGGAATGGTCAATAAAGAAGATTTAGGGGGTTAGAATAAGCGAATAAAAAATAAGAGTAACAAATGGTTGATCAATGAATATGGTTGACCAATATATGGTAGACCAATATATGGTACAACTCGAAAAATAACCAGCAAAGTTTCCTGATAATATTCCTACATATTAGATGTGTCTAGGAGGCGAATTCAATCCCTTTAGCCTCTATCAATCATTCTAGAAATCCAAACGAAGCTTTAGCAGTAGTGGGACAGGAAACCCACGACATAGTAACAAGCATAGGGACATAATTCAGACACCATATGCCATGGCAGAAAAATGGGTTGTAAGCCTTTATTACTTAGTGGATTTTTTTTTATGAACGGTCACTCAGCAAATACTAATCGAATTTGATTAGGAAATTTCGATTTTGAGAGCCCAACCCTAATCAAAATGCCTGAAAAATCGTAGAAGAGATATGTAGCAATGGTGTGGTATGTAATTTGTGTGTGTGTGTGGGGGGGGGTAAGAGGGGACTTCCTTCTTCCTGGAGCAGCTGCAGCATTAGTTCTCGTTTTTATAAAACTACATGAGTAAAGGATATTCTGACATTATGACTATTATCGTAGATAATATCCATAACTCCCCAGAGTTTTGAATATTTTTATGAGCAGAACTCGACTATAAAAGTGTGCTTTTACAAATGATACTCATTTTTCGATGCTTCCAGCTTCAAATGTGTCATCTTTAAGTTTCTTTCTCAGTTTGTCTTTCTCAGTGATGTATCTATATGTTGGAACCGAACTCCGAAATCGGACAATGTCCGAAAAAAAGGCTTACATCGCGAATGGATAACTGACAAATTTGCCAAGTCCGAAATGTTACATTATTTCGGAGATTGTGCACTTGAATTTGATCAATTCGCGTTCGGGAAAATCAGTAGTGAGCCAAGTCCGATTTCGCACTTGGAAGATGGGCGAAACATCTCCAAGCCCAATTATGACAACCCTAGCCCCCACTTTTGCCTGTCTCCTCGGATACCTCAGCCTCGTTTCGTTCTAGCGTTTGTAAGTGCTACTGTTCACGATGTCTTCTGTTGATGACGGTGTTAAATCAGCGACGGCTACGTGTGCAAATGAAATGAGAGGTAAATTTCTCGAATCTTTGGGTAGTTTTTTAGAAAGTTCGGGAGACAACAGTTATGTTTTCACGTTCGAAAAATATGAAAAGTTGATCATGGAAGTGAAAAGCGGTGGAGAGAAAAGAAAAAACAAGAACCCCATCACCTCTAGGGACTACAGACTGTACAATTGGAGGCACCATTTCTGTACAATTGGAGAATTTCTGTACAATTGAAGGCACCATTTCTGTACTAATTGTAACTTAGCATGGTACATATTCACTAATTGTATACGGTCACTATTTTGTATGGTCACTATTTTGGTAGAGTCAAATGTTTTTAGTTGGATGGACGAAGGACCGTTGTTCTGTAGAGTGAAAGATGAAGTACACCAGAAATGTTCACAGCACGAAAGTTCTATAAAAAAAATGAAGATTTGTCTATCGTATAAGATGTAGAAATGACAGTTCGTCAAGGCAGGCCGGAACATGTAAGACGCAAGTCCGTCTCTTACGGAGAAAAAATCTTCATTCAACTGTAGCCGTAAATGGTTCTTCAAGAAAAATATTAGCGATGGTACATTACATGTAGAGAACCGGAAGATTTTGCATAGTGGTAGTACAAGATTTGCTGAGGAAACAAACGTTGAAGATCATTGTGCCGCAGGATTGAATTATTACAGGTTTTGATACTGCTCACAACTACTTTTTATAAATATATTACTGAGGAAGAAAACTTCTTCAAAAAAAACGACTTGTTGGTAGAAATAACAAAAGTTTATTTTTCTTCATAAAAATAAGAAATATCTTGACTACTGAATTATAACAGGAACAAATAAAACTCTGCTACATAAAAGAAAAGAGCCTCAGGTCTACACGACCACTTATTAGAAGAGCATCAAAAATAAAATAATAGTATTGAAGGAATTTCTTTTTTAAAGTATATATACACAAATATCATATCAATAGAATACACTCGTACTCACTATTCGACAATAAAAAAATACATCCCCCTCACCAAGCCACGGCCAAACAAAAAGGACCGAAAGCTCGGCTCAGGGTCTCTTAGAGCAAGTTTTTATCTACCCAGAAAAAAGAATTCTCAATCTCTGCATCGCATCTCTTTTTTTTCAGCCCTGGACAACGCAAGGAGAGAAGGGTTGCCGTACAACCAATCTCGCCAAGGCGTGCAGAAGGGAGAGGAGAAAGACAACCTTAACAGCGCCCCAACACATTGCCAACACCTTGTGTCCATAAAATAAAATACGCGAAGCATCGCCAAAACTGGAAACCTTAAGTACCACATTCCTCTTGCCAGAATGACAGTTCGTCAAGGCAGGCCGGAACATGTAAGACGCAAGTCCGTCTCTTACGGAGAAAAAATCTTCATTCAACTGTAGCCGTAAATGGTTCTTCAAGAAAAATATTAGCGATGGTACATTACATGTAGAGAACCGGAAGATTTTGCATAGTGGTAGTACAAGATTTGCTGAGGAAACAAACGTTGAAGATCATTGTGCCGCAGGATTGAATTATTACAGGTTTTGATACTGCTCACAACTACTTTTTATAAATATATTACTGAGGAAGAAAACTTCTTCAAAAAAAAACGACTTGTTGGTAGAAATAACAAAAGTTTATTTTTCTTCATAAAAATAAGAAATATCTTGACTACTGAATTATAACAGGAACAAATAAAACTCTGCTACATAAAAGAAAAGAGCCTCAGGTCTACACGACCACTTATTAGAAGAGCATCAAAAATAAAATAATAGTATTGAAGGAATTTCTTTTTTAAAGTATATATACACAAATATCATATCAATAGAATACACTCGTACTCACTATTCGACAATAAAAAAAATACATCCCCCTCACCAAGCCACGGCCAAACAAAAAGGACCGAAAGCTCGGCTCAGGGTCTCTTAGAGCAAGTTTTTATCTACCCAGAAAAAAGAATTCTCAATCTCTGCATCGCATCTCTTTTTTTTCAGCCCTGGACAACGCAAGGAGAGAAGGGTTGCCGTACAACCAATCTCGCCAAGGCGTGCAGAAGGGAGAGGAGAAAGACAACCTTAACAGCGCCCCAACACATTGCCAACACCTTGTGTCCATAAAATAAAATACGCGAAGCATCGCCAAAACTGGAAACCTTAAGTACCACATTCCTCTTGCCAGAAGAAAATGCCAGAAGAACCCTTTTAAGGAGTTTCATTGGCCGAGACTGGCTGAGCTTAACCAATCAGAGGAGCTGGTCAAGCAGCGCGAAGCCCAAACGCCTGTTCAGAGAAAAACTGTTTCCCATGCAAGAGAATCGTAATAAATTACGTTCGCCGCAGGCGCGGAAAAGGGAAACTGGAGCCTTTAGCATAAACGGAGTTTAATAGCTTAAAAAGACCCATCAATGCTGTTAACAAAAACACGGAAACAGGGAAGAAAAGACATCTTATTTCGTGGACACGAGGCTAGCAATTAGGGGACCTAGCTGACAAAGACTTAAAGAATATAGGACGGCAAATTGCACTGCCAGATGTTAGAAGATAGGCTATTCTCAATTACCGACCGAACGGACTAACAAGTTACAGAGACCTCCCATGACTAAGAGCCTGGGAAAAAAATAAATTACTATCAGATAAGGAAAGGAAACATAACTAGCAGATTTAAGATTAAAATTAAAGTTATAATTTAAAGTTTAAGAGAACTACACAAATTAAATTAAATTAAATTAAAATAAAGGAACCTGTAACGAATTCCTCGTTACACAGACTAAAAAGGTATGAGGTATGAGGTAGTACCTATTTGTGGTATCGAAAAATCTCTTTCTCTCTCTATTCTAAAAAATAGTAACTCCCGCTGCGGCTGTCAAAAGCTTGTCACGCTATCTCCTCCGAAACCGCTGGGGGTATGGGATCGAGACCGATACCAATAGATGCAGAAAAATGTGGGGAACAAAGTAAGACATGTCTCATCTTCGTCGGACTTTTTTTTTAAATTTTATGTTTTGTGGGAGAATGTTGACTTTTTCATCTTCAGATTACGATAACTCGCCAAAAAATGACTGTAGAATTTTGATCTTTTTACAGTCTAAGACTACAGACATTTGTCTTTCAAACTAGACCTCATTTGTTTAAAAATATTTTAAAACAGACTAATATTTTCATCAAAAAATGAAACAGTTTTTCAAGAAATATCGTCACATATGTGGATGTAATATCGATGCTTCTCGAGTTTTTCTCTTACAAAAAAAATATTTACATCATATGGAAGCTGAAAGCTTTCTTATTCATATAAACCTCATTTCAAGTCTCTATCTTAAAATTTCTATTTTTAATTGAATTTTATAGCTGATACTTCAGTTGCGTGTATTCCGTTAAAATGTTATCAAGCAGGGCGGTCGACCTGCAACGCTAAGCTGAAAAAAAACAAAATAGACGTCAAATAAATAAACGCGCCAAGTAAAAAAATTCGTCAGACCTCTTACTGCTTATATACTCTGTATCTATTTGGCCTAACTTAAAATCTTTTATATGTTTATGTTTCAGTTAAAAAAATAAATATTTCTATCTTTAATTAGCATAAAACTGTAAAATTAGCATCTCAAGGCGACATTACGCCAAAATGGCAAAATGGCAACCACTTTGGCGTAGTATCGCCCAACGGTATTGTACCAACCATGAAGCTACAAAAGGAGGAGCAGCTCAGTGTTAAAAATGTGTCTCACATTTTGTCGCCGCCACTAGATGGCGCGCGCGTGTAATAGCGGGCGGCTTAGACACGGACAACCATACCTTTAATATGGATTTTTCGTATTTTTCCTAGCGAAAACAAGTTGTTTTATTTTAGTGCGTATTTAATATGAATTTATTTATTCAATTTAACAATTGTTTATTTTCATTCAAAATCTTTGTTTCAAGTGCTTTTTTTGCTACAATTCATTAAAATTCTTAAAGGAAATGAGTAAATAAACTTTTTCAGAATAATTGTGTATTGGTTTCAGAATAAATGAGTTCAGAATTTTGTAATAATTTAATAATTAAGGAAATAAAATTACAGAAAAGAATTGTGAAGAAATTTTTTTATCATTGTTCATAATCTCTTATGGAAAAAAAAAATGTGAGAAATAATACTGATTAACCAAACACACACACACATAGTAATATAAGAATATTTTTATTTGCAGATAAGTATGAATAATACATCATATATAACAGGCCTTTAAAAATAAAGCAACATTTTCTATCAATCACAAATAAATTCTTATCAGGACTAATAAAATAGGAATTCAGTATGTAATCAGACAATACTTTAAAATATCTTCCTTTGGAAAAAAAATCAGTCAAAGCATCTAAGTTTACACTTTTTAAAACTGGAGGTATAATCGTCAAGTTGGTAAATTACTGAATACAAATTTTTTCAGCAAATTAAAAATACCATTATTATAATATACCATTATTTGTTTATTACAAGATATGAAATTACGCATGTTCTTAACAAGATGCGGGAAGTCAGAAATGAACCATATTCTTCTCTCAGGATCACAAATATGATTGCAGCTTAAATTTTCTGCACTGATACTAAATAGGATCCACATGTTCCTGTTCCATGTTGCTCCATCACTGACAACGGCATCCACAAAAAAACCAGAATGCTCCAGCAAAATGATGCATTCTATAATCAGATGATGGAGCACTGTTCCAGATGCAGCTCCTGTGCTCAGAAAGCATGCGAGCGTTTGGACCCATTTACCTTTAAAGGGCTGATACATGAGCACTAAAGCATGGTCCCCCTTCTCATATTTTTGATGATTCGGAGTGAACTTTCCTAAATCAGTAAAGCCCTTTACTGAAAGTTCTCTCTGACCAATCTCTGTAGCTTCATGGTACCAACCGTTTACTCATTATCACTTATAGAAGGAATCGGCAGGGACGGATTTACATATTTTTATGCCCTAGGCCAAAGCACCATTTTGCGTCCCCTTCCTTCCATTTAAATTTTTGACTTATAACATTAGATTTGATATACAGTAAGAGTTTTTGAAACATATATACTTAATAAACATTTGCATAACATATTTTTAATAAAAATTTTCTACTTAATTTCTTCTAATTTATCTAAAAATTACAATTAAAATTTTTTCCTTCGTGCTTTCGCCCATGAAAATTCTTCAATAGTTTCATGGAAGTCAACAGATCTTGTTAAATCTGCTTCAATGTAAAGAAGTGCCAAGGCATTTAGTTTGTCTTGTTGCAGCTAAGATTTTAAATGATCTTTGATTCTTTTTAGTGCAGAAAAGATCTTTCTGCAGAGGCATTTGTGGCAGGTGTGTACACAAATATTCTCAATACGATATAAACATTTGGATACACTGTTTGTAATCCACTTTCACGAAGCCACTTGCACATTGCTAAGGGACTTTTCGAACCAATGCTGAACTCAGTTATGTGAGATTTTAGATGTTGCAGTTCATCACAATGCAGGCTCCAAATCATCTTTAAAAATTGCTTGAATTTTCTTCCCTCATCTTCAAGGTCAGGAGAAGTCTGTGACCAAATTTCCGTAATTCCTTTAAATTTTTCACCGAGCTCTCTAAAAGCTTGTGACCTCTTCTCAAGCTCTGCTTTGAGTTTGTCCACAATCGTGAAATAGGTATTAACTCTAAAGATATCACGCCCGTTTAAATTAACTTCGCCTTTACGTTTTTCGTCAGCTTGTAGTTTTCTGAAAACTTGACGCTTTTCATCACACTCATAAACTTTCTTTTCTGAAATATCCAGAACTTTGTTTTCATATATATCAAATTGTTCTCGAAGTTCTAACAAGAACTTTACGAGTGACTGAAGAACTGTGGCAACTTCTGAAACACCAAGTTCTACGTTTTGTACATACTTATGGACTTGGTGAAGTCTAATCAGCACCGTTCCCCAAAACTGTGCCATGAATATTGTTTCGAGTCTTTAAAACTTCGTTAGTAAACCTCTAGCTTCTGCTCTTGTTCCTGATTTTTGACTTTCGTCACTTTCAAAGTATTTTAGAGCTTTTATGGCTGCAAACTAATCTTCTTTTAATGATCTACAAGCATCATATCTTGCCGACCATCGTGTCGTGGAGAGGCTTTTTGCGGTAAGGGTGCTATTTTTCTTCAATGCTTCCCACCTCGCTGTAGACGAAGAGAAAAAATTATAAAGTTCTTGAAGCAAATTAAAAAACAATATGGCTTCAATGCAGCAATCTAACGCATGTGTGCCCACTAAATTTAGAGTGTCTTGCATAAGGTATGAAGGATGCAAGAGGAGAAACTTCAAGTATCCTAGCCTGAAGACCTGAGTAAACACCAGTCATATTAGCTGCATTGTCATGATTGACCAACACATTTCAAGATACGAAGGTGGAGATCAGTGACAATCTTAATAACAGCTTCAAACATTTCATGGGCTTTGTGGCCAACGTTAGGTAAAAATTTTATAAATCTCTCAACAGGTTTCTCATTTTCTTTCACATATCGCAAAACAAACGACAGCTGATCCACATGCGAGATGTCAGGAATTGAATCTACAACAAGGGAATAGTACTTTGATGTTTTAGCTTCATTAGCAATATGCGTTAGTACTTTTTTAGGTAGGAGATCGATGAAGTCATCACAAATAGTAGATGAGAGATAGGGTGTCTGTCCACTACCTGGATTCCCGAATTTCCTGATGTGATCAGCCAAAAATGGATCAAACACAGAAATTGTCTCCAACATCAGCATGTAGTTGCGATTATTATTAGAACCAAATATTTCATTTCGACCTCTAAAGGGCAAGCCACGCGAATCAAGAGCTTTAATTACTACAACCACTCTATGTAACACATTTCTCCAGTATTCAATTTCTTGATCAACCATTTTAGTTAGTTGCCGATCGATTCTTCCAAGTTTAGCTCCTCTATTTTTAAAAAATGTTTGTAATAATATATACTCCTGGCTCCTGGTGACCTGGCATTGAAAGGTTGCATTGTTCAAAGCAGAAATTTGAAAAGATATTTCAACAACACATTTACCCAACACTAAAAATCTAAGTTTTTATAATAATTTATCACAATTATCCCTTATTATTAATATAAAAGTTCATTTTATAAGGGAGAAAAAATGCATTTTTGCTTTTCAGATAAAATTGATTGTTTCATGTTTATTCGGTAGTTTGGCTTAAAAAATAAAATGATAAATTTGTTTATCTTTAATTGCTTTTGATTTTACAGTTATTATATAAAATATCAATATTTTAAGAATTTATCTCAAAACACAACTCCAGATAAGTATAAGAAAAGGTTACTTTACTCTAACAGAGATGGCTTCATTTTGGAAATTCATTTGCAGAGCTTAATTTTAATTAAAAAAATATACTTTATTTTAAAAGACCTTAAAATGTGATTACAAAAAATTTATAAATAAAACTTTTTTTTAATGAAAGCTAGTGATTTTTTAACACATATATTACCCTAGGTTTTGGGAGAAAAACTTGCTCCGGAACGTTATGTCCTTGTTTTAAATATTTGAGTTTAGACGAAGGTAGCCCCGGATTTTCTTCCACATTGTTTCAAAGCTTAAATTTTTCCATTTAAAAACGCAATCAGAAAATTCTAACTTACACTTAGAATATTAGATAGGCCTCGCTAGATAATTATATAAATATGCACACTATTCAAGTATGTGCGAGTAAAAAAATATATATGTTGTAATACACATATTGTGCATTTCTCAAATATGGATATATATATAGAAATTGTACGAGTTAGTGTGTTAGAGAAGTAAGTTTTGCGTCTTTCTCGACAAGTTGAATAAAATATCCCATTTTCCTGACGCTGTAGCTCGCTTGTTATTGGGTTTAGAAAAAAGATGTAAATATAAGATTTGTTCAAAATGTTATTCTTTTTAAGATTGTAACTGCAATCTAAGCTCTATAACCAACCATTGCCGAGATATTTGAAAAAAAAAAACAAAAAAAGTAAAAACATTTCGTTGTTTTCGGGCTACAGTAAATTCCGCCGAGATCTTTCGAATTGGAAAACTCGGTTTTTCACTACTGGACTAAACATGTACAAGTAGGGGAAAAAATCTAATACCCGATCTTTTGCATGATAAGATGTACATAGCTACTGGGCTATAAGTTCACAACAACAATTTATGTTATGTATACTGCAAAAGGTTGACAAAGCACTCAGCCAAAATGAGCTTGCAGATCACACTCTAACGGAAAAACAAGTCTCTTTTCGAATCAAAACCAAACACGGGCCCTGCCCTTTAACCCCTTGAGGCTCCATCCGTCATCTCCTTCCATTTAATTCCCTCTCAACCGGCATTGGTACGCGGTCCCCTTACATGTTCACTTTAGGGAACTCTGATTTGCCCAACTTATGGCTCCTCCCAGGGAAAAAATTAGAAGAAAAGAATCGACAAATATTTCTGTTCCCTTTGACAAAATTAACTGTCTCTTTTCTAAGACGACCCATTCAGGTTGCAGACACTCTGGCGGTTTCCATATAATTGTCCATTTTACCTGAAAGAAACACCTGGCACAGAAAGACACCCTAGCCCGGTGTTCACACAATGATTCTTTCCCCTTGAAACATTTTCTAAACCTGGAGGGTGCCATCGTTCCTTTGACAACGGGACAGCAATTACTGGACAGGTGACGATGGGTTGGGAGTTTAAAACCATTAGTCTTCTTATCGGATTGCCCCTGGTCTGAAATCTGTTTTTGGAGGAAAAAGCGAGAGCTGTTTGCTGTTTGTCAAATGCATCGAAAGATGCAGCGGAAGTTGTCTTTTGAGAGGTTCAAGTCCGACTGCTTTCTGCAATCATTATCCGTTCAAATTGCAAGAATTCTTAACTTGCTTCTCGTTAACTCATAATGGGTGTTTGGGAAAAGAAAGAAAAAAAAAAGAAGGAAAAAATTAGTCAGTTGACGAAAAAGTTATTTCAAAATGCGTATATTGCAAATAACATTTTTAGCGATACTAAGAATATATAAATAAAAATGAAAAAGAAAAAAAATTGAACTTTCTCGTTTTATATCGATAAAAATATTGTAATTTGGTTGTTACTTCTTCTAAATTTACGCCCTCTTAACGGCTGCGCCCTAGGCCATGGCCTAGGTTGGCCTTATGGGAAATCCGTCCCTGGGAATCGGTGTACATGTTGGTTTCTTAAAGAAGTGAAATCTTAAGTAACTGTATAAAATTTTTAATTATATTGTATATATATATATATATATATGTCCGTATTTGTTTGTTTGTTTTATACGTCCATAGAAAATACTAAGGATTGAATTCAAATAATAAGGATTAATTATTATTCATATTTTACTTTTTGCTACAACCACGTGGGTTTGCAAAATAGAGAAATATACAAATACGTATTCAAATATACATATAGCAAATGATTAATGATGTATAAATAGTGATTAGTACGATATTACCCACTGTGTTTATAAAGATTGACTAGAATAGAAAAATGCCATCCAAATTACAATTGAAACGAAAAAACAACCAGGCCTATTACAGAGATTCGAAAAACCGAAAAGTGCTCCAATTAAGTGACCAAAGTGACACATTAGGTCCTTCTAGAGATAAATCCCCACGCTATGAAATAAATGCTTCAAATGAAACAGTTGAAGTTTCAAGAAATATTGACTTTTTCATCTTCAGATTACGATAACTCACCAAAAAATGATCGTAGATTTTGTATCTTTTTTACAATCTAAAACTACAGACATTTCTCTTTCAAACTAGACCTCATTTGTTTAAAAATATTTTTAAACAGACTAATATTTTCATAAAAAAATGAAACACAGTTTTTCAAGAAATATCGTCCCCTATGTGGGTGTAATATCGATGCTCCTCGATTTTTTATCTTACAAAGAAAATATTTACATCATCTGGAAGCTGAAAGCTTTCTTATTCATATAAACCTCATTTCAAGTCTATATCTTAAATTTTCGATTTTTAATTGAATTTTAAAGCTGATAATTCAACAGTGATGAAACGCGCATTAAGGGTGACAACAGTAAATGGATGGAAGCTGTTACATTGCTCGAGAATCACCCCTATGTATCTCGCATTTATCCATAACAGAGGAGCGAGCGTAGCGAGACTAGGGGCGAAGCCCCTAGTTAATTAAAAAAAATGACAGATGATGACCAAACCATAAAATATTTTTGTCATACTGACGAAATTTTTGAAGTTATTCATAAAGCTCATATGGATTTGGGTCACAAAAAAATAAAATGTATGGAAAAGGAACTACAACAGAAGTACTGCAGACCTCCCTTCAGAAGAGACCTGAGACCGGTTTTAAGGTTGCTGCCTCGGGGAGGTCGATTCTCAAAATGAGGAGTCGGGGATAATCAACATCCCAGTACCATTTCCCTCGGAAAGTATTTATCACTCTTTAGGCATTGAGAAAATTATGAAGGTTTTAACTATTTAGGCTTTAAGAAAACCATCGAATGTTTTGATTTCCATTTTCATGTAATCAACGTATTTTGGCGACTTTTTACCCTGCATCGTATTACTTACTATTTCCCGAAGTAATATAAGGGAGTTTCAGAAAACCTCAAAACTTAGAGTCATGTTTATTTTTATAAATACTGGATCATACAAAAATTTATTATTATAAATACAGCTTTCAGGGTATTTGGGTTTTGAAACTGTTATTTTTTCTTTCGCCAAAGGAGACGCGATCTTTTTCGGTAATTTTGTTTTCATTTAAGGGGTCTCGGGAGTCTTACTTTTTTACTGAAGATGCAATTTAGCATCATGTCACATTTAGTTTTATTTCTCATTCCCTATAAAACATAAATACATGAAATTTTTGCCACTGAAAGCTTAATATATGTTCTATGTAGAATAATTATTTCAATGTTCTACAACTGTTATTTTAATTAATTTTTAATTTTTAATTTTGATGAAAATTTTAAAATTGTGTTTTGGCTTGCATCCATTGCCCGCAAGACTGTAGCAAAACTATTGGTTCTAGAGTCCCAAAAAATATTGATAATAATGTAAAAGTAATATATATTTAACGTATACTCCATTTTTAAGCAATTAAAAACTTAAATTTTTTTAATTTAAATTAAAATTACAAAACTTTGAAAAAACACATTTTTTTATTGAAAACATGTTAATTTTAAATAATTAATGCAATTAAAAATACTAAATTTGAAGTATACATTATTCCTTGCATCAAAATGAACGTATTTACCAAGTTTTATAGAAATTGCTTTATCAGTTTCTGAGAAATGCTGGCTTTCGGTGCTGAGGGTGCTCGGATTGAATCCCGGCGTTGCGCCACTGAAAATGCCTCCGTTTATCTCATCCCTTCATAGGGGTAATGCTGGTCCGCCTATATGGCGCCCCCATAATAAAATGGGCAGCAATAGCTGCGGTGTATTATAGGCGAATGTCTTCACGACAAGTGTGTCTGCATTGGTTTTAAAAAAATAATAATTACACACTTTGTGTGTTGTTATTTTTACATATGAGCTGTTATATTTGACAGTGGTGTAAGTCCACTTAAAAAAAAATGGGTTAACGGTAATTTTAGTAAGATATAGACACCTTCTCTTCATATTTATAATCAGACTTTCAATGGAGTACGATTTTTTCATAAAGTAAACAAAAGAATTTTGG
Organism: Dolomedes plantarius; assembly: GCA_907164885.2. NCBI lineage: Eukaryota > Metazoa > Arthropoda > Arachnida > Araneae > Dolomedidae > Dolomedes > Dolomedes plantarius. The sequence goes on from OU015493.1 coordinate 116,159,206, forward strand.
CTATAAAATGCTATCGCAAAAAAAAATTTTTTTTAAGTGGAATAAGTCCATTCCTAATAATTGTAATAAAAGCAACTTGCTTATTGCAATTATTATTGATTATTACGACTTCAATGTACACTACACTTTAGCATATTTTACTTAGCTAGTGTCTTAAATACAACATCGTTAACAAGATAACATTATTGTTCTGATTAAGTGATCAGAAGTAATTTCTGTGATTTTGTTTCGTTTTCTTTCGCAAGTCCTACTGTTTGGTTTGGGTTTCTTATACTAATAGATTGGAGCGTGAGTTTTATTTAAATATAATTGTTATTAAAGCAGAAAATCAAAGTTTTAGATAAATAATATTTCATACAGTTGTTAGAATGAGTTCACATACCTATAAAAAAGACGATAATATGTCAATTTGGTCTCATAATGATGTTGGTAAGAAAAAGTTTACATTAAAATATCCATTTCAGTGAAGCTAATGTATATAAAAATATGGACTTGAATTTCCACTTGTTTTTATTTTTTATAATATGTTATTTTTGAAAGTGGTATAAGTCCATTTGGAACTAAAAAATTGTTTATTTTTTAAAATAATTTTAATAAGTATTATTTCATAGTAAAATTTAAAAGGTGTATACAGAGGCTGTTCGCACATTTTTTGGACGATTTTGTTAAGCGGTAATAAAAAATCGCTTTCTGCAAAAGAAATAATTGCAATTGTACTATGTTTTTAAAAGTCAAAATTATCGTCTGCGGCTTGAAAGTTTTGTTTTTATTCAAAATGGCGTTTTTAACAAAGCAGTGGTTCGAAGACTACATTTATGCTCTTTCCAAAGAGAAATGTGCATACTCCGTTATCCAAAAACGATGTGAGAGTCATGGTTTTGTGATATCTAAAGCGTCGATAGATAATATCGTCAACAAGAAACGAAAAAAACGTCAAATTGGAGCCTCAAATGGGACAAAAATTCCAAACAAGTATCCAAGGAAAAAACGGACATCTTCGACTATTGCAAAGGTACGTTGTTTAATGTTAAAAGAAAATCCCCCTAGTCAAAGTCAGTTGCAAAATCATTAAAATGCTCGGTGTCCACTGTAAACAAAATGATAAACGTTGATTTAAATCTTAAGAAAGCAAAAAACGCAATGTGCATCGTCTTCTTCCAAATCATATCGCTGAACGCAGGACACGCTGCAGAATTCTATTTGAGAAACACTTATCCAAAGAAAAATGGAAAACAATTGTCACAATAGATGAATCATGGGTGTATTTAAACGATTGCAACAAAAAAAGAGCCATTTATTATCATAAAAGGGGAGAAAAAAATTTTAGTACATGGTTCAAAGAATCGAAAGAAAGTTTTTCTAAGGGATTCATGATTGTTGCTGGTTTTTCTTATAATGGCAAGTTAAAAATAAAGAGAGTGGAAAAAAATGTCAAGATTAACTCCAAATACTATCAGGAACATATTTTATCGCCAATTTTTCTGAATGAAATACCATCGCTTTACCCACAGTGCCATCAATCTGTGAGACTCCATCGGGACAAAGCTAGCAGTCACACATCAAAATCCACTATAAATTTCCTAAAAGAAATGGAACAAAAAACTGGTATCAAGGCCATACCCTTCACTGATATCCCTACTAAATCTCCCGGTGTATCACCTATGGATTTTTGTGCTTTCGAACTTTTAAAATCTGCATTATCCAAACGTCGTCCCAAAACCCTTACAGGACTCTGGAAAGCTGTTCAGGAGGAATGGGATAGAATACCTCTTCTGACACTTCAAAAGGCATTATTATCCTGGAAATTGCGGTGTCGAAAGATAGTTCAGAATAAGGGATGTCAAATAGAACATTTAAAACACAAGAATTTTATGTAATTTAGTTTTGTGAATACAATATACATCGTCTAAAAATTGTGTGAACAGCCTCTGTATTTTATGTCTTGTATACCATATTAAGCATGCATGAAGATGCGGTTTGTTATATACACAATAAAAGTCTCTCATTCTTCATGGTCAGACAGAGAATTTTAAGAACATCTGCAGTAGGGGGTCTTCAACCTTTCACGTTTGATGGCCACACCAATAAATTCGTAAAGTTCTGTGCTCCACACATCTGTGAAATAAGTAGCATAGGCACAGGGGAAAATGTATTATTTGCAAACGAGCTTCAGACTTTGAGATGATTGCTTGGTTTGTTTTTATAGCATGATGATGATGACTTAATTCCTTCAAAACTCGTCACTGAAGTTTTGTGTATATGGTGTGTTTTAAAAAGTATTTTGTACCTTTATAACTATTATTAATTTTTAAAAATGTTTTTATTTATTATTTTCTACAAACAACAAAAAATGGGAGTTGAATTAATGTAGTTTGAACTTTATATTGCATGAAACAGAATGAATGCAGGACTCATTCATATAAGACATAAGATCATTTCAAAATCCAATGACAATAAAACCCTTACATTAATGGAAGGAGGGATGTCACCTGGATGTTAATGCGAAACTTGACATTCCTTTTGTTTAACTAAAGCTTCGATATCAGGTTGAATCTGTGGTGTTGAGATTCGCACGTAGCCTATGTGCCAGGGGCTACTTTTCCAAGTGCAATCTTGATCTTTTTTTTTGTCTGAAAAGATTTGCCGTTCTAAGAGTATTTTCCAATTTATATCAAACTTTGCCCCAACTTTGCGTTTTGCCCGATGGAAATGTTTTGGCGAGCCACTAAAGTACCGTCAGCGGCCCGCGGATTGAAGACCCCAAATCTAATGTGTCCCCACTGAGAAAATGTTACATGATTAAATTTGTCAAAATCTCGTAATTTAATAATATAATGGCATAACACCATGGTAAAAGAGTATATTCATTCTAATCATTGTGTGCATAGTAACGTACGTGTACGCAAATATACGAAACTTAAGGCTACAACTGCGGCAGCAAGTTGAGTTCTCAGTCTTGAAAATTCTAAGCGTAAGAGAAAACTGGTCTAAAACTTCTGTATGAACATGTACATAACTTGCATTGCCCGTTTCTTCCTGATGTTTAGATAGGTACTTTTGGTTTCTCCTTACTATAAAAATATAAAGATGAGTTGGCTTTAGCAATCAAAACGCTCAATTGAATGAACCGAAATTTTCGATTCGTACCATACATTACTTGAGCGACCCGAGGTAGCCTAGTTGTAGAGCGTCGGCTCTCAGAACTTAGGGTATTCGGTTCGAATCCCGACAAGAGCTATTAAATAGATTCGTGTCTAGGCCGAATATGGGCATGTCAAATCCGTATACCGGAAAGTATCTCTATGAGGCCAGAGAAGGCGGGATAGGGGATGATGTGATCTCAGGTTGTCGCCCCTGGAGGTGATCGGTCAAAATTGAGGGGGAACCTGGCTAAATCGGACTCCGACCCTTGTGGTGTTATTATTTACCAGAGCCCACCCCTCAGTCTGCTAGCCCATATAGACCTGGACTGAAATACTTCGGGCCAGGGGCATTAGAAACAACAACAACAACATTACTTGAGAACCACCAGTTCATAAAACTCTTATATATGTATTTTTTCTATACATAGTTATATATTTCATAAAAGGTATGGGCTGTTAAAGTCTAAAAGCACTCGTAGTACAATATACGAGTAAATAGATTGCGCCGTTCAGCAAAAGTAACTCGCATTCTAAGGGCCTGTTCACATAGGAGTCCGTTGCGTTGCGTTAAGGAAAAGATGACGTTGAGACGAAAATAAACCAATCATAGGCCTCCAAACGATTAGCAATGAAATTTTTAACGCCTATGATTGGTTTATTTTCGTCTCAACGTCATCTTTTCCTTAACGCTACGCAACGGACTCCTATGTGAACAGGCCCTTACCTGACACTGATTAAAACCATTTTAGATGATGTTCAAGGTTTTTTTTTATATATATCCTTTCGGGATATGCTGAATCTTTATCAGAGCAGAAAAAAAATTTAAAAGTGTTATTAGTGGCTTGAGGATTTAATGACAGTGGTCCCAAAGAGGGTGAGGAGTTTCAGGGTTTTCTGAATTATAGGAATATTTCTGAGACGCGAGATAGGTTGAGAGGAAAATTTTCCACAATCAGATACCACTAAGTGATGTCACAACTAAAAAGAAAAATGCAAAACAATTATAAACGCGATTAGTTCATTTAGATTGAAGTCTTGAAGTAAGAATCTAATCAAATACACTAATCAAATGTACTACCTGTTTTGACGCCGTTTTAAACAGTCTACTGGAATGTAATGTTTTATGACGAATGAAGAATCCAACGAAAAAACTTCCCCTCCCCTCCCCCGGTCTTCAACTATACCTAAAAGTCTACATAGGTTGTTTAATTAAAGTTTTGCCGAAGTTTTAAAATGAGCTTTTTTTTTTAGAGTACAGTCCAACAAAATATTCATGATATAACGTTGCCACTGTGAAATATTTTTAATATTTTAGCACAGAACACTAAACCTTCCATAATTTCAACGTGTCAGGATTTGTTTACCTTTTATTGCGCTCTCTCTGTTTGGCATCACTCATCGTCGTTTTTTACACCTTTAATGTTTTTATAATATTAGCGTTTGTATAGACTTGTCACGTGTAAAATGAATATTTTTTTTTGTATTTTTATGTAATCTTAGTACATAATCTGTGAAAAAATGTCTTGGTTTGGGGAACAGTTCAGCTCGTTTACTGAGAAATTAACTGATTTAACCAAAGATGTGTTACCCGATGGTGGTAGTTCCCATACAGAAGGTATATGACGAAACTGTCAAAGGGATTTAATTACTGTGACATATTTCCCATTGATTACAGATTTCGTTATTTGTTTCTGTGACTTATTTGTTCTTATTGCAGAGTAGTATAATAAAATAGAGTCATTCAAAACCACTATAAAAAAATCTAACCTACATTTGAATATTTCTTGTCTTCTTCGTTTATTAACACCGATTGTGATGTAAATTAACCCAATGTACCCTCATTAGTAGAAGAAAATGTGATTTTTACAAATTAACTTACCTCTTTCCTGTAAAATTGTTGTCAGTGACCGATTATATATAAATATTAAGTTATTGATCATGATTTTTTTTCTCCTGAAGGATAAAAGTTGGATGTATAATAAACTTTGTTTATTCGATTTAATTAATCCTATAAATATTTTAATCTTCCAAGTAGTTGCCTTTGCTGTGTTATATATAATCCTTTATTAGCAGTGTGTATTTCTCTGTCCTGCCAGTATTCCAGATCAGTCACTTGTATTATATTCTGAGCAAAACTTGTCTTGAAGCTTTTGATACTTAAAAATTATATTTTTCTTGACAGTTTGCTTTAAATTTTGTTATCACATCAGATCTTATATTACTAGGTTCAAGATTTAGAAATGATTGCTGTTCATTCAATCTTTACTCTTCTCCAGTTTTATTGTAATTTCTTCAGGCACCATGTACACAAGCCAGTATTGCTCCTTGGTGCTACTTGAATTTAAACTGATATCAGAGGTGGCATTTATTGGGCCCATACCCTTCTCCCAACCTTACAAATGTGGATAAGACCAAAATCTGGTTCACAGAATTCATAACGAAAAGTTGAAATACAAACAAAAATACATTTGGGGGAATTACTTCTACTTTGAGAGAATATATCTGGCATACACTTATTGGCCTGAAATTGACAGCAGTTTCCTTTAAATAAATTAGTGAATGATGTTGCAGCTGCAAAAGAGAAATAAGAAATCTGTGATTATCATTCTTAATTTCTAAAACTATAATTAAACAAAAGAACTGTAAGATAGGGAAACAGAACAGGATAGTTGACTATACTTGATCCTCATTTATTTCATCATAACTCATCAGACAGAATTATGTGAATTGATATTAATATCCAAATACTAAAATCTTATACACACATCATCTTGTCTCTGTGAGAATATGTATCCCCATACTTATCCATCACTGAAAGAAAGGATTTAGAGAGGAAAAACTTTAATTACCCTTTTTCTATTAATTTTTTTTCAGCCTTGAGGGAGGGGTAGATGACTGCAAAACAATCACTAGTATGGTTGCACCACTGTCTATATAATATGGTTTAATTATTTTGGTTTCAAAATATCACTATGAATGTGAGCTGTTCATTAGTACAGTTAGCAGTCAGGGATAGGTATCAGCATATTAGATTTCTGCAGCAGAATATAATATTTAAAGACCTCCTATACTACCACTTATATAATTTGACTACATTTGGTAAACTGACTTGGATTTGATGTATTTTGCATCACAATGCTGTTATCTTTTCATGTAGAATTTTACTGACTAACTGAATATGAATGAACAAAATTCATTTTGTATTTATGTCCTATTTATTAATCTATGAACATTGTTTCTATTCAAGTAGCTTTTTTGTTAATTGTGTAAAATTTCTTTGAAATTACAACTTATTTCAAGCATCCATTGATTTTGATTTTTTCTTTACTACTTTAGCTTACTGCTTAAGCTTACTGATAATATGTAACTTATAGATTTATGCTAGGAGGCAGCAGTAAGAATTATCTGAATAGGATAAGAGAGAACAATGATTTTTCCCTAAGAAATTTATTTGTTCTGTAATTAATTGGTGCATGTGAAAATTAGGATTTTCGGGTGGCTTATTTTTCAAAACTGCAACAAGCACTAATGAAAAGATTGCTAAAATCTACTGGTAAAAATTATACATAAGCAAAGAATTTTTAGTTTGTTTTCTCAGAATAAAATTTTCAGTTATATATGCTAATTCAAGAATTCAATGGAAAATATTAAAAAAATTAAACATTTAAAGGAATAAAATTTTGGATACTTTAAAATAACTCTGAAAAAGCACATAATTTGATTAGACTTTTTTTTTTTCTTTTTTTTTTTTTTTGTATTTGGTATTGAAAACCAAAAAGTAACCCTATTCGTCATTCAAACCCAATTAAGTTATTTCTGTTTTTTGTCATTTGCATGTTAAAATATACTGCTAAATATATATATATATATATATATTTTTTTATATAAAAGAAAGCTGCACAAGTCATATCTTCTTAACAATGATACAGATGTGATTTGTGAAGTGGACTTGTTTTGTACCGTACAAAAAATCTGTTAAATTTTTATAAGTTATGAATTATGAACAGTATAAAAATGTATTTCTTACAGAACACTGGCCTACATTATTAAATGAAAATTTGTTGTAAATTTATTTGACATAATTAAGAAAACACTGCAGTAATGTTGAATTGTAAATGATATTCAAAGTTATATTTCTTTAACATAAAATTTTACTGAACTTTTGTTGAATTGTTTTACTAGTGACTAGTTAGTACATTTTATATACAGAAATTGAACTGTAGTGACAATGAACTTACTTATAACTGTAGTTAGCAGTAGGGATCATAGTAAATTTTTATATGAAAAGCATATTAAGGAATATAGTATAAAACTGAGTAAATAACTTATACATTTTATAAGAGGCTTTAAGATAATTTCGAGTTTTTTTTTAATTTCTTACTTCATTATAAATTATGATTCTTGCAGTTATGTATGTGTGTATATAAAAGCACTTATTTTGATAGAACTTAAAAGGATGTGACTCATTAAACTAAAATAGTTTAACTTTAACATAATTTGGAGTTAATTTTTTCATCTCTTACTTCATTATAAATTATGAATCTTGAAGTTGTGCATGTGTATATAGACTTAGCACTTATTTTCATAGAACTTAAAGGGATGTGTCTCCTTAAAATATAACTTGTTGCAACAAAGATTTGTATTGAGGAGATTGATCAAAGACTTGTTAAAAGCAACATGGTGATGTCCAACTCTTTGTAGTTCCCAGCTTAGAATTTAAGTTATAAAAAGTATCTTGTGACCAGTGTAGAAAATTTCACTTGGCAGTTGAGCTATAGCCTGAATACTTTTATAGATATAGCTCACTAGTACTTAAATATCCCTCTCAACATTTTGCTTAGGATGATTTTCTTGTCAACCAAGTTAATATTCCCTTAGAGACTGTTCCTCGGCCAACATGAAAAATTCCAGCACCCAGATGCACCTTTTAGCCATGCTCCAACATGGATGTCCCATTTGAAACACCTGAAGACCCTTTTTGAATCCATATCATTAAATGGCATCTATATACTTTCATATGTAATGGGCTAATTCACAAATCTGACATACGGAAAGATCATCGTCATTTTGCAAAGCACCCAGCTAATTGGAAAATGATTGATAACATTAGCCTGATATTGTTTAGGCTAATTGTAATGAGCCTATATAACTTTAGGCTAGTTAGAAAATTTGTAATAGTTTGCTCAAACAGCCTGATTTCATTCAGGCTTATTTCAAGAAGCCCAAAGTTGTGAAGGCTTATTAAAAATGACAGATAAAGAGACCGTTACCTAAGTACTTCCTTTAGTGAACGTATGAATTAGTTAAGAGTTACTTCGGTTAAATAGAGGTAACTTAGAAATTGTACAACAGTCATCATCGTTTGAAAAATTTTAATGAATATCATTTTAAAAATTCTGTTGTTATTATTAAATAATTGTTATAAACAAATTATTAAAATGACCAACTTGTAGACTTTGAATCGGGCTTTCTCCCACATCATACATTTTAACTTCTATATGATAAACTTTTATTACACACACACACACACACACACACATATATATATATATATATATGTGTGTGTGTGTTATGCTAAAAATTATTTCCTATCTTATTTAATATATCATTCATGATGTTTAAATCCCCATTTTTATTAATGTAGTTCATCTTTTAAATTATATATCTCATTAAACCTTGCTTTCATTTATAGCTAGAGAAACACATAAGTTGACCTTTATGAACAGATTTTCTAAGACCTTAATACTTTGAGCTTGTTGCAATAAGCCTAGGTGAAACAAGGCTGTTTGAGCAAACTGTTAGGAATTTTCTAATTAGCCTAAAGATGTATGGGCTTGTTACAATAAGCCTAAAAGATATCAGGCTAATTAAAAAGTTGCCGATTCTAATTAACTGGGTTCATTGCAAAATAATGGCGCTCTTTGCAATAAGCCAGATTTGTCAATTTGCCTACAACATATATATCGCTTTGTATACTGGGGGTACATTTGTATATCAACTACATCTATAATTGGTTCATTATTGATGCTGCATTGTAAATAATGCTAATAGAACCTGATAGTTAAATGTTTTGTTTGATACCATCTATTACCTGTGTTTATAACTAGCAACTTTAATTTAATTAGTCTAATATAATCAATAAGTATTAGGAAGTTATCCTTGTGTTTTTTTTTTTCAAGTATTGCAAATACATAATATTTTGATAAAATTATGGTTAGTTTTATCTTTCAAAAGATCTTAACAATTTTTGGTACTTCCCCAATATACCAACCTGTCGCTAACATCACACAAGAAGTCGCCAATTGTAATTCTATAAAGTTGCCAACTAAAGAAATAAAATGAATACAAGAAAATATGCACATTTTATTACATTACATTTTTTTAACTAAATTATAAATATCAAAAACTACATGCTTATTTTACTTGACATAATTTTCGTTATTCCTGTCAATATTGCTTCAAAATTATCTTCACTCAAAGTAGGCCTCAACATGAACGCTGCGAGATACAAATCTAAATGTGATCTGTTTGTTTTCTATTGTTATCTGTTTCACCACTTACATGAACCCCACAGCCTTTTGATGTTTTGTATATGGATGCCAGTTTGGTAATCTACATAATTGTGTTTATGAGTCAAGTGCATGTACCCCGCATAATCATTTTTCTGTACCCTCTCCACAATCTGTGTAGATAATTGTACCAGGTAATACGTTTACCAGGTTATAGTTATGGCTGAAATACAGCGTGCACTTATATTAGGCACTTTTTTTTATGAAGCATTCCTTGTTTTCGCCACATCTTCCACCAACAACCCACTATTATGGTAGAACACATCCTGCATTGTTTTTACATTTGCTTTACAAAGTTTCATCATTATTTTAGTTATTCGTTTGGCGATGGGTCGGTAGAGAATAAAAAGAAAGCAATTTTTTTTCAATCAAAATGTCTTAAAAACATATATTTGAGACTTCTTTCATAACTATTAAGCTTAACAATAGCAGATTTTTTTTTAAAGCTTAGCTATCTTTATAAACAGCTCATGGGGGAAAAAAAAGAAATATTATATTTGTCTTAGTCAAAGTTAACAAAGAGTAAAACAGGTCCAGCCAGCCTGAGGTTAGGGGCTTTTAGTGCAATTTCATGCAGATCTCTAGAAGGGCATCAATACCTTCAATGGAAATATAAAGGAATCTAGGTACACAATGCAAATAACATAGTAACATTTAACTTAAAGTTAGAAGGGTACTTTCCCATTAGACCGACCTGTCGCCAATGTTATGGGAAAGTCGCCAACTATAATACAAGAAGGGAAAAAAAAGTCCAATAACATTATAAAGTCACCATTTAAAGAAATAAAAGGTGTACAAGAAAATATTTGATCTTCACCTTCCATTTACACTTCTGCAAACTACATTTCTACTTTTGGCGGGGTAAATATTGCTATTCCTTTCATGCAGTAATTTAATTTACATGAGGTGTATGTAAGAAATAGACAAAACAATTGTTAAGTGTATGTAAGAAGTGAATAGACCTACATTGAAAAAAAATTCTTTAAATCTTTATTTTCAAGTACATTTCTGTCTACTTCTTACTTATACTTAAATAGAGTTGTTTTATTATTAACATCTTAGTGCAGTGGTTTAGTCTGCGATTTGTCAGCAGATGTTCCAGAGATCAAACCCCAGTCTCTGCTGGCATATGAAAACGTCTTTTCATCACCAAGAGGTTGGGGATAAGTTGGTATAATAGGAAAGTACCATAGGAAGTTTATATTTATCATTTCTAAATATGTTATTGATTCATAATTTAAAATTAGTTATAATTGAAGAATATGTGGATTTTCTGCATGGCTTGATATCAACTGACTTGATGTTTACAATTTCCAGAAACAATATAGCAATACTTTGAAAATATTTATATTTGGAACCGTAACTACTCTAGAAGTGAGAATAGTTTTATGATTAATGCTGTGTTTCCATCAAAGTTCAGTATTTACATGTTGCATCATACTTTATCTTATGTTCTGCTAATTGCAATAAGAATGTTAAGGTTAAAATCATGGCAATTAAATATTTAAATTAATTTTATTGTATTCATATAGAGTGGCAACATATCAAATATAAAAGTTGATTTCAAAATTTACATACTGCTTTGTCCTTACTCACTTTGTTGTGTGCATTGTAAGAATATCAATAATCATATAACTGTTATATATCCAAAACATATTTCATTTTTTTTTAAAGTGACAACATATTCAATATCAAAGATGATTTAATTTGTTTCATAGCAATAAGAATGTTAAGGCTAAAATCATGGCAATTAAATATTTAAATTTTATTGTATTCATATAGAGTGGCAACATATCAAATATAAAAGTTGATTTCAAAATTTACATACTGCTTTGTCCTTACTCACTTTGTTGTGTGCATTGTAAGAATATCAATAATCATATAACTGTTATATATCCAAAACATATTTCATTTTTTTTAAAGTGACAACATATTCAATATCAAAGATGATTTAATTAATTTGTTTCATAGCAATAAGAATGTTAAGGCTAAAATCATGGCAATTAAATATTTAAATTTTATTGTATTCATATAGAGTGGCAACATATCAAATATAAAAGTTGATTTCAAAATTTACATACTGCTTTGTCCTTACTCACTTTGTTGTGTGCATTGTAAGAATATCAATAATCATATAACTGTTATATATCCAAAACATATTTCATTTTTTTAAAGTGGCAACATATTCAATATCAAAGATGATTTAATTTATTTTGTTTATCAGTAAAAACATTCCATGTTTGGTGAATTTATGTATTAATTTGAAATACTTTCTTTTAATAAAGTAAGTTCTATTTAGCAAAATTTATAAATTTTATTTCCATTTTTTTCATTTTTATATGTTTATTTGAGTATTCAGTGTTTTCTTCCCATTTTAAATAGATATGTTTATGTGTGTATGTATTTATATATATTGATTGGGGAGGGAAATGAGGTATGTCGATTTGAGTTTAACTCTTATCTACATAGCTCTGTTCTAATATTTCAAATTTAAAAGATAAAAATCATAATATCATATTTCGTCAGTGTTCTGTAAAAAGGGCGAATACCCATAGAGATTTACATACATATTTGCCCTTTTTACAGAAGACCGACAATTTGTATATTTTAGCTGAAAAGAAGTATTTTGAGCAATCTTTTCTGCCTTCCTGATAGAGCATTTTTTAAATAACTTCAAAATTGTTAAAAATATTGAATTTTATATTCTTTGGTTACTTTTTATATGACATTACAATTTTATTTAATTGTTATTTAATAGCTTTGAAAATAATTTAAATTTAAGACATTATAATAGTTTAAAGACTAAATTTTCAGCTTATTGAATTATCATTTTAACATGTGTTTCAGGTACACTATCTCAAGGTGATAACCATTCAGCAGAATATTACTTGGATCTCTGTAAACAAAAAGATGCTGAAATTGAATTTCTAATGAAAGAAAAAGTTTCACTTGAAAAGAGTATTGAAGAACTTGATCTACAAAATCAGGTTGATATTTAATATTTTTCCATTGTTGTGTGTGTATATATATATATATATATATATATATATATATATATATATATATATATATATATATATATATATATATATATATATATATATATATATATATAATATGTGTGTGTGTGTGTGTGTGTCAGTCATTTTTTAAATTTATAAAAGCTCTATATTTATAAGGTTTTAGTATATGACTTCTATTTGTACCTCTAATATTTTTACCTTTCATTTATTTTTTTTTTTATTTTTTTATTTATTTTTTATTTATTTATTTATTTTTTTTTATAATGCAATGAAGTTTTTGTTTTAAAGAATAGAATATTTATGCCAAAATTCAAAGGTCTAGAACACCATATATGGTCTTTGCTAACCTTTGGAATCTAAGATTTTAAATTATACCTAATCATTCAGAAAAATGATGTTTGATGTTATTGAATTATAAAAGCAACACACTGTTTAATGCATTCCCAAATGAAATATTCTTCCCCCTAGTACTGAAATCATGCATATAAAAAATATTTGCGTAGAAAGTTCCCTTAAAATATTCACCTTTTTTTATTGATACTTACAACTGATTTTTGTTGACTTCAAACTGTGATATAAGCAGTTTTTTCTGAGTATTTCCTTTCGCTCTGTGTTACCATGGAAACGACAGAGTTTTAGGCAGAGGTTTTAGCAACTTCTGCAAGAGCAGTAATGTGATATTTTAGTTTTGGAAGAGTTGACTCGATGTAGTTAATGATCAAAATGTGTAAATTAATGTAAGTAAAGTGTTGTTATACAGAATTCAACTATTGTCCATGCTAAACAAATTTGGTAGTTCTAGTATCATAGGTCAGAACACAATAGATGACTTCTGGTAATATTTTCGATTTGGAATAAATCACACAAACATTGAAACTCGATGTCACTACTGTAGTATGTTTTATACTGCAGAGTTAAAAAATGAAAATTACAACTCATCCTATTTTCATAACAGTAAATGATTTTAAAGCAGTACTTCTGGATAAAAAGTCATGTTGAATATGAGTAGATCTGATATATATCAGGGGTGAAAAACTGTGAAATGCTTTAGGTATCTTATTTGTATTTTGTGTCTTAAGTTTAGATTGGGATCTTTCTCGAATGATTTATTAATGCAAGCATGTATAAATCATATAATGCAATGAGCCTTTTCAATCTTGGCTTATTATTTGTTATTTTATAAATGAAACTCCTAAAGAAAACAAAAAATAATCTATATTATTCACGAATGTGCAATTGATAAAAGTGAATAATAAGTAATTGCTCTGCTCTACATATTTTAAAAAATTATTGAAACAGGTGTGTTAATTTTTTATTATTTACTTTATGGATATTGTTATGTTTTTTCTTGTAAATAAGTATTGACTATTATTTATTATCTTTCAATGATTCAGTGTTACTGATTGGTCTGCACTCTTATATTCTTAGTATTCTGTTCCTTCAGTTATGTAATTAGGAAATATAACAAGATGTAGATAAGGCATTAATAAACTTAAGATGAGCATTAATAGATTTTTTTTTTTTTTTTTTTTGTGAGTGTATGTATGTGTAGGTTTTGTTTTTTGCAATTTATGACTTGAACTACATTGTGCTTCATTCATACAATGATTCTTTATTATAGGAAGCCATAAATGAACTATTACATTTAAAAAATGAAGCTATGAAGGAAAATGCAGCATTAAAAGAAGAACTTAATTTACAACTAAAAGCAGTTTCTGCAAAATCATTACTTCAGAAATTTCAGCATGACTACCATCCGAAAGAATTAAAGGCTGATGAAACACATCCTGTGTGTGATGCTATGTATTCTGTTCCTTTGAAAAACTTTAATTTAATGAATATTATTGGGACTTTATGGAAAAGTTTCACTGCAGATAATTTGAGTGATTATTTAATGTGGCTCAAAGAGCAAAAGCTTTTATTAGAGTCTAAAATTGCAGATACAGATGAGAGCTCTAATAGCAATGTAATTAGCAGAATAAATAATTATATTATGTTTCTTCAGTTGGTATCAGAAAATCAGGAATTATTTTCTCCTGTAATTGATGAAATTGCTACTGTGATACATTTTCTCTTGGGTAATATTCATGAAAATTCTCAGATTTCAATTCCTGGTGTTGATATAGTTCCAGAGAATAACAATATCAATTCATCATCTGTAAGAAATATTGAAACAGGAGAGTTTGGTTCACAAACAGTTTTTGCTGATTTTACATATATTAGAGATTTATTTTCCATGACACCAGAACCCTTCATGTGTAATAATGCAGCTCAAGCAAGAGCTGATACTGGGGAATCATTTACAACTTCACAGCATGTACAAACAGATGGGGAACATTCTGTACAAAATTGCAATGCTCTAATATTTGAATTAAGACAGTACATTTTGCATCTGGAAGAAGAAAAAGCTGAACTTGTTGACCAAGTATCTGAACTTGAAGAAAGGTTAGAAAGGGGGCGACCAGTACCTTCATCATCTGTAGTGCTTCAAACTGATGATATTGATTGTAGTTTTGGGAATTCTGAACTGCATGAACTTCAAGCCTATGTTAATATTCTAGAACAGGAAAAATCGGATATGCTGCATAAGCTTGTAGAAATGGAAAATATGATGGATAAATCTACATCTTCAGCTGTAGCCCAAACTGATGAGTGTGATTTTAACAATCGGGAGCTTCAAGCTTATGTTTGCATCTTGGAGCAAAAAGTTGCAGACCTCGAAGAGGAAATTTCAAACTTGAATTCTGTGATTGATAAACCAACAACATCTGTAGAGGTTCAGACTGATGAATGTTTGGATGTTTATGAATTGTTGCAGTCAGAAATTGCAAGTCTCCAAGAAGTTTTAAGTTTGAAAGAAAAAGATTACACTGACAGCCAAGAAGAAATGAGCAATGATTTAAATAGCTTAAAAGAAGAATTGAAATTCAAAGAATCTATCATTCAGGAAAAAGAAAGCAGAATCCGTTTCTTGGAAATTGATTTTGATGAATACAAATCTACTGTAAATACATTAAATAGTTTAAAAGAAGTGCTAGAACTCAAAGAATCTGTCATTCAGGAAAAACAAAATATTATTCATTCTTTAGAAAGTGCTCTTAATGAATGTAAATCCACTATAAATGATTTAATACATTCTTCTGAAACTTTGGTATCTGTAGGAACTCAGACTGGTGAGAATAATTGTTCTTGCAAAGCATTTGAACTAGAAATATCAGAATTAAAGAAATCTATGGATGAAAGAGAAAAAGAATTTAGCGCAATACAAAATCAAACAATTATTAGTGTTAATGATTTAAAAGAAGAAATTAAATCTAAAGAATGCTTGCTTTCAGATAAAGATACAATGTTAAATTCTATTAATTATGAACTGGAAAAATCTAGAAATGAAATTAAATGTCTTACTGGTGAATTAAACATCCTAAAGGAATCAATCAAAGTTGAAACTAAAGAAAATAGTTGTTCCTGTAAAAAATATGAATCAGAACTTGAGGAATTAAAAATTTGCTTGCAGGAAAAAGAAAAGGTGTTTGTTGCAACTCAAAATGATTTAATTAAAAATGAGAGTAATTTAAAAGAAGTGTTACAGTGTAAAGAATCAGTACTAATTGATAAGGAAGAAACAATACAGGCATTAAAATTAGAACTTGAAGATGCTAAAGGAAGTATCAAAAGCTACCTTAGTGATTTAAAGGCATTTAAAGCTAAGCAAGACTATGCAAAAGATATTGATACGATGGAAGATTGTGATATCAAAATGATCATGGGAAATTGCAATAGATGTAAAAATGTATTAAATGGTGAAACTAATGACAATGATGTTAAAAATGAAATTAAAATCTTACGAGAGAAATTAAAGTCTTTAGACTTGGATAAAAATCAACTTTTGTGTGTGTTGAATGAAAAAACTCAAGAATGCAGCTCATTAAAAGCAGAAGTTCATAAGCTCACAAATATTGTAGCATCAGAAAAACAAGCCTTATATAAGTTACAGCAAGACAACTGTTTATTAAAAGAATCTAGAGACAACAGTGATCCTGAACTTACAAAGGAAGCCATCCAAAAACTGAGTCGAATTATTCATGATAAAGACTTAGAAATTGAATCTTTAAAACAAAAAAATAGCACTCTTACAACATTAATTCAAGATACCACTTTAGTTCCTGACCACTTGCAGTCTCTCATAGAAGAAAAAGAAAATTTAACTAAACAAATTAATGTATTCAAAGCTGATAGAGATAAAATTATGGTGCGATATAATGCAATAGATAAAGACTGTCGTCAGTATGCTGCTGAAGTTGGGAAACTAAAATCGGCTCTTTCAGATCAAAAAGAAAAGTTTGATGTACTGGAACAGAAGCATTTTTCTGTTGCTCAGCAGTATGAAGAAAAACAAAAATCTTTAATCAATACACAAAATGAAATGATTGCATTAAAACAACGTGTGTCTGATTTAGAACAGCAGCAAGTAGATATAAAAGAAAAATACAGTGAACTTTTGAATAAATTCAATTCAGATACAATGGTTCAATTAAGTAAGGATGAACTAGATGAAAAAAATACTCAAATTGAAAAGTTGGTGAATGCAAATTCAGAGAAAGATCATCTGATACAAGAAAAGGATTGTCTAATACATGATTTATCTCAGCAAATTAAAGCCTTAAAACTGGAACATGAACAACAGTTATCAAACCTGTGTAATCTTAACGTAAAAGTTGAAGAACTTACTTTGAAACTCAAAGAAAATGAAGCATTAATAGAGAAACACCATAGTGAAAAAGAAGCTTTAGAAACGCGTTATCAAGATAAAAATTCAGAATTGGGTTTGCTAAAAGATATGAATGAAAGGTTAAATATGAGTCTTAAAGAGAAAGAATTTACAGTACAGTCAATGACTGATAAAATATCTTCATTGTCTCATTATATAAGTAGTGATCACTCAACATCAGGTACTGTTGATATTAATCAAATTTTAGCTGACAGCGAATCAATGTTTAGTAAAGCTCAGTCATTGTACAAAGAAATAGATGAAACTCTATTAGCACTTAATCAAAGTAAACAAGAAAATCAGGCCCTTAGAAACGAGGTAAGTGAAATTGTTATTATTTTCTGTTACAAGATATTATAGTTAATTATTCTTAGTAGTTAATCATTTTTCTCATTTCATGGAACAATGACTTCCACTTTTAGTTGCATTAGTAAAATATCCAATTTTTATTTTATAGATTCAAAGAATGAAAAGTAATGAAATTCAAATACAGAAACAGTTAGATCGTTTACGTTCACATTTGTTAGAAGTAAGTATATGTTAGAATATTTAAATTTGAATTCAAAATATATACTTACATCAATTTAAACCTGCAGTAAAGTTGAATATATTTCTGTATTTGTATTTTTTAATAGATTGAAGAAAATTATACTGCAGAGGCATTAAAGGCTGAAGAAAGAGAAAAAGAACTAAGAGATGAACTAGTTGAAATGAGAAGACGTGCCGAAATTTCAAATACTGCCATTGTTGATACAAAGTATGTGTTTTAATTCCAGTTCATTTTTAGTTTAGGCATACAAGATTATGTGTGTCTTGTATATAATGTTCTTGTCAGTATTGTGTATTCTTTTATGAGGATTTTCGATTTTACACTTTTGCATAAAGTGTGTTAACCTTTATCTAACTGCCTGCCTTGCCTTTATGCACTTTTTTAGAATTTTTACAAATTAAAATTTTTTGCTAAAATGAGATAAGATTACTGATATTAGAAGACACACAGTTTGTTAATTTTGTATTAATGAAATTAAATATAAAAGTTCCTTTGTGAAAAATAGTGCCATACTTTATGTGTAGTAATGTAGTGTATGTTAACAATTTTGAATGTGTTTTTGTGACAAAAAGATGAACAAGTGAAAAGATTTTTCTTTAAATCTGTGTAAAATTATCTGTTGTTTGAATAACTATATGTTCAATGCATAGTTTATAACAGTTTATAATATCAACTTCCTTAGTTTGATATATTTATAAGTTCTTATCCTATGTACTAGTTTATGAGTCCTTTTGGTTTTCTTTGATTATAAACAATAAATGAATTTTGTGACAGTTAAATTTTTTTTTAAAAATTAGGTAGGAAATGTTGAAAGAGACCTACCTGTATGGTATTGGAAATTATAATCTGTAAGCATAATTTCTCTGAAATAATTAAATCAGGGATATTAAATTTGTTACCATATCTTTTTTGTTTATGAAGCATTCTAGTTATTTTTCTTCGGCTGTATAATCATCTGCTCATCTGCAGTTTTAAAATGAGAAATATATAAATGTAGATGGAATAGATGTATCTTCTAAAAAAGGTACTCCACATCTAAAATTTTTATTGCTGTCTTTATGTAATATTCTGTTATCCTTTTATTTTTAACAGCTTTTTACTTTTATCTATTTAAACAAAATTTAAAAGCTTAACTAGAAAATTTAGGCTGTATGACAAAATTTTGTGATTTTCTTACAGTTTGTTTATATTGATCTGTACATGATTTAATTCTATGGTTTCTATATTCTGCAAAGGCCTATAAGCTTTGCCATGATTAGATAACTTAAATATTTAACATTTCTTTTTTATATTCATCTAGGGAAATACTTTATCAATCTTATTTTTTATGTTATGGAAATATAAATTTGTTTTCTAGGTATCTTACTTATTTTCATAATTTTCTTAGTTACAAATTTGCTTTTTACTTGTAGCCAAAGAGCCAGTATTCAGATTGCAAGCCTCCAAGAACAATTGTCCCTCATAGCCAACCAACGAGATCTAGCTCTTGCTCAAGTGTCTATCCTTGAAGATAAAGTTCAGCAACATTCAGCATCAGTCAGTAAATTACAGTTAGTATTAGAGCAAATGCAGCGGGGTTAGTATTTTTATCTATAGTTTTAAAATTTTGTGAAAGAGAAATTAACTTCAGTTTTTTTTAATATGCATCTGACTAACTACATTTATTCAACTGAGAATATAGCTGAGTAAGTTTTCTTATCATTTTCGTCATGTTTTATGGTATGATTGTAAAGTTTCTAATTTACTAAAATCAGTAAAATCATTCTTCAATTCTACTTGTCATTGTATCATATAATCAGACCTGACGAATTATGTTGAACAAGAGTGTGTTAGTAGGCTTTAACCCTTTCATTGGCAACAACCTCCACCGTTTGCACGGTGCAGATTTTTTCCCCAATTTTTTTTTAACCTAAAAAATCATGAAAATTTTTCCAAATTAAGGTTGCAAAATGTTTTTACTTCTTTAAACTGATAACAGATGGCAGCACCAGCCATATTTCTGCTAATTTAACTGGAATACATTGAGTGCAAGTGAAAAGAAGACTAGATTTAGGTGTTCGCACTGTGCTAACGGTGCCCCTGAAAGGGTTAAGTGCCAGGTGTCAGACCTATGAGTCTAGCAAGAATTTTTCCTCCCAGTTTTGACTCAGAATAATTTAATTTCATTTTTGACAGAAATAATTTCATTTATTTTTTATACCCTTTGAATGTTGTTGAAACCTAATGAACTGATTGTAAGTTATATAAAATGTTAAATATGTGCATAACGTCTGGTTTATATTTTTCCTGTGTACTTATTTACTCTTTTTTTACAATCTAAGGAAATGAAAGAAAAATAAAAGAAACCGAAAAGAAATATATCGCCTTATTAGAAAATCAAAAGCAGCTTCATAAAGAACTAGAAGAAAGATTGCAAGCTAAAGAGGTAATTACATTATCAGTTATTTTTTTTCATTCATATAAATACTGGGTTCATACAGTCCTTGAAAGTTCTTAAGAACTAATTTTTAGTTTGTTTTCAAGGGCAATTAAAAATTTTTTTTAAAAATCTCTATTTTTGCATTTTGCCACATGTTTGTGTTGTTATAAAAAAGTTGCTGGAATTGTATAAAAAGGAAACATGTATCTAGTTTTTTTAAAAAAATCTCGTGTTTAGTATTCACAACTTACAAAAACAATCCTTTGTTTTATCATGTCAGCTCTGTTACCCAAGAGATATTGTCATTAAGCTACTTTTCTCCTGTTTCTTAAATTGGTTTGCCTCAATGTGTTAGTTTTCAGTTTCATCTTTAATCTATTTTTCCTTAAGTAGGAAAGTGCTGTGATTTGCATCTTACAATGCAAGTATTTATATTAAAATCCACTTCTTCCAACTTTTTTTGTTGATATTTTATTATAATTTCTGATTATCTGTAAATAAAAACACTTAGAAGATGGTGGCAAAATCATGAAGATGATTTCTAAAAATTCTGTATAACTCTTGTGTGTGGAGAAATGCTCGTCTTAGTCATTAAATTGTCTAATATAATTATTATTTTGATGGTAAATTTGTCCTGTTTCTTAGCATATTTATTATTTGTAACTAATTAAGTAAAGATTTGTAACTTCTGAATTGTAGATGCAACTAACAGAGAGTAGTCAAGCACTAGAAGCTGCATCCAGGTTAAGTGAACAGTTAGATGCCAAAGAGGAAATTATTGCAACTCTGAAAAGTGAATGTAAGTGTGCATGATTATAGTTTGTTGTTAATATTAACTTATGAGCTTGAAATAGTATCCTTATTCTGTATTGTATTGTATTTTCTTTTTCTCGTTTCCTTGATTTCATTACAGTGATGGCCAGAAAATGATCTTTCCTTATATATGTGTTTGTTGCCTTAGATTAATTCTGCTCTTAATATCAAAATTATCTCTAAAACAGGAAAAAAATTTTATAATTCCATCCTTGTAAAGGAGTTATAGAAGGAAAAATATGTGAATTTGAAAATGATTGCATAACAGTACGTTTTTGTAAAAATAGATTTTGTAGTTAGGAGAAAACTTTGTTAATATTATGTTTTAAAACTTATAAAGAATTTAAAAGACCAAAGGTAAGAGAAAAAGTTGTAAAAAGGGGTATGGCTTTTTTTCTTTAATTTTTTTTAATCTGTTGAAAAAGTGTGAGGTAAAAGGATTCACAAAAAATTTTCATAAATTTACATGAGCTGTATAAGAAATAAAATCTCCACTTTAAATTTATAATATGTTTAAAATTAATTTTACATTATTAAATTAATGTTAATGAAAATATGTTGATAACATTTAGGTTGTAAATATTTTGCATATGTAATACTAGAAAATTTTAGATCTATGACCACTGACTACCAATTACATTGACTGATTAGTTTGGAACTCTATTGTCATCTTTAGCTACTTGAAGTCTAAATACACCAGCCTAATGCACCTATACTTTAAAGCAAATTCTGATTAATTACTTACACCTTTCTGAAGCAGTGAATTTACACCTGCAAACTGTGATACAGTAGAATAACACTTTAGTCATTTGATTACAAATTAGGATCTGCAACAGCCTTATAAATCTTAATATTACTTTATATTGGTCGTAGTAGGCCCCCTTCATATTAATGAAGAAACCTCTTGTTTTTGTTCTTAGCTTAATAAAAAATTTATGTCTTTGATTGAGAAGAAAGACAAATTCATTGAATTACATAGTTTTCTATAGATCTCTTTGTCTGAGAGAGAATTACTGGAAGAGTTCTATTAAATTTTGTCTTTTAAAATTGACTTGTGTTAATCTGTTAATCATACTAAAAATGTGTCTAACCAATTTCTCTTCTATTTTTTAAGCTTTTTGTAGCGGAAATTTTGTTGATAACTTAGAGAAATTTGCTACAAATATTTTGCAGATACTGGTGTTTTAGTTCTTAAAGAAAAAAGAATTATATGTATACCTCTTTGACCTTGTCATCAATCTGTCTGTGTGTAAAAGTTACAGTCTGAGACATTTAGCTGAGACAGAATTTGCAAAATATATTATGTATGCACATGATTATAGATTTTACTGATGATTTGTAAGTTTGTTCATCAATAAAAGAAGAAAATTTCAACATTGAATGAGGAAGATTTTCAAAATATATTCCCACAAAATTGAAATATTTTGATTTATTACCTGCAGTATCCGTATGCACAAAAATAGATTTTTGGCTATGACTTCAAATGGTGACTGTTTCAAAATTTCTTTAAAAAAAAATTAGCAATAAAAAACGGTAAATTTTTCAAATAAATTAACATATTATATTCTAAAATTGTTATAAGACTTGCTAAAAAATATTATTTAATTTTTCACATCCTTTACAAATTGAATCATAGGCTGAATAGAATTTTTAAGATGATTCATTGATTCATCCGTGTGTTTTAATTATAAAAATATTCGACACATTAATTGGTATCCCTTCAGTCTGAAATGTTATGTGTATATTTCTGACATAATTTAAGATTTCTTCCTATCAGTGCATAAATTTTTTTTATTTATTTTAGTATTGTTATTTTAATCTTATTTTGTACTTTTAATACATCTGATTCCAATTTACTATTTTAGCAGCTTTTTGTATGTATGTATATATATACACATATGTCAATATCTTAATTTTAACTAAGTATGTATGTTTTTTCCTAAAAAAATTTTGTTTTAACCTTTAAATGGATTTTTATTTCTATTCTTTTATATGATAATAGAATGCAGATTTGTTTCATTTAACATTCTTAGACATAGTCCTATATTAGTTAATGTTAATTTAGTCATGCTAATGCATAGTTAGAGACTGTGTTCCATATATTTAGCGCATATTGTTCGTAAAAGAAAAGAATTCCTCAACAAATAACTATATTAGACGACTTCTTTCTTAGTGTCAAAGACTGAAAGTAAAATTAAGTCTACTGCTCAAGAAATTGATACTATTAAAAGTAATACAGAAGGCAAAGTTGATAGGTAAGTATCATGCACTTCTATGTATTAAATCAAGGCAATAGAAATCTAAGTTTGGATTCAAAAGTCATTTTTTAATTCAGTTTTTAGTATATCGAGACAAATGATATAATTTAGTAAAAGGTTAAAAGGCTAAGTGGAAATGAAATAGAAATTCTACTTTCTTAAATATCATATAAATGTATATTATTTCATAGATTTTTGCTTGATTATTATAACAAGACTAATTTCAATCATAATGATTTACATATTGCCATTTCTGCATTATAAACACAATTTCATTATTGTTTTGTTCCCTAAGTATCTTTTCATCAATGAACATACTCTTATTATCCCTCTGTTAATTGTATGACATTGTGGTTAGTTTTAGCTTCCGTAATTTATTTGTTTGATTGTAATATTTAAACATGTATGCATAAAAATGTAATGCATATTTATGCATACATGTTTAAATATTACAATCCATAAAGTATTATTTCTGCTTACATATTTGTATTTAAATACATATTAACATGAAGAATATTAAGAAGTCTCTCCGTGTAGAGGAGAAAAACTTTCAGCTCTTTCCGGTAGAAAATGAAAATACATAATTTGAATATTTACACTCTTATTTTCCATACATGTCTTGGTCATAAAATGTGTAAAAATTAAAAGATATTTAAAATGTTTCATAACTGAAAAATCATCTGAAACTGTGGCTAGAAAACTGGGCAAACTCACAGGGAATTTCTGTTTATTACATAACATTCTTCTTATATATTTTACTTTACTTTTCAAATGGAATTCTGTCAATCTTAAATTATTTATACTCTTAGTAAAATTTTTTATCATTTGTGTGTTGTCATTTTGTATGTAGACATTTAGTCTTAATTTTAGTTGTAATATCGGCTATTATATATATTTTGAATGCGAGCATTTCTCTAAATGATATTATAGTCAAAATTATGTTTGTTTTTCTAGCTCATGCACAATGTTATTCATACCATATAATTTTTTTCTGAATGTGCATAATAGCATAATTTATTTATAATATAGGGTGGTGATGAAAAGCTTAGTTTTGGGATACTTCTCTACTCCACCTGGACAAAAATCTGAAGTCATTCGTCTCCTTGCTAGAGTCTTAGATTTTAATCAAGAAGAAATGGAAAAAGTAAATAAATTTTTGATTGTTGTATTCTATATAGGAAACATTGTTCAACTGTATTAATTTTCTATGTTTTGATAATAATTCTTTGCAAAGATATTAATAAACTTTATCAGTCTCATTTAAAGGTAGGCTCAAAATGCACTTTGTATTGTATGAAATTTTAATTTCTTTCAGAATAACCTCTGCTATATTTTAAGTTTATGGTTTAAAAGAAGAGACTTTAGAGTTACTTTTATATAAATTTCAATTTAAATATGTAGTTCTAAATATTTATTTTCTTGAAATTTTAAATAATAATAAAAATTATATTTCTACCTGTGTAAAATTTTTCATGGGGAAAGAAACTTGAGTTCAATCTTGCAAGTTTGTGTCATTACTTGCAAATGCAGTTTTATGTATCTTAAGGTACTTTGCATTTTGAGTACCTTAAAACTCTACTATCATCTCATATGTTAGTGAGATTTAATGCATTATTTCTTAACTCTGAACTAGCCTATTACCATAAAATCTTGACTATAATACACACACATGTATATTACACATGCTTAATTTTGTGTGAAATTTTTGGAAAAAATTTAAATTCAACTATAATATGCACCCATAACGTTTCAATATTTTATTTAAAAATTGCACAGATATTTATTAGCAGAAATAAAATTTGTAATAAAAAGAAACGAAAATGTCAAATTCGGTAGAAAAAAAAAATTTCAGTTTTTAATTCAAAGCAAACAATACTGTCAAATTGTCAGTCTTAATCACCTTCACTAGAATACAGCTCATCTGTTGTTGTTGCATCCATGTCATAATTATTGGTGCTGTTGTAATATATATTGCCATCATCATCCTCATTTGATGACACCTGCCCATCCTCCCATAATATGACGTTCTCACTGACGTCTCACGTTGAACAATTGATAAATTTTCTGTTGTCATATAGGATCGTCTTGAAGAAATTTTGAGGGAAATAATAAATTTTTGCACTTGCAACAACCGGGAACTATCACTATTTCAAGGGACCTGTTGTTAAATGAATGTGTGTGTGATACAAACTGCGAGTTCCGTTTGTTTAGGAGGAATACCTACTTAGTAAATGGGTGGATGAATCACCGAGTGTAGATGCATGCACACCTGTGTTGCGACAATGTCTTACAGCTGCTGTACGTTCGTTTATTCAATATTTAAAACTACAGGTTTTTTTTACATGAGTATAATATGCACTCTCAATTTGAAAAAGTTCATATTATACTCAAGATTTTATGGTATTGTTGTTAAAGCTGTTGCTTCATCAATGTATGAAAAATAGTTTTGCTGAGAGAGATTTTAAAAAAAACAGTATCAGTTCATAGATTTTAATTCTTAACTGCTGTATATTCCTCTGTATGTACATATTTTACAAGCTTAAAGTATTGATTAATTGTAAATGTAATTCTATTAGTAGTCATTGATAGATTCGGATATTCTTGAATAAGCCATCATGATCAAATAGAGATAAAATTTAAATTTCTTTTTTTCATGAATTTATTTTATCATGATTTTGCTGTGGGGAAGAAATAGTCAGGGGGGGGGGCTAAAGGCTAAATAGTAACTGACTAAATAATGATGATTTTGTTATGATAAAATAGCATTTACATATATTCTTCAACATAATATGAAAGAAAATTTTCTTATTGCATTTTGTTTAAAGGCAATAATTGCATACTTGTTTTTATAGGCTGGAATTGTAGTTGGAAGGAACATTCAGAGAAATGAGCAAAGGGGATATTTTTCTTCATTCTTTAGCCGTCTTCCTTCAATGAGTTCTGAAAAATCTACTCCTCCTCCAGAAGTAAGTTTTCCTCTCTTATTAGTTAATAGCTGAATACCTGTGCTTCACTATGGAGTAGCTCATCTGTGAACTTATGCATGAGCAAGCTATGTAAAACTGATTGTGAGAGAAACAATTTTTCTTGAATCTACACTGAGTTTAGTTTATTCTTGAATCTACGCCTTTTAAAGTTTTGCCTTGAGACTTATTTATCATTTTGGTGAAACATACTTTGAGGGAAAATTGCAGTCTCTAAAGCCAAAGGCGAGGTCATTGGGTATTAGAGGAATGTGTGGCACAAACCCTTTATCTCCTTGAGCACACCCAGTTAAAATAAGGGCTTTAATTAAATTTTTATGCAGGGCTCTGACTTGTAGTCTAGTACCTTTACATAATTTTGATGGTTTTAAATTCAGAAGGAGCATTGCGGGTGTGCCCTTCCGCAAAGAGAACTTTTGATATGGAAGACCCGGTGGTTTAAGGAAATTTAAAAACCCTACTGAAAAGTTAACGGCATCACCTGAATTACAGACAGTGTCTATCGACTTTCAAAATTTCAGCCCTTTAGGTCCAATAGTTTGAGCTGTCCGAGGTCTGTCAGTCAGTCACGGAACTGTTTTATATATATAGATTCTTCTTTGTTTGGATATTCATTGATTTTGAATCCAAAACATGATACTTTAATCCTCTATTTTACATATACTTTAAGTTTAGCTTTTAAATTTGTCTACAAAGATTTATTTGCAGAAAGTATATTTTACCGGGAGTATTTTTTAAGTGATAAATTTAAAATGTTCTGTTAGAAGCTACTTGCCCAAAAAAGAAAGTCACCCTTTGGTTTAAAATATTCCAATACTAGGGTACCAAAGGGTGGCTCAGTAGAGTGACCATTTGCATGTTTCTGCAGGCATCACAAACTTTAACTGTAACTGATGCAGCATCTAGCTCATCATTTCAGACATAATCCTGTCTGATGTCATTATACTGAGTTTCAGAGATGCTAACAGCTTGCATCAAAGAAAGAAAACTGGTCAGGGAGTTGATGTTGTTGTTGGAAATGGGTTAAGAAATGACCATCATATTATTAAAATCAGTAAGAATAGAGGTGAAGCATCAACTTCAAAGAGTAAATGTGATTTTAAAAAAATCTTGAATAATCATAACCAAGGATCTCTAAAACTCCTGGTGAAGTCCAGTTATAAAAAATTTGTAGGAGAACTGACTACAATGTGAAATACTTGGAAGTAATACTGTGTCCATAAATTGTATAATGTAACAAGAGGTTTAAAAGACTGGGACTAAGTAGCTGTATTGGCTCAAGGAAACCACTACTTCGTAAAACTAGTTGGAAAAACTAGCTTTTAAATATACATAGGGAGTAGAAATGATGAAGTGATTGAAATATGGGGTGAAAATAGAAAAATGTCATGGGATACAATCATTTCTGATTCATCCTATTCTAGCATGATGGATGCTTATTGGTAATAGGATAATCTTAAAACCAGTGGATTCATCATACTTTGAGCCCTTTGTCTCAAACCAAGATTATAAGTCTTTGAACATAGAGTTATAATCTTGGTTTTCTGCTATTAGTCTCATCTTAAGCTCAGCAACAGAATGAAGCAATATAAAACAATATCATGTAAAGTTTTTTCACTCTGCCATCCTCTATACAAGTAATTAACAAAAAATTCATGTATATCTGCTGGAAAATGAGCATTAATGCCATTGAATAAGTTTGATGAAACCTTGTCATGTGAAATATATGCTACAGTCTAAGCTAAAGGTAGAGTCTGATAAAATTTTAAAGTATAAAACTTTTTTTAATTTCCTTTTTTCCTTTGCAATGTATGAAAAAGAATATGTCTTAAAGCATTATGAGTGTCTCATCCATCAGTTTTTTTCCCTTTTTTTCTGCTTTATTGAAAATTAAACTTTGAATTTAAAGCTGATAGATTGGGTCTTGTTTCCTTCCATCTCTTTTCTTTTATGCTATGAAATATGTTTTGCAGGAAATTTTCATTATAGTTAATACACTTCGTAGGGCTCAGATCTAAGTCTGCATTTTAATTTTCAATTTTAAAGCCTTTTTAAGTCTTAAATATTCAGAAATTTTGTGTTATGATCCCTTAAAGCCCTTTTACTTTTTACTCTCATAAAGTTAAGTTCATAATCTCTTGCTTTACTGCATATGAAAATCTTTGAAGTGATTCAAAAAAGATGCAACAAGTATTTTAAGTGGCATGAAATTGTATGTTTTGTATAAGAAATTAACTTAATTTTTGTGCTTAGCTGCAGTGTATAAAATTTGGAATTTTTCTTCGATTTTTGTGCTGAAAGTTATTTTTTGCTTGAACTATTTTCATTCAAGAAAATTTTTAGGATAACTTCATTAGGTAAAATTAATTATTTATCAGAAAGCTTGTAATTAAACAATCATTTTGCCTTCATTCATCATTCAAAAGTGATAGTTCTTCGATATTCAGAAGTAATTTTTGAATTGAAACATCAATAAAACTAATTTTTCCATACAGTAAAAAGGAGTGATTTTTGTCAGTGCTTTAATTATATGTAACTTTGCTTAATCAGTGGTATTCGGTTTTTTTTTTTAAGCCTGTTTTTAAAAGTGACCTTTTACACATTTTACTGTTGTTAAGTAATTTGTCTCTTTAAAATAAATGCTATGTAAAATACATAGTATTTTTTTATAAGATCATACTTCTAAATTTTTGGTAGGTAGGAGATTGGGGAAGTGTTCTTCTTTTAAGAATGGTCTGTAATAAATCATCTGTTACTAGAGATTTGTGACACCCAGTGGCATAGTGGTTAAAAGCGTAAAGCTGCCACGTCACAGGTCCAGGGTTTGATTCTGCAACTGGGCAAGGTTGACTCAGCCTTTCATCCCTTGAGTGGGTCAATAAAATTAGGACCAAGCATGCATGGGAACTAAACTCTGGGGGGTCCCACATCAGGTTGACCACCTGACTGAGACATATGCTGTGTGACACCCCAAGTCCATGGTCAAGAAAACTAAGATGGGCACTGCCAGCCTTGGCCCACAGTGGACTGTTGCACCATGAGTTTAGTTTTTACTGGAGATTTGTAGAGGAGAAATATTAAAAGATTGGCCTTCTCTGAGACTGTAGAATAGTTTATTTAGTAGAGGCCAGCACCAGTCTGTAGTGATCAAATAAAGTGTGGTGATGATTGTCGATTTCTCCTAATTCTTCATGAAGAATGTATATATAATATTGAAATAACTAGTGTATTACTGAGTTATTGTTACTATTTTCATAAATATCAAGATTTCAACTTTTGATTGTGACTGTAAAAATAATTGTGTTGCAAAATATGCTATAAATTCTTTTAAAAAGTAGAGATTGAAACAAATTATCGAATATCATGCATATCATCTATAAATTGAAGTTTCTATGAATTTTTAACATTGAAAATAAGCTTGCTATATCATTCAGTTTAAATGTAATTGTAAATCATCTCAAGTGTATGTATGCAGTGTAGGAAAAAGTCAAATCACTGATCCTAAAATCGTCCTTGCTGGATTTAGTTGCCAATGTGATAGGTATTGACTTTACTACATGTGTTTGTCTACATTATAACAAATCATAATTATTTACAGATTTTCAAAACATCAAAATTTTCTCACTTTTCTATGGGTGAGTAAAATAGATAATAAGTAAATGAAATAGAAAAAGTATTTTGTTCCCTTTAAAATAATTACTATGTAACTGCACTATACAGGTATTTTATTGGAATATTTGCAAATGGTCTATATCACAGCTTGAAGATAAGGATGAAATGTGATTTCATACAAAATGTATACTGTTAGAATATGAAATTGGAAACTTTTCTGTTGTATCTATTAAAACTAAATAAAAGCAATTTTTCCTGACTGACTTTACTTATTTAGTTATTTTCTGATGTCAGAATTTCCATTTGTATTAGTAAGGACAGTCCCTTTTCTTTATATCTTTTTTAAAAATCTTATCTGAAAAAATAAATTGGTAAGTTTTAACTTCTGAAAATAAATCCATCAAATTATTATAGTTACTTTATGGTTAATGGATAATGTTAAATTTAGTTTTGTGTTTTAAAAAAAAATTCCCTGGCTTCATATAGTATTTATTTTTACTGCCCCCAATAATCAAAGTGGATTTTTATATTCTGATTATCCTGTTTGTTAAAAAGTGAATTCATAAAGCATACACAAATATATTTTTCACATAATCATTCATATCAGTTAGTAGAAATTTCTGTTAGGGTATCTTTTAAAGTCTGTAGTGAATCTAAGAATGAAATTTTTGTGTGCTCATTATTCTGAATTTTATCCTAATATACATATGAGTCAACATATGCTTTGTTTCAGAAATCTTTTACTACACTGTTTGTCCAATTTTTGGAAAGTGAGTCTCAGCCAATTGTTCCCATGCCTTTCCCAGCTGAGAAAATGGCCCATGAACTTTCTTTAAAACAGCATGCAAGCAAGAAGTCCCCAACAATCCAAAGGAAAGCTATTACTGGAAGTAACCCCTTACTTCTTGACATTGATTCAGCATTTCCAACATTTACTCCAGTTCCAGCTGTTGAATATTCTCAATCACCAGCACCATCTATATTGAGGGAAGTTCTAGAATAGTATTATTTGTTCCCTTATCAGGATTAGTTGTACATGAGACTGTGTTCACATTGTGCATTCACTTATGCAACACTTTATTTTTGGAATACTAATTTCAGTACTATAGAGTTAAAGCTCATATCTGAAATCACTGTTACAAGTCCTACTCTCCTTGATATCCATGTTTAAAAGATAAGCCTTCAAAAAATGTATGTACCACACTCAAATTTAAACCTTTTAAATTACCAAAAATGCTTTGAAGTAACAGATAAGAGATTTCTGTTTTATTATGTGGATGAGAATATATGCATCTGTTTAGATTTAAAAATATCGACAGAAAATGTTACATTTATGTATTTTGTTAATTTAATTGATGTAAATACTTCAATGAAATATAAATGGGGTAAAATAAAATTTGAGAAGTTTTTAGGAAAAGTTAGTTTTCTCTGTATACTGTAATAACTCAATAAATTATATTGAAGACTTGTTTTGTAAAAACATGATTTCCTAACTGATAGTGGGATAAAATTGCTTAAATGAATTATTTTTTACTTTACTTTTTTTAGTATAAATTCTGTATAGCTGTCAGGTATTGATAAATTAATTTTAATTAAGATTTTGAGTTTCTACATCCTGTATATTTAAAAAATTTTAAAAATTCAAATTTTAAAATTGAATCTAATATCAGACATAAATTTCATTAATTATGTGTTGTATCACAGGGTAATAATTATTACAGTTGTAACTTATTATCTTATTTACTTATAATTTTTAGGTTATAACTTAAATCTAATCATGTGTATACAATTCACATCCACAGTCAATTTTAAAGTGGTTTTGTTTTTATTCTTTGCTAAAACTAAAAAGTTGTGTTTGAGGAATATACTTTTGTGTATTTGAGTCTTGTGTCCTGTAAAATGATGTTTATGGCTGTGCCAATCAAATTTTATTTCATCCATATGTTTACTCAAATCTTAAAAAATTTTATGATCATTTATTTCATAGTTTAACACTGTAATTTAGCTTTTTGATTATTTTTTACATAACTAGCTGATAAAATATGTATTTTTATGCTATTTAGTTTACAGCTTTATTATTCCATTCATTGCCATAGTCATTAAATATTACACTTGTATTTTTCAAACCCTAGGTTGTATTTAAGCAGCTGGGATTTTATTTTTTTTTCCCATTTTCTTTCTTTTCTTTTTCTTGTCTCTTTTTTTACTTTACATCAGAAATTATATGTAAATACTTGAACACATCTATCATATTTTTATTTTTCATTATTATTTTGTATTTATTCACTAGTAATATTGTTACTCTCTTCCATTTTACTGAAATAATCTGGAATTATTCTTATTGAGAGATATATCTATTTATGTGTTATGACATGCAAGTTATTTAATTTTTTTTTCTTCTATTTGTCATGCATGATCAACATTTTGAGCTGAAACTTGTACTATATCTTCTATACATAATCATGTGTAAGAAAAATTTATTAGGATTTTAAAGAGTTAAATGTGATCCAAAACTTTTTGAGTAAATTTAATGGTTTTTTTTTTATGTTTCTTGTACTTCAGTCATTACAATACTTTAAAATTAATGTATAGCTGCTTAACCTGTGCTATCTGAACCTGTTTGGACCAAATTAATAATTCAGCTGAGCAACTTTGATACAACTGTATGTATATAAATAAGTATATTAAAACTTTTCCTTTATGTGCTATGCTTTTCTATGAAGAGGATGCTGTAAATAGCTATGGAGGTAGTATGAAACTTGAACGTTGCAATGTGTTTATTTATAAAGGATTTTATTTTTTTGTTACTTTAAAAGTGAATAAAAACTCTTGTTAAAGAAGGGAATGGAGTGTATTTTGAAATTGCTCAATCCTGTTGTTCATAGTATAATAAAAACATTTTACTCATAACATGTCAGTTTCACTCAAAATGAATAATGCATGAAATAAAGTTATTAATATTCACTTCTATAGAGAAGTATCATATCATGAACCAATAATTAATGGTAAATTAATGATTCTTTCAAAACATTTTTTAAATCCATTGATCCATCTGAGCCTTCAATGGCATTTTGCCATACAATTCAAGGAACAAAATAACCATATTTTCTTATATCTATGTTTAAATTGTTGTAATTCAAAAGTTACACCATCCACAGCAGTTAGCTTATATGGCAGGTGTTATATTCTGATGTCTG
Source organism: Dolomedes plantarius (assembly GCA_907164885.2). Classification (NCBI taxonomy): domain Eukaryota; kingdom Metazoa; phylum Arthropoda; class Arachnida; order Araneae; family Dolomedidae; genus Dolomedes; species Dolomedes plantarius. The sequence goes on from OU015493.1 coordinate 116,192,542, forward strand.
GTCTCTGCGACAGCAATTCACTCCTCGCCAGGGACCGGAATCTAAGCATCCAATCGCAGTAATGTAATAGGCAGTTAGCTTCATTTCTCCTTTATCAATACCACTTTAGATTTTAATTTTATCCTTTTTGTGGTAATGTCCATTGACAGAAAGATCTCTCTTCTAGTTAATTTCTATCTAAACTATTTAATTTAATCTAGTTTAATTTAATTTATCCTTTTCTAAACATTTCAAAATTCAATCAGTTTGTTTCTTTCCACTTCTGTTGACAGTTTGTTACTGATTGATAACTTAATTTAATCAATTTCAAGTTAATTTATTTAATTAATTTCAACTCCAATAATTTAAATTATTAACTTGCTACCGCTTCCTGGTTTCACCCCAACTCTCCTTTTTTTTTTTCCCACAACAATTTTTTATAACTTAATACATATTAGGAAGCACCCCTAGGCTTCCAAACAAAGTCTGTACTCTCATACAGTGTAACATAAATTATAATTTATAATGATATTTTATGTTACACTGTACGAGAGTACAGACTTTGTTAAATTGTTGTATACTTAAATCAAAAACTGTTGAACAGATGTACAATAATAACAAAATAAAGTTGTTCCACTTGTTAAATGTTAATCAAACCTCATGCAATGCTCATAGGACAACAAAATTTCACTGGAAGTCATAAAACTCCTACTAAAGATCCAAACAATACGCCTTATGGGAAGAGCTAATAATCAAACTGAGATACCATATCATCTGGAGATGGATAAAGAGAAAGATCCCTTATCTTTGGTGAAATGTTGGGAAAAGAACCTCTTTTATCATATTAAAATTCCTTTTAGGATTGAAAAAGATGATGAGCATACTAATCTCAAAGCATAAAAGCAGTGAAACACATTTGTCTAGGGTTGTCATTATTAAAAATCATTCCTTCATCTAAAAGCTGACTCATCAGTCCAAATTAATTGATCTATCGCTAGTTCAGAACTACAGCTATAAATAGTTGTTCATAAAAATATACATGCAAACCAATCTAAAGCTATAAAATGCATAAAAACCTGTACATATGTTTCAACCATATTTCATTAAAACATTTTACATGAAGAGTAGACTTGTACCATCACTTATGCATAAAATAGATACAAATCACCTTTATAATCATTCAGCATATCTCAACTAAGTTTCCCAGGTGATGATATTCCTAAACTTGGTTTCAGCCTTTTTCTTATGTGTTCATTCCTTCAAAAACTATATTTTCAAAAATCATAAAATATGGAAATTACTGTATGTGGAAAAACATTGAGAGACAACAAAATCATCTTAATTTTGTTTCACCAATATATGTGGCCCTTTCAACAGCAGTCCAGTAAAGTCCAATATAACCATTAGCCATTTTACTTCCTCTTGACATAGTGATAGAGCAATTTTATAGTCTTTGTTCAAAATTCAAATTTTTGATGAAATAGATGTATGAAAAGGGAATTTTGGACTAATGAGCCATAACAGACTGAATTCAATATTTTATAATTGGATCAGTATCATTTCCTTTAAGTATAGAGGCTAAATGACAAGAATTTCCTCAGAGTTCAGTAAATTAGCTTTTAATGGGTTTTTAATGAAGTATATTTCCTCATGGATGAATTTAATATTAACCACTTAACTGATTTACTTGAAATCAGCTCGGGTAAACAGTCTAGTAAAATTTTGCTATGCCAAAGCACAGTTCAGGCATACGTTAAATATCTAGGGTTATCTTACATTGCTGAATTTTCATTACAAAACTCATTTCAGCTTCTCAGCAACAAAGCACATGTCATCTGAACTTCTATTTATATTCTATTAAGTAGTGAGATTTTGGTTAGTGACCATACTGATTTTGATTAGCTTAAGCCTATTAATTAAAATTTAAAAAACTATGGAAACTTTTTTAGAATTTTAACGAACCCAAAAGGTTTTTTGAATTAAACACAAGTTTAGTTTAGTTTAGTCATGTATGTGTGTTCAATAATAATTTTTTAATTTTCGTATAATACAATAAAATTTTTAAATCAGCTCTTTACTTTTCTATCAGTGAAAATAGAAGGAATTTTTTGTTTTGTATAATGGCTTTTTTCCTTTAGCAAAGTATCTAATTGCAACTAATCAAACAGTGTATACAAAAAATTTCACTAATATATTTCATTGCACTTCAAGGTTTGTTGTATATATAAATGAACAAATGTGAGCAATCATTATATAGTTTTATTCATAATATCAATAAAATTTCATAGAATATAAATCTAAAATTTAGTCTTAATACTTTCTGCATTGCATCAAATATAATTAATTAAAAAAAAATACTCCATTTAACACACCTTTGGTACATGCAAATAATAACAGCTTGAATTACTGCATATATATGCATTATAAATAAACACACACAGAACATATAAATCACAGAATACAACAACTCAGCTTGATAATAGCATTCTTATTCTGATAAAGACTTGAGTCTTGTGCCTCCTGTACACGCTGATAATACTCTCGGTCTTGCTCTTGTGCAGTGAGCAGCTGCTCTTCTCTAGCAGGAACTTCTATATCTTCAGCACATTTCCTGCTACAAGCCCAGTGCTGAAAAGGCACACATGTATTTCCCAAATACGGGTTTTTAAATGTATAAACTTTATAACCTAGAATAAAATATAAATAATTAATAAATCAAGTTTGGATAAATATGAATAATAAAAACTACTGTGAGTATCTTAATGATAAAAAAAATTTCAATAATCAGCCTCTTAAAAAAATAAATAGACACATAGTGGCTAAAAATGTTAGCATTCCTTACCCCTTAACTGGTCATTTTTTTTTACTAGAAATGTTGCCTAAAACAGCATATTTTTTTGTTGCATATAATTAAACACCATAACTTAACAGAATAAGAAAATGAAAGAATTTTTTTTATTAAATTTCACTTTTAATGCTTTTAGACTATTTTTTATTTTAAAATTTTCGAACACAAAACCCCTTAAATGTCTGCTTTTTGCAAGAAAAATCTGCATACAATGAAGAATGTTTAACATATCATACAAAAATTTCTTTCATACTTACTATAAAATTTGAAGTTTACACTTTTGCAAATTGTTCAAAAAAAATTTTTTTTTTTGTGCGTGTGTGGTACAATTTGAAGCAATGTGTAATACAAAGTCCTAAGTCACAATCAGGGCAAAAATAATGATCTGAAGAATAATCCAGATAATTAGAGGACAGTTCCGAATCTGAATCAGAATTCTGTCCGTCATCTAACAGGAAAGTATATTCATCATTTATTTCATCCATAATTTTTAAAAAATGTAGTGGTTTGAATTCACAAGCATTGCAAGCACTAGAACAAAAATCCACAAAGCAAAAATTCCCGCACTTTCGTTTAACAAAGGAAAACCAGATAAAAAGAATTTAAATGACATGTACAAGCTACGACATGTGTTAAAAATATTTGTACTAGACTTTGTATTAGTATTAGTCTTTACAAACTAAAAATACTTGCAAACCAAAATACGAAAGGAGAGAATATCAATGCCCGTACACTGTACGGGCAAACCAGTTGAGGCCAGATGTGTGTAGCCTGTATGCTGTACGGACAAACCGGTTAAGGGGTTAAAGCAAGAGAATGAAAAGAAAGGGAATAAAATTATTAGCAGAGCACTTCAAAGCCAAACCAAAATTCTGAGTAAGGAGGAAAAACATTCAATCTCTAAGTCCTGTGTTTTATTTGTACCACTTCTCTTGTTGTCTTTTCTTTGTGTGTATATATTAAAATAAAATTGAGAATGCATGTCAAGTGCTTGCACCTACAGTTATTACTACGTTCACCTCTAATCACATTCAGAAATTATCAAGAAAATCAACTTTTATCAGTGCTGTATTGATACATTATTTCTATCTAACTACTGCAGTTATTCATATATGAAAAAGCTACTCATGAGAGAACAGCCTTCAAAAATGAGGGCTTTTATTAAGTGATGTGGAAATATGCATTATAAGGGAAAATTCAGCCATACAACTCCTAAGCGATGCTACAGCTACAGCTGCATCTTATCTTAAGTAATAAAATATTAAACACAAGTATCTCACTTATATGTTTGGAATTCAGCAATATCTGACTACAACATATTTGACAATCAAACACAAAGTAAAATTGGATTATGGCATCTGTATGGAAAACTGCTTTGCATAAAATACTGAACCTGGACAAGATTAACCCTTTGGAGACAAGAAGTCTCTGGAGATTGTGTTCATCATCAAAAGTAGTTTTTTCTTTTATATATATATATATATATAAAGTGAAATCATGTACTAAGGACATTTATATTAGGTATAAAGAAAATATAACATTTTAACACAAATTTTATTGATATAATTTCGGAAAAATAATATAAAGTGAAACTTTTTTTAAAAATTTTAAATAAAGAAAATATCAACTACTGAAATTATTTTTTGCTGCAATATATACAGCATTAGACCGTAATAAGTAAATATGTTATGCCACATATACTGTGACATTTGTTCACAGAGGGTTTAAAAATGCAGTTTTTCCATGAAAGTTTAATTTCTCCTAAAGAGCAGATTCTCTGAGCACAATGCTGTCATCATATACAATTGAAAACAGAGAAAGTTTTGCTATAGCAATATTTGCTACCTTATATAAAGTATTATACCTTATTTTAGAGTTTTCTCTTTTGTCAATATTGCAGAAAACATTGTCAACTTCTTAAGAGGCTACATTTAATTATTTGCTTATATCAACAAGCAGAATTTTAGAACTTAAAAATCATGTTATTTTAACTTAGAGTCAGAAGCAGAAATTTTAATACCTGGTTCGGATTTTGGATTAGCATTGCAGCACTTGTAGCACACATTAAAGTCAAAGTAAATACTGCATATGTAGTCAGTAAGAACTGGAGGCACTGAACCAGCAAAAAAATTAATTTTGCTACCTATAATTGCTATCGCACTGAGTTGCTTTAATGACTTCATTTCTCGTACACATGGCAATGATCCAGGAACTGCAAGAATGCGCTCATTTACATCAGTATGGTACCACATAAATGTAGCCTTGAAGTAATTATGATTACCATGTCTATGTACAGTGTTCAAATTAGGCATAACCAATAAAAATCCAGGCAAAGCATCTAAGAGGTTATTGTTCAGAAGAAGGACTTTCAGTGATGTACAAAATGATAAACTATATGGTATTGATGAATTTTGCAGCTTATTATTTGTTAAAGCTAAGTATTCAAGCTTCTGAAGTTTGCCAATTTCTGGAGGTAGCAGCTCTAATGAATTATACTTCAAAGACAACACCTTCAAATTTGGACATTTGAATAACTGAAATGTAAAGATTTAGAACAAGATTAAAACATCATGCATACAACAGTAGTAAAATTTTGCAATTTATACTATGGAACATGGTGAAATAATATAGAAGAACAGTCAGTTATTAATAATTGTTAAAGAATATTCATTGAAAATGCAAATAAATTCTATATAACAGTGAATCTTTTAAATTGAATAGAGTATAAGGGATAATTTGATGCCTCTCATCACCATCAAAATAAGATTTTTTATTGTGAATATCTAAGTGACATAATACTAAATATAAATAATCAACCTCATCAACTTAAATTTCTATCCTAATAACCTGACTAATAAAAAAAATATGTTTGTGACTATACATAATTTTACAAATTGTTCTTGTACCATGGTTATTTCCTTACATAAATTAAAGAACTTAATTTACCTTTATACAGAGGCTGTTTGCACATTTTTTAGACGATTTTGGTAAGCGGTAATAAAAATTTGTTTGCTGCAAAAGAAGTAATTGCAATTGTACTATGTTTTTAAAAGTCAAAATTATCGTCTACGGCTTGAAAGTTTTGTTTTTATTCAAAATGGCGTTTTTAACAAAGCAGTGGTTCGAAGGCTACATTTATGCTCTTTCCGAAGAGAAATATGCATACTCCGTTATCCAAAAACGATGTGAGAGTCATGGTTTTGTGATATCTAAAGCGTCGATAGGTAATATCGTCAACAAGAAAGGAAAAAACGTCAAATTGGAGCCTCAAGTGGGACAAAAATTCCAAACAAGTATACAAGGAAAAAACGGACATCTTCAACTATTGAAAAGGTACGCTGTTTAATGTTAAAAGAAAATCCCCCTAGTCAAAGGACAGTTGCAAAATCATTAAAATGCTCGGTGTCCACTGTAAACAAAATGATAAACGTTGATTTAAATCTTCAGAAAGCAAAAAACGCAATGTGCATCGTCTTCTTCCAAATCATATCGCTGAACGCAGGACACGCTGCAGAATTCTATTTGAGAAACACTTATCCAAAGAAAAATGGAAAACAATTGTCACAATAGATGAATCATGGGTGTATTTAAACGATTGCAACAAAAAAAGAGCCATTTATTATCATAAAAGGGGAGAAAAAAATTTTAGTACATGGTTCAAAGAATCGAAAGAAAGTTTTTCTAAGGGATTCATGATTGTTGCTGGTTTTTCTTATAATGGCAAGTTAAAAATAAAGAGAGTGGAAAAAAATGTCAAGATTAACTCCAAATACTATCAGGAACATATTTTATCGCCAATTTTTCTGAATGAAATACCATCGCTTTACCCACAGTGCCATCAATCTGTGAGACTCCATCGGGACAAAGCTAGCAGTCACACATCAAAATCCACTATAAATTTCCTAAAAGAAATGGAACAAAAAACTGGTATCAAGGCCATACCCTTCACTGATATCCCTACTAAATCTCCCGGTGTATCACCTATGGATTTTTGTGCTTTCGAACTTTTAAAATCTGCATTATCCAAACGTCGTCCCAAAACCCTTACAGGACTCTGGAAAGCTGTTCAGGAGGAATGGGATAGAATACCTCTTCTGACACTTCAAAAGGCATTATTATCCTGGAAATTGCGGTGTCGAAAGATAGTTCAGAATAAGGGATGTCAAATAGAACATTTAAAACACAAGAATTTTATGTAATTTAGTTTTGTGAATACAATATACATCGTCTAAAAAATGTGTGAACAGCCTCTGTATAATGAACAAATAACAGGATTTCATTCTAAAAAGTAAACACTTATAAGCACTTCTTAAAGAAACCTAAAGGAAAACTTAGGCATCTAAATTTATACACACAATATGCATGTTTTATATATATATATATATAAAGTCTTTAATATTTTCTAAGAAATCAATACATAACTTTATAATGGAACAGACATCAGAATGGCCTGTGATATCAAACAACTGAAAATAAAAGTTCTGTACAATAGCAGCATACAGAGGATTAATTGATTTTAACCAGAGCTGAATTTCGACAACTTAACAAACAAAGGGAAAAAAAAAGGAAGAATGACAGCCATAATAAAAGTCGTGCTAATTAAACATTCAAATAATGAATTTTTAAACAAGACAACATTTCAAATTGAAACAATTTTTTATTAATATTTTACAGGTCATTTTTTAGCAGACAATAGATTCTTATTAATACATCAGGACAAAAATCAGTAAAATTTTAATACAGACCATGTTTTAAAATATAAAATTTCATTTTTAATTATTTTCACATTTCATTTTTTAACATTTTCCTTTTACTAAATTTATAAATTTTATTCATAAAATATAAAATTATTTGTTTAATCATATAACAGACATTTTAATAAAGTGTCATTAATCAAAAAATAATTGATTACATAGAGACAGGAAAAAGAAATTTGAAAAAAAAAAAACAGTTGATGTTACATCATTAAAATTTTGTTTTGCATAAAGGGTACAGTGAAGAAAAAGTCAAATCAGTTATAATGTACTTCTGTTTGGAACAATTTTTCAAAAATATCACAGAAAAATTTATCTAAGGAATGAGAGATAATCACTTTTTAGAAAATGAAGACTGAAGTGCAAAATGTTCAAATAATTTTTCAATACATGTCTGACCTATATCAATTACCATGTACAAAATTTTTGATCATGATAAATAATTATCACAAATACAAGATCACCCTAAAACTTTTTGGCCTAGATGCCACACACAAGTACTCTAGAAATGTTTGAATATATATATAAACATGTATATATATATGCATGTTCAGAAAACATACAATATATTTAAGAATCCTGCAACAAAAAATTTGCTTTGTAGAATTTTGCACATATGTAAAAATTTATGAGGAACTTTAAATAAATCCTTGAATTTATAGTTTAGAAATTTCTGCTTAGTCCATCTATGATCACTTTTACAGTTTTCAATAAAATTTTAAAAATATAATGCTCTTCAGAAATAGTGTTAAAAAGAGATCCCTCATGCACCATTTTAAGAAGTCATTTGAAATAATTATACCATTTAAGCATTATAAGCTAGGATGGAATCTCAAGTAAATTTTAAGTCAATGAAATGGGAGACTATAGGTTTCATTTTTGAAATTCATACATCTCAATTGAAAATTATGAAGATATTACATGGCTCAACCTAAAATCTCTTGCATTTTAATAGGAGGAAATTATTCATAGTTTTTTTGTAACCAACCTCTTAATTTTATGATTTTTTGTTTCTAGTATGTTTAATACATTTCATACCCATGCATCAAAACTTTTCTATACAACTGATTTTCAGCTCAGGCAAAATAAAGGCATTTCAAATGCTTAGTTTTAAATTGATTAGATCTAATTTTGAGCAACATTATTCTTTGTACTAATTTTGATATCTATAAGAATAAATATGAATAGTCCTCTCAACAGCTTGACTCATAAAGATTTATAAAGATTCAATATAAGGCTTCAAGTACTTACTTCTTTTGGTAACGTACAGTCCTCACTGTGTTTAAATATACTATCTAAATGCATTTCAACAAAATTATGATGCTGCAAATATCTGGTTAGGATACAGTCTGTATAAGAAAAAAAAATTAGAATTTTATTTTCTAGTTCAGGGGGCTTCGCAACAACAACAACATTAGACTTTATGTAATAAGGTGCAAAATATATTTGTTGAATATACAGGTTAACAATATTAAACGTTATAGTGAAAATTATAACCCATAGTTGCAATGTCAGTGCATAACAGGATAAAGCTCATGAAGATTAATACTTCTGAATTTATACTCTCCATTTTTCATTAGAATATGAAAAATGAACAGATATTATACTAATATGTGCGTAATTACTAGTAGTCTACATAAGTTTAACAATAATTTTCACTTTATACTAAAACCCTCTGATCATTTTCTTAAAAGTAAGAATTAGATTAAATTTATGTTACAAATATATCAAGATACTATTCTTTGAATTTTAAAAACAAAGCAAGTATGAATATAATTTTTTTTACATAAAAATTGACAATAGATTTTGTAAGATAAACACCATGAGTACTTTCTAACACTAAAACTTTTCCTTATAAGTAATGAAACTATGTAAAAGCTATAGTTTAGCAAAAAAAAAGGAGGTATAAATTGAACTAAAACAAGATAGAAAAAGGAAAAAAGTTACTGCAGCTGCAAGAAAACTGCTATTATGAGGCTAATAACTAACAAATGACTCCGGAGAATCTAGTAATAATATTCAGAGAATAACTTAAGCAGTCAACTTAACTTTATGTGTTATTTAATTTCAGCATGCTTTTATCTTTCCCTTACTTTTTAAAAAATAAATTTCACATTTCCTTGAATTGCTTTTTCATTTTGAACTTTCACTTTTTATAACTCTTTACTTGATTTAAATAGAATATTTCTGGGGAGAAAATAATGCTTAACATTTTAAAAAATTAAATCCAGAAATACAATTAACTGGAAAGGTACTATTTACTCTTAAAACATTCATTTAACAAGTGAAAATTCTTGCTTTTGTATTTTAACCTATTCCTTATAGGGTAGGATAACATTATCTCCCAAGAATGAATATATATATATATATATATATATATATATATATATATATATAACCCCCTTGATGACCGTTCTTACATAGGAGGTATGAAATTTCCTGTTCTAATGAAGGGATCAGAAAAATGGGGCCCGTAAACTAAATAATAATGCATAATTATTCTTGTATAGAATGCCAATATATAACCTTTTAAAATTCAAAAATCTTTTAATACACTTTGTTCCTGAAAGAGCTTTGTAATTTTTTAAGTTTTAAAATTAGTTTTCAGTTTTAATGACAAAAATAAGAAATTACAAACTACTGCTAGGAGTATAGGTTTGTAATTTCTGTACTTGAAAAAATCAATAATTTCTGTTTTTGGTAAAATTTGAAGAATTTTGACAATTATCTTGTGATTGATATGTCTTATGTCATATTTTCAGTATGATTGTTTCACATGAACTAGAATTTATTAATTTTAAAAATGTTTTGATAAGTGTTTATTTATGGTCTCAAATATATCAGTAATTTACGCTTCTTATTCAACATTTTTTAAATAAGAAATTCAGCCTTTACTTGTTAGTGTATCCAGGTTGTCAACTAAAATAATATTTGAAAAATTATTTTAACTGACTAATATTGTCAAATGCTATAAGTAAATGTTGCTAATATTGTCAAATTAATATTTAAAAAATAACTCCATGAATTAATTTATTCCATTAAATAACCAAATTGTTAAATTTTCAAAGCCCCAATTATTAGCATTTGAATAAAATTATTAAGCTGTCTGCTTTCATGAATTTCCATCAACCTTTTCTCTGCATGCTGACTATTCGCAACTGTATTCTATTTCAGCATAAAATAATTGCCTGTCTTATAAGATGTAATGTTGCAAATGAGATCAGTAGGGAAAAAATAAATTTTTATCATGGAATATGGATGATGATTAATATGTGAATGAAATATATGGACTGTATTTGGGAGATTTGAGAAAATGAAAATTGTTATATATATTAAATGTTTTGAGGAAAAATAATAATATGATTCATGCAAGAATTTAGTTTTTTAGTTAGAAGTATCATAGTATTCACATGAGAGCTATAGAAAAATATATTACTAATTGACTACTACAGTAGACGCTCGTTAATTCGAACTCGGTTAATTCGAACTTTCGGTTAATTCGAACTAATCCAAAGGCTCCCCAAAAAATTGTATTGGAGTTAATGTTAAAAATATCTCATTAATTCGAACTAAATTTTTATCAATTCGGTTAATTCGAACTAAAAATTTGACAAAAAATTTTTCTTTTTCCTCAATTAAGGGAGAAAATACACGCTGTATTTATTATTTTGTGTGTCAAAATCACCTGTATTTTTTTTTCTATGTAAAGAGGCACATGCCCGCATTCCTAGACTATTGCATTTCCGCTAAACGCTAGTGGCTATTGTCCTTATCAGAGCTTAACGGACAAAGCGACTTTCCGCTATTTGTATCGATTTTTTTAGAATTTCAGAAAAACCAGTCTTTACTACAGATTCTAGGGAGCTGCGTCAGTTATGCTTGCAGTGCAGACAAGTTAATGTGATCTAGTTTTTCTTCCTCAGTGTGTGATGTGAAAGTGTAAAAATTCAGGATCTCTACGTGTGGAAAGTACAAAACCCTCATTTTGGAGACAAAGGTAGACATTTTAAAGAGAGTAGAGAATGGCGAATGTAAAACAAAGTTAGCAGCTGACTATGGAATTTAAAAAAATGCCTTGTCAACTAATTTGAAAAGCAAGGAGTCAATTTTAGATTCATGGAAAAAATCAATATTTGCTAGAGGAAGGAAAAGCATGAGAAATGCATCCCAAGAATATCTAGAAAAAGCTCTACTGCTATGGTTCCAGGATGTTAGATCTCGAAATTTTCCGATAAATGGACCCATAGTGCTGACGAAGGCTGATGAATTGGCAAGTCGAATGGGTATTGAAGATTTTAAATGCAGTGATGGATGGCTTTCTCGATTTAAGTCAAGGCACAATATTTCTTATCAAACTGTATGTGGCCAAAGCTCTGATGTAAACGGAGACGTATGCACTAATTTCGGTAGGAAACTGCCAGGGCTTTTCTCTACTTACCTGCAGAAAGATATTTTTAATGCGGCCATAATGGACAAAGCCATAATGGACTCTATTAAAACTCTAAAAGCATTTATTCAGAGGGAACCTTCCAATGATAATGAATTGAAATGTTTACTTCAAATCGAGAAGTTGGCTGAACAATGTAGGCATCATAAACAAAACCAAACATCCCCTTTACAGTTTTTCCCCAAAGTGTAATTCGTATTTTTAATTAAAGTTTACTTTCTACTGCATATCTTCTGCTTCATTTTATGACTAAGGCAAGTCTGTATTGCATTTTAATATGTTAATTTTAGATAACATAGTATAATACTATATTATCTCTCCTAGTATGTATATATTTTCTGGGGTTATACATACTAGGAGATTTTTCTTCTTCAGTGATACTTTTTTAAAGTTATATATTTTCTCTTAACATCGGATAATTCGAACTTTTTTCCGAGAACCTTTGAGTTCGAATTAACGAGCGTCCACTGTATTTTAACATGTTTAAAATATGCAAATACTACCTTTTAACATGTTTAAAATATACAAATACCACCTTTTAACATGTTTTTCTCTACAAGACAAGCACATTTAAGTTGCAAATTTTTATAATAGAGGTCACCTCTTTTGGGCTACCTGTGGGGAATTATGTTCACTGGACTTTCCCTACTGGACACAGGAAAAAATAAATTTCAAATTTGAGAACAATTTTTCTTGATGAAAAAAAAAACAAACTGTAATATAATTTTATAACTACTACTAAAAGTGTTATATACAAACTAATTAATTAAAATAGTGATAATTAACATTGTATGATGTTAAGTGTGAAATTTTGCTAATTTTTTCTTTTACTAATTAATCAAAATAATGATAATTAACATTATTGTATGATGTTAAGTGTGAAATTTTGAAGAAATTTGAATTATAAAAACATCTTAATGCTGGTCAAGCTGTTACTGACGGGCTAAGAACAGTTTCTATTTCAAAGTGTTTAGCTGGGGTATATACTTTAAATCATAATACTATGGTGTTCTGCAGATACAGAAGTATTTGTTTTGTTGGCAGTTCATATGTAAAAGATACAACAGGAACAAAAGATACATAAGGAAAATCTAGGAAAATCATTTTAATCCTGAAATACTGGATTCACTAGTAAATACTGGATACACTAGTAAATCCTGAAATACTGAATGTGGAAGTATCAAAAGTAGCCTCTTATGAATAGTACTATTTCTAGGGTAAGTTCTTACTAAAAACTCTGCTAATATTATACAAAATGATTTTTTTTTGTTTCTGCTGTATTTTAAATAAGTATTTGTGGGGTTGATATTTTTTTCATAAATTTGTATAATTTTTATATTTGTGGAATTATAAATATGAACTAAGATTATTGTGCAAACTATTGGTTTTTCTATTACAAAATATTTTCTGGTAAAAAAATACTTTTTTTCATTGTTGACAAAATTACACTTGTATACTGTTGAATTTTTGCCTCAGACCTGATCAGTCTTTCACTCAGAAAATATTTTGTTTGCAGTCTTGTGAAGTAGAAAGAGAAAACTTTAAATAATCTTAATTTTTACAAATGCTGTACAGTAAACTGTACATGAAAATTAATATGGTGTAGTTTATAAAAAAAATGATATTTGTAGTAAAGTAATTAATAAAAACAATAAAAAGTACTGATATTAATCAATATAATTGTTATATTAGCAATTCTCATACAATGTGAAATAGTTACCCATGCATATTTTAATACCATCTAAACACATTTTTAAAACATTGACACAACATTTTTGCCTTACTGGAACAAATCAAGCTACTAAATGGAACTTGAATTTTAGAGATTTTCAAAAAGACAGGGAAAAAATTAACAAAATGTCATATGAAAAAAAAAGAAAACCTTAAATTTAAAAATTTATAATTGTCATTTCTACATCTTAAAATGTGACTCAAAGTATTTTTGAATTCATGAAATGGAATGAATGTACTGTTTATAAAAAGGAATAATGCTAAAAAATAGCAAAATATCAAACTTTTGGCACAGATTCTATGTAACTGTTGACCAAACTAAGAAGTGATGCTTAAGACTAGGCTACAAAATAGATTGTAGACCCAATTAAATCTACTATTTGTCCACTTTCAAAATTGACTGTTGGCTCAACTAGCAGCGAACTGTTCATTGAACTGCACTACCAATGGTTAGGATAGCTAATAGAAAACTACTGCTTGACCAGCTGAACCAACAGTTGCCCAACTATTTCCCAGCTATCCCATGTTATATAAGGAGTTAGTAATATTCATTCAGTATGATTAATTTATAATAAAGTTTTTAATTAAGTCAACAGATTATTTTAAGGTAAAATTCTAACTTTAAAAAAATAATTCATGTTCTTACAATTTTTTATAACTAAATACTTTAAAAATACCTTTATGAGAGTTTATTTTAAAATTATTTAAATGTCAATTTTAAACTCCTCTTTCCTATGACAAACTACTATCAACAGCAATTATACATATAACATTTTTTTTGTGTGTTTCTCTTTGACTGGATATGCCTGATGGCATTAAGAATAATACTTCAGAACAAACACACAAAACCAAACAAACAAATACAGAGTGCTGATTTATATTAGGCCATTATAGTTGAAGCAAAAAAGTAAGTTTTAATGAATATAAACTGTTATAGAAATTGTTTATGTCATATAAACTGTTTGAAGATTACTCAACAGAAAATCATATTTAGTCCTAATTTAATACATATTCCATAAAGTAAAACTAGCTTTAGATAATTAAAACTGAATTTTTATTACAAATTTACATTTTATTTAATAAAGTCCAAACATAATCTAGAAGTAAAATGCTCAGTTAAGAATGAAGTAATAAAGGCAGTCACATAGTAGAGTTCAGTAATTAAAAGAAAGGGGGAAGAACAAATTTACTACAATAAAAAAGAGCTGATAGACTCTCCTGAAAATACTTTAGGTAAACAATATACCATTAAAATTGTCTAAATATACAAATAAAAGCTTAACAGATTGTATAATATATTGGTAGATATTCAAAATTTGATCACTTATGTTTAAAAACACCCTTTCTTTAAATGCTCTCTCATTGTGCTTTGACATGACATTCATTAAGATATAGGTATCATTTCAATCAAGCCTATGCTGAATGATTATAATGATACTTGTCTTAAGAAATCATGTCACAGTTGTTATGTACCCACCAAGGTCTAGAGCAGCCGTACTCAACCTTTTTTTTTCGCAGGCTACATGCACATGTTTGCTACCTTGTGAGGGCTGCAACATAGTATACTATACCTCATAATATAATTATATAAAAACAAAACTTAAAATGTATTCAAGCGTTTTAAGTTTATTGTTATTTAAAAATGAGTGTGATTTTTGATATTGAGAAAAACTTTTGACTATTTTAGACTAATCAGGTTTATAAATTGCTACTCTCAAATATTCTAAGGCTATAGAAATCAACATTTCTATATGCCTTCTTAGTATAGTTCAATTTGGAATAGAATGATTCACAAAAATAAACTGAAATGAACAGCAGGTGACACATTTTTATACAGATTTGTATTTTTCAGGCACTAATTTTCAAAATCATGTTTAAAAAATACCCTCCAATATGTGTGAGTGCTTCGGGCCACACTTTAAAGCTTGGTGGGCCACAGTTTGAGTATCCCTGGTCTAGAGGCATACTGGAGGAAAAACAGATTACATAATGAACAAAGACCCTAAGCATATTGCTTTTAAAAGTATTCGAAAATAATGAAATTTTTATAGAAGTATGGTCTAATACTAAATTTATAAATGAAATAATCATAATTTTAAAAAAAACCACATATTTCTATGTATCCCCCCCCCCCCCCCAGCTCTCTTATATCAAAGTTTCTCCCAGCAAGTACAAACTGAGATCAATAGACTCAGAGATGATAGCTATGTATTATTAAACAGAGAACTATTTAAATACCTTGACAACATTCTGTCAAGAATCCTTAGACTCACAACCACAGGAACTTTCTAAATCAAAATTAAAAGCTGCTTTGTTTGAGTTCATCTCTGTTTCGGCTTACAAAAATATGTAAAGGTTGTTTTAGCATAAGTGTGCACATATAGTTCCCGAGTTAAAAACTTGAGGATAATTTTTTTTATCATAGTATAAAAGTTTACATAGGATAAAAAGTACTTTTGAGGAATTTCAAAAACGGTTGCAACTTTGAACATTAGTAATTTCATTATCTGTCCTTAAGTATAAGATATAAATCTTGCAAAGTTTTGGTACTTCCCTATTATACTGACCTATCACCAATGTTATGCAAAAAGTTATCAATTAAATAAAATGAATACAAGAAAATACTGACTTGTCCTATTACATTTCCACTTTTTCAAACTACATTTTGAAGTTAGAGCTTTAAAAAAAAGAATAGAAGAAAAACGGATAATGCTGACTTTTCACATCCCGTTATCTTTTGCAAACTACATTTTTGATTTTGGTGGCATATATATCATTATTGCTCCCATGCCGAGATTTTGTTTACATTTGTTTTGTTTGACGAAGTCAACTAAACATCTCTATTTAAGTGTAAATAAGAAAAGGGCAGAGCTACACCGGAAGATAAATGTTTAAATAATCTTCAATTTCATTTCCATATACATTTCTGACTACTTTTTACATACACTTAAACAGAGTTATTTTGTTAATAATGATGCAGCATGGTCACTGCATCTACAGTGTGTACATAGATGTCTCAAGGATCAAATGCCGGTCTCTGCAAGCATATGAGAATGACTTCTCCTCACCAAGAGGTAGGCGACAGGTTGGTATAATGGAAAAATCCCAAAGTTTTTATATATGTGCCAATATATACTAGATTTCAATTTCAAAACATACCATTTGATTAAAACCTAGATTTCTCTAGATTCCCACTACATATAATTCTCATTACAGAGGATTTTACCATAGCCGTGAGAATGGAGGTTGTAAAAACTTTGATACAGAAAAAATTCTCTAATTCTTAAGCACATTAGTTTTTCTAATTGCAAATTACGAAAATATTTACCTGAACGACATGGTACATATTGAGGATCCTTCACAACAGCTTTCTTGATAAATGCTGGAAACCTTTCTTTAGTTTCTCTTAAAGTGACAGCAACAAACCATAGTTCAGGCGGCACGATCTACACAAAATAAGTACACATGGTTTAATTTATATTAAGTCGAAACACATATGCTTTACAAAAATTGTGCACAAAACAAGCATATCATGAAAACATAAATTAAATTCAAATTGTCATAGCAAGTTACTCTGGAAATTTGATTAAATACGTTTTTTTCATTCTTACGCTCTCATAAATATTAGCTTTTAATTATAGATCTCTAAAACTACGTTCAAATAAATCTAAAATTAACATGATTTGCATTCGTTGAACTATGTAATGATAAACATAATTGCATGTTGTAAGGAAAACTTATACAGCCCAATAGTTTCGATATTGAAAATACACAACAAATAATGGAAGGTGTACCTTGCATGAGTAGTCATTTTCTTTTAAGATACTTCCTCTAATTTTATTCCAGAAATCAGGGTCACTATCTAATTTTCTTAACAATAAAAATTCGTAGCAATGAAAAATGCTGACCATTATTAATTTCCATATTCATATTGCCGCAAACAATCTTACCAAACTGTTGGAGAGCGCAAAACAGCCGGAGTGACTTTACTACTGAATACACTGACTGTTTATGAACTTCCGATATCTCCAACAAAATTCAGTGCTTTATCATTATTAGTCATTCTTTTAGCAATAATATTTTGGTTTGAAGAATAATTATTAAAACCAGATACATTTATTTTAAAGTAATTCGTGTACTTATATATTTAAAATATAATCATATATTATGTTTTTTTTTATTTAATTTATTTATTTTTTGTTTTTGTTCCAACTCAGTGTTTTATGTAACTTGAACGTTTTAAAATTAGAATCTAACAGCTCAGCTTCAGCATAACGTTAAGAACATAGCAACAAATTTAAAATAAAAATTATCAATTTATTTATGGAAGCTTAGAGGGGGGCATGTAACGAAGGTGAAATCGAAACACCGAGGAACCAACCGGAAGTTGCCATGTCACGTTCTCGGTCTAGAGTGCTTGCTTAGGATTCTACAGCTTCATTGAATTTCATACTTCATAATCGTTTCCTTGCGATCTTTTTATAATTTGGTACTTCATTTATCATTTTGTCATATTATAATGATAATTGTTTGACTACTTTCTAATTTATAGTTGTTTGAGTTTACAATGTGCTTTAGTTATCAATATTTATTCCGTTATATCTAATTATAACTTTTTTTTAGGCAAAGAAGTTAAAGAGGAAAGTATACTTAAATTCAATTAGGATATCGTATTATCATCCATTGTTTAATGGTACGTATTAAGATTTGACAATAAATAATTATATATTTAAATTCAAAAGGAACAGGAAGCTTTGCATTTACTATTCTTTTTAAGTATACCGGCTTCTGTTGTACCGGTTAAAACACCCATTTGTTCCAAAGTCGAAAAGCAGGAGCTGAAAAGTTTCCTATTATCTGACTTTGATTTTTGCATTTTATAGATTACTATTTTTGGTAGTGTTAAAAATGAATCTGATCTTTTATTGCACATTATTTAGTAATCCATTGAGAACGATAAAAATTCTGTTCTGAAATAGAAATATATTTCAAAACGTCTAAACTTTTACTACCTGATGTTTCCTCTTTTGTTGCATTATTTCACGATTCGGGAAATAAAAGTTCACTCTACCAATGATGGATAGGAAAATAGCAATATCATATCTTTATTTATTCCTCTCATACTTCCATATCTTGTAAGAGCCTGAATGCTTTCCATAATAATTGTATCAGTATTATTGTAAATAGTTAACATAATCAGTTTTCATACTGAATGACGTTTCCTGTGTCGTTTTTCTTTTTAAACTTCATAAATTAAATCCTTATTATTTATTTTTGTATTGGTGTTACAAAATCTATTTTTATCAGCTCATGAGGTATTAGTAAAAAGGCATTCAGTATCCAAATGTAAATTTCTGCGAGTGAAATTTATATTTGATTATTGAGTCTGTCTCCTTTATCATATATGAAATTTTGATATCTCTGGAGTATTGATTTTAGTCAATGACATAACCATTATGAAGAAAGTTGTAGATATTTTTTAGCATGAAAATTTTCATTTAATATTCACTACTTCCATCAATATCTGTCTTTCTTAATCAAGTCATTAAGAAAGACAGATATTGACAAAACCTGCCTTCAAGAGACATGATTGTATATATATTTCAAATATATTCATATATTTAAATTAAAATTTCAAATCCCTAAAAAAAATATTCCCTTACTAGTTTTTGTCATTCTAGATTTTTACATATGACATTGTTGAATGTGAAATAATTTATTAGTTTAACTTTGAATCTTTAATGAATTTATTTACTGTTAAATATATGCAAGTAACTGCTCTTTGTAGTGTTCTACTTCAGTTCTTGTCACTATTGTATCTGAATTTGTCTTTATGAAAATACATAAAGAAAGCTACCTAGTAGTTTATCTGTATTAAAACTGGAATAGATCTTAATTAAAATTATTTGAAATCCTGATTTTTGTTTTTTCAATTAAAGTTCCTCCTATAAATTTCACTTTAATAAAAATCTGTATCAAGTCGATCATAAAAATGCAATGGGGGAAAAAAAAAAAAAAAAAAGAATAATGTGGAGGCCATCAAAATTCCTAAATTTATAAGGAAAATATTAACTGAGGACAGTTATGGGACATATTTAAAAGATGTTTCTCTTTTTTTTTTTTTTAATAAATAGTTTTGAAAAGAATTTAATTTTTGATCAAATCCTTGAATAATGTTTTAATCTTATGTTTTACTGATTGGTTGTGTAGAAGTTATTCAGATTAGACATACTTGAACATATCATGTATGACCATGATTAGATCATATTTTAAGGCAGAACATTGAATTTCCTTCTTGTTTATCAAAATATTGTTCATGAAATAGTACCTTTGCTAAGCTGTTTAGGTGGTCAAAGCTTTTAATTCTCATTTTTTACTATATTTGTATGAACCCAGCTTGAAAGCTAATGAAAGGCAATGTTTTGCGTTTCAATTCCACAAATGAGCATTATATTGCACAACATATAGAAGTTGGAGTGTGAAAAATTTCAAACACTGTTATAAAGTCTTTTATTATTGTCAAAGTATAAGGGTAGGAAAAATTAATTGATTCCATTAAATTAAAGGCATTAGAAATGTTCTTATCTACCTAATAATGTAGATGACGGTATCTGACGATTGTTAAATTTTTGGAATTAAAGACAGTTATTTCCTTAGTTATTAAAGAACTATTTCAAAGAAAGAAATTTTTGACTGTGACCTGTTTAGTTGAAAAAAAAATTCTGTTTCTTCACTCAGACTTAAAAATAAGGAATCAGATATTAAAATAATGCCATTTTGCTGACGATATAAAATACAATATATTGTAAGTTATTTCTAAAGTAATACATAGATGCTTTAAAGAAAGGTCATTGAGATATGTATTATAAAGAATTAGCCCCTTTAACTTATTATAAGCAACTAAAGAGAAAGTTTAAAAAAATTTCCTAATGCTTATTTTCATAAATCTATATGGCTTCATTAAAAGATACAATATTTTAAATTATATTGTTTAAGTTAAAATATGCTAACAAAATGAAATATTGGCTATTTGTTGTTTAAAATAAAGTAATAAATTAAAGCATGTACTGAAGAAAAATTAATTAGATTATGAAAATTTGGTCACTATTAATGACAATTAAAAGAAAGTAAAGTTAAAAAGCTATATTTATCCCATTTTTGATGGTCGTATAAGTGTCTTTTTGAATGTGTAAGAATTCAGAAGGATTCCTAATTAGAGGGAAAGCAGTCGGTTAATGTTGGGATGTTACTTAATGCTACAATGTTCAGGGGTGCATTAATTTGAGTCTCAGGGACACTCTGAATTATTCATTAGGGTTCCCCTATTTACTGATTTATTTCCCTTTTTTAACGGCATGAGAATGAAGATTTTAACTTTAAGAATTTCCTTTATTAATATTAATATTCCATAAATTTCATTTATAAACTACATTATAAAAGTTTTCTTTCTTTTTTAAATGGTAAGCCCATCAGGTCAAAAACAGAGATGCCTACTTCACATGGGCTCCATGTGTTATTACTCAATTTCAGGAATTTAAGAGCTTTCTTCATAAGGGGATATTAACATTATTTATCACCCCACATTTATAAATTTTTAAACTTTATGATAGCAGACTTTTATTTGTGTGTTGTTTTATCAAAAATTTTCAGTTTGATAAGCAGTGGCTAGTTCCCATTTTCTTTTCTTTTTTCATCTGTTATTTGCATATTTAAACTGGAAAGTTCAGAGGACCCCAAAATATCCAAATTATTTGGCATTTCTGCAGAATGACAGGTCTTTGAGACTGATAAAATTAGGAAAAAGATAATTTTTTTTTATCATTTTAAGATTGCAAAGACTTGCTGCTTTCATAAAAGTCGATAAAATATAGACTATAGCTTGTCAATGCAATTCCTCATATTAGGAAGCAAAAAGAAGCTTGATCGCAGTATTAACATTTATGGTTAAAAATGCCATTCAATTCCTATAAAAAAAGGCTGTTTATAACTAAGTAGAGAGAGTATAATCATATATATAAAAAATTAAAAAATTGTCTTTTTTTCCTGCTGTTTGTTAAAATACATCTCTTTATGTTTTATTTATTAGTATATCTGGAATAGTCTATTCAAATTTTCTGTTATTTCTATATCATTGTCTTAAAAATTAATGATTTTTAGAAGTATGTTTTAAATACATATTTAACTTGTTAGCTGAGCAGCAGTAATAAATTATATTTTGAGACTACTATAGTTACTGTATCTGTATAAAGAGGTATGAAGTATTTTAAAGTTTACTGTAAATTTAATCATAAATTGATATTTATTTTTCTAATTAGTTTTCATTTTATAACTTTTTAGTCTTTGTCCTTATTTAACTATTTTTGTTATTGAACTAATAAAATGAGAAACAATCTGTTTTAAAAGATAGTTTTTTAAATTTTGAATAGTTTATATATTAATTTTCATTTATTTTGCTTGATCATATACTTATTATCAAAAATAGTAGCAATTATTCATTGAGGTATAAATTCTAATTTAATAAAGAAGCCTTTATAATATTTATGTAATATTTTAATGACAGAAAATCAAAATTATCATAATTTGCCACAGTAAGTCAAACAACATGTAATTGGAAAATAATTTAAATACAGTGTAATATTGCATTTGTTGAAGAAATAAGTTTGAATGTATAAAATTGTTTTCTATCTTCATCCAATAGGTGTTTTTTGTCTTATGAATGGAAATGTGGCTAAAAGTTTTGGTAATTGTTAGCATTGCAGCTTGTGTGGCATCTGATAGTGAGCCGCAGGATAAATCAGATGTTGGACCTGATGCCGATGAGGTAATCTATGGTTCAGTCATGGCTTTTAGTATCTTTTAGTTTTCACCTAAATGTTTAAATATGTTTGTCTTTGTTCCGCTATTCTTTTAGTTTCCCAGAAATTGTGCACTTTTCTAATTTCTATATTTTAATTATTCTGAACCAATATGGTTATATAATACTGATATATGGAATTTCTATTGTAAAGAACTGGGAACTAGGGGGAATATCATGGTTCTTACCATTGTTCACATTGCTTTTGGAGCTGAGTGTCAGCATTGAACTTCAATGTCAACTTCAATGTTGTGGATAACATCATTGTGTTGGTCTTTGTGATTTGCTGAAATTTTTATTGCTGGGGCTCCACTCCAGAAGCAATGTGAACTCGGCCTTATTGCTGAATTTAAAAAAAACCATAGTTTAGGTTAAATACAAATAATTAACCTAACTATATTGATTTTTAATTTCTCATACCCATTTCTCATACACATTATATGTAATTTAAAGCAGATGTATTTTAGTCTTAATAAAACTTCATTTTATAATGTGGTTCCAAAAAATAATTTTGATGTCTGTATAAGGATACTTAAATTTTAAAGAAAAAATGTATTTTATTAGGTTTTAAAATGATAAATGTTGTGAATATTGCTTAAAGTGTATTGTATGGTAAAAAAAGGAGTAATTTATTTTTCTCCAGAAATAAAAGTTTCAAGCTTGTAGAAGTATATTTTAACCAGTTCAGCCCAACCATGTATAAATAAGAATTTGAATGCTACAGTAAATTTATTTAGACTTTGAAAACTGATTTGTAGTGTCTTCATGTACCCTGGGAAAACTATTTATATTTGGCTGCAATTTATATCGCTAAGCCAACAGTAGAAAACAATTAAGCTTTACAGAATTCAGTGTATAACCTCCTCTTTTGCTTGGAAATTTAAATTTTATCTGAGAAACTTAAAATCTAGTTCACGGCATTTTATAAGCGTAACTAAATACCTGTTTTTTCAACTCCAAATCATTCATCTGTATTACTTTTCACATATAGAAAATCTTACGATCATTGAATAGATACTGATGGTTTTCCATAGTTTAGTATCTTTTTATGTAATGTAAAAACCTGATTATATATAAATTTCTTTTGTTTTTGTTGAATTATTTGTTCTTTCATTTAAAAAAAAATCCATATTAGTCAATATTCTTATGATTCTTCTGTTTGACTCTTAACTGAGCTTATGTTGCATAAAATTTTTTACGAGTGGAATGGGTTTGCTTATTAAGTGTTCATAGTTATTAAAACAAAAATTCCATATGCCCAACTTCACTGTAAAAAGAGGTGTGACATAGCGTTTACTAACCATCTTTCTTATATATAAAAAAAAAAGTGGTTTCAGATGTTAAAATTTATTATATGAAAGGCTTAATACAAAACTAAAACAACCCATGTATTAATAATCCTTAATTGAAGTTCCTTTAATATTTTCTGATTTTCAATTTCTTTTAATATTTATATTGTTTTTTTTTCTGATGGTGTGATATTAAAACAATAATAATAATTGTATAGCTTGTTTAAGACATATATGTTCTAAAGTCATCTCAATTTTAGGTAACTGTCACTGAGGTAGAAGAGATTCCATATACAACACCTAGACCCATAGGAAATGTATATATAGCTGAACATTTTGATGATCGGGAAGACTTTAAAAAAAGGTGAGTTTGAGTGTGTATATATATGAGTCTACTATTAGTACTTATTTATTTTTTCTTACTATGTAGTTCTTTATTGAATGGTCCTTGTACTTTTGTAGATGGATTATGTCTGAAGCAAAGAAAGATGGAGCTGAAGACACTGTTGCAAAATATGATGGTAATTTTAAAGCTATTAAACACTTTATATTTATGAGCATCAGAAGAAGGGAATGCTTTTATAAGTAATTTTATGGAAGTCCTGTCTATTTTGAACTTCTTTAAATCAAAAGCAGTATTTGAAATTGAATCTGTTATACCTATAATATTTATAAGTTTATATATGTTTTAAAGTATACATGTTATGCCTTAAAAATGCTTTTCATTTCATATTTCTGAATTTAAAGGCCAAGTAACATTTCACATTATCCCATCTAAAATTCTTTCATATAATAAAATGGTTAGCTAGAATTGTACTGTTTTCATAAATTTGTAGATCCCAAGAACTCCTTAGATGAAATATTTTGCTTCCCTTGCTGTGATGTCTGGATGTAAGATAAGATACATTTTGCAATATTTTTCCAGGTAGCAAATAAAGATTATGGTGTTTTGGCATTGATTAAAACTGAGGAATTAAAAGTAGATAGAAAAGTTTTCTAGAAAATATAATTCCATTATGGAGTTGAAGTATTAAGCAATTTTTATCTCAGTAAATTTAAAATGTGTATTGAATTCTCAGAAGTGTTTAACATGGATTTAAATAATTCTTGATATTTAACAAACCCTCTAAGTAAACTCTTAGACTCTTCTAAGTGCAAATCTAGGGCACATTTGGTTTGACCAATATACAGGGTAAATTTGAAAAAGTGGGCAAAACTTTATGGGGTGATAGAACACGGCTATACGAGCAATATTCATCATAGAATGCATGATCGGAATGTATGGTGGTAAGAAGTTAAAAGGCAGATTTCCACTGTCACATTTAGAGAATTAACACAAGAATAAGAGGAGATACTTCAGAAAACATTTTATTAACAGGAATGTAATTGACATACGTGCTCAAAGAAATTGCTCAAACAAGCTTCCGCCAGCTGTAATACAGGCTTTCTGCGGGATAGGGACTGGCGCACATTTTCAAAGACACCA
The DNA here is from genome assembly GCA_907164885.2 of Dolomedes plantarius. NCBI lineage: Eukaryota > Metazoa > Arthropoda > Arachnida > Araneae > Dolomedidae > Dolomedes > Dolomedes plantarius. The sequence goes on from OU015493.1 coordinate 116,217,930, forward strand.
GCCATTTCCTGAATACTGGCGGCAACATGGCGATCCTTGTGACTAGTTCCATACTGGTTTCAATGGGGCACTCGTAGATTAAGCTTTTCATATGGCCTCACAGGGAAAAGTCCAAACACGAGAGATCCAGCGATCTTGGTGGGCAAGCTATGGGACCACCTCGACCAATCCATCACCCTGGGAACATTGCATCTAAAGTGTTCTGCACATCCAAGCTAAAATGTGCAGGCACACCGTCGTGTTGGAACCACATTCCCATCCTGATGGGGGTTGGAATCAGACGAAGCAGCTGCAGCAAATCTCTCGTAGGAATGTGTGTTGCAATTCGCCATTCAGACGGGTGAAACCTGCATTACAGCTGGCGGAAGATCTTTTGAGCAATTTCTTTGAGCATGTACATCAATCACATTCCTGTTAATAAAATGTTTTCTGAAGTATCTCCTCTCATTCGTGTGTTAATTCTTTAAATGTAACAGTAAAAAACTACCTTTTAACTTCTTACCGCTTGTGTTTCAACCATACATTCTATAACAAATATTGCTCGTATAGCTGTGTTCTATCACCCCGTAAAGTTTTGCTCACTTTTTCAGATTCTCCCTGTAGAGCAAAAGGTTTGTTAATTGTCCTCATAAGGTATGCTTAACACCCCTCATACAAAATTCAGGTATTTGGGTTTTCAATGTAGAAAAACAAAGTTTATTAAAGGCTTTAAAAATAAATTTAAAATTAAAGCAAGACAGAATTTCTCTTGATTAAAAAAAGACTGGAGGGGATAAAATTATGGGAAAATTTAGAATTTTCATAAATCTTTGGCTCTCAGTAGAGGCTTTGTTTCTTCAGTCATTGATAAATTCATCTAACAATTCAGGCCATACAGTTTTCTCTTACCCTCTAACAAACCCCAGAATTATGATAGGTTGGATTTATTTAAGGGATATGTTTATTATTGTTTGAAATGTGTTATATAAGTTTAGAGTGTTGGACAACTTTGTATATTAATTCTTGCAGCACATGTTATACATGGGTGTTGTCATTGCTCCTAGTTGCTTTAAAACAGTCATTTTTAATCAAGTTTCACCAAAATTGTTTAGTTTTTTAAATTTTGATGTAATGAAAATATTTGAAAAATTGCCCAAAAGAGTATTCTGACAAAAAGATTGGTGTATTTTCAGTAAATTTTTCACCAAACATTGTATTTTCACAAATAAGGACCAGTTCTATAAAAGAATAGCCATTGCATATGAACAATCTATTAGGGTAGAATTCTAAACAGCATCCAGTCAATATCAATACCCATTGACATTCCTTGGAAACACTGAGACTGCATATTCAGCATTAAACTGCTTGTAACATAATGTTAAATTTTATGTATGTTGACTCCTAAAATGTCATTTGGCAGCTTAATAACACTAGAAGCTTCTCTATTGTCCAACTTATGTATAGACCAGCCTGCCTTTTCTCATAAGTATGTGTATTAAATAAAATCATTCGCAATTCTGTGTATTAAATAATTTCATCTACAGTGTGCACATATAATGAATGAATTTTGGTCATTTGCTTGCAGTTATGTGGGAGTGTATTTTTATATATATATACATGTCATTTTAGGAAAGTGGTCTGTTGAAGAAGCTGAGAAAAATGGCTTGAATGGAGATTTAGGTCTTGTTTTGAAGGTATTAATTTTACATAACATAATATTAAGTATTTTGTATTTCTATTTAAGTTTTAAATGGTTTTTAACAAAACATTTCTGCTTAATTTTTCTTACAGTCAAAAGCTCATCATCATGCTATTGCTGCAAGGTTGGATAAACCTTTTATGTTTGATAATAAGCCTTTTATCTTGCAGTAAGTTGAATTTCTCAGTCTTTTCATTTTGTCAGTATTATATCAGCTTAATATAATATTTTCTTTCTTTTTTTTAAGTTCTGCAGACAGATAATCATTTAAAATAAGAATTTGATTTCCATGTTTATTAATGATGTTCTTGAAATATTAAACTGGCCAAAGTATCATATTCATAAATATTAGTGTTATCTCATTTTGCTCTCATAAAATTTCATTTTTAGTGATTCTTTTATTATGATTCATTGGGTTAGTTCAAAATATTTTGTATATAATTATAATCAATTTTCTTTTTTCTGGTGAGTTTATTGACTGATTGATTCTTTGATTTTAAAGAAGATTTTGTTTTGGTTAGAAATATAGCTTCATATCATCTGCCTGCTGTATTTATATGACAGTTTTGCTGTGCACTGAAAAGGTTTAAAAACACTTGTGAATTTTAAAGGGAACTAAAAAATTTGGGAAAACTAATTTTTATTTTTAAAAAAACCAAAGTTGTATAATGTGAAATGTAAACAATTTTTAAAATGTATTTCCATTTCATTATTGCCTAGTAGGAAGGTTGGGAGATTTAAAACATATATGCAAGATTAACTGCATTAATTTCTATCCAGAAATTTTTCAACTTAATTACATAGGATAGCAAGCTTGCAGGCAAATTGATTCACATGAAAATATATTTTTACTCTAACTAAAGCATTGAAAGCCATCTAGCTTTCTTTTCCTAATGCAATTTCCTGATTTATTTGGAATACAAAATGCTCAATTGCATTCTACATCATTAAAATAAAAGGATTTTTAATTAAAAACAATTTCCAGGTATGAAGTTCGGTTTCAGAATGGACAGGAATGTGGAGGTGCATATTTGAAACTATTGTCACAAGTTCCCAATATGGATTTAAGAAGTTTCCACGACAAAACCCCATACACTCTCATGTTTGGTCCTGACAAATGTGGAAACGACCATAAGGTAATATTCTGCATTACTATAGTTGTGTTGCTCTTTTGTTCTTAAACTTTTTACATTTACAAAGAAAAGTTTTAAAATTCAAAATCACAGATTGAAGTTCAGGTTACATAAATATTGAACCATTTATATTACTGTCTTGAAATTTCTTAAGGCCATTTCTATCTACGCAATTTTTTTCATCTTTTTGTTTCTATGTATAGTACATGTGTATGTCTGTGTAGAATGACTGAATGAAGAAAGATGGTTAAATTTAATGAGGAAATTAGAGGCAAAACTTATGGAAGAGTTTATCAGTGATTTCTCTTTGCCAGTATTACTATCATTTATAATGAACCTTTATTAAAAATGTTTGAAAATAGATATTACTCCAACTTTTTTAACAGTAGCTTCCTTTCTCTAATAAGCTTATAGTATTGACTATAATTATATTTTTGCATTTGTGCTGAAATTTGCTTTTACCTTGTTTTACTTTACTTAATTTATTTTAGCTTATATTTTTGCTTCAGTTATTTCTGACCCTTTGTCTCCTAGTTTTTGAACTTTTCTTTTCATTGGTTTTGAATGAGGGTAAATACTATCTACCAATAAGTATTATGACAACTGTGATAGAAAAGAAAAACATTCTTATACAATAGTTGGTAGAGCCTCTACGAGAGGCAATTACAGCCTCAACCCTTCGGGGCATGCTTTCCTCAAATTCTTGTATAGGGGCTAGTGGTATTTTCTTCACTTGGCTTGGAGAAGACATGCAAGTTCCTTCATCGATTTTGGATGGTTTTTGTACCAGTTTTGGATGGTTTTGCAATCCAACTCGGCCTAGAGGTTATCAATAGGATTCAGCTCTGGGCATGCCAGTCCATTCATCCCCCATAATCACCATACAAATCCATGTTAGACCTTGCAACATGACAGCTGGCGTTTCTGTCCTGGAAGTAACATAGGTCCAACCCATTAAACTGCCACAATGTAGTAAGCACACAGTCATATAAAATAGTGCAGTAAGCGTTGATATTGAGTGGTGTTCATGGTGAATTCTTACCATGAATTGGGACCAAGAGTCCCAGTCCATACCAGGAGAAACATCCCCAGACCATAATTCCACCTCCACCGAACTTTACTGGGGGCACAATGCATTCTGGCAGGAGGCATTCTCCAGGCAGATACCAGATGCAGACCCTGAACATCTAAACAATAGAGGGTGAACCTTGATTAGTTGCCCCAGAGAGCCTATTTCCACTGATCTACGGTCCACTTTCAATGTGCTTTCCACTACATTAACCGAGCAGCACGGTTGGACTTTGTGATCAAAGGCTTATTTGGGTGGTAGCACGACCATGAAAACCAAACAAATATGCTTCCTTACGGATGGTATTCATCGAAACAACACTCCCGGATGTCTGTTGAAACTCCTGGAGTATGTGGGCCATCAGTTGGGTGCGGTTCTTCGAAATTTCTCTGGACAGCATCCATCGGTCTCTATCTCCCAGTTTTGTGTGTTTGCCGACTCGAGGCACATTCCAATAATCACCGGTCACCTTCCACTTCTGAATCACATAGACGACTGTCGATTTTGAGTAATTCAGTTCGCTAGATATGTCCCTTAAGGAATTGCCATTTCTGTGATACCCAACAATTACACCTTTCTCAAAATCAGACAACTCTGCATTTTGTGACTAATGCCAATGTTGTTTCCTACATAATATTTAACGGCAGAGGGTGTGACGTATATCAGGACCGCAAGAGTGTGGCGTATATCAGGACCTCAGATATCATTTGCATGGGTGTCCAAATACTTTTTGGTAGATAGTGTATATATATGTGTGTGTGTGTGTGTGGGTGTTTATTCCAAGTATTTAGTGGGCAAAAAAAAAAAAAAATTTACCATATCAGAAGAAAATATTTGTCTCAGTTCATGCTCTTACAGCAAAAACTGGAGCTCAGTTGGAAAGATAAAATCAATTGTTAAGCCTTATTTATGAGGTAAGAAGTAAACAGAGAAGTTTAATATATTTATATATCTTCATCAGTAGCCACTGTATGATTAAATTAAATGAAAGCAAGTGTTTCTGAAGGTGTTTTGCATATATTGTATATTAGAAGTATAGAATAAATCAATGAGTACATGTAAGTCGTGCACAGCAAAATCTTTCTAGTCAATTTCAATATTAGGCATAATCCCCAATAATTAATTTTTCATTGTTTAATATAAAACTAACTATTAACATATAAGACCATTAATACTCACTGATTAATTTGTATTTAATATTAATTCTTATTTTTAACGTCCTTTCTATAAAAAAAAAAAAAATTTAATTTTGAATGAATATTATCTTTATTGTGTATTTAAATAATTAAAATTTATAATCTTGCATGCAGTGTTTTGTATTTTACTAGATGTGAACAGCTGTTAAATACCTTTCCATATATTATAGTTCCTATCTTTTCATTTTTTGAATCTGTGCTGTAATTTATCATCTTCTTGCTTGTATTAATCTAGTTTAAATTGCTGTCTTAACCCTTCAGCGGGTGCACCCTTGTACAAAGTGCAACATTTTCGTAATTTTGAATGGTTTGTTTTTACATGTGAGGTTTGAATGTTCTAAGCAGTTTCTATTTATAGCTACACACTCTCTAATGCAAATCTGATTTTCTGACCCTTGTATTTTTTTCCATTCATTATTAGTCGTGATTTAACCATGGTAAACCAACGATTATACTGGATTACAATACAACAAAAGTAGGAGTTGATGTACTCGATCAAATGTGCAGCTATTACACGGTATCCCTCATATCACGAAGATGGACAATCTCATTGTTTTTTAGGTTTTTGGACATAATAGGAATCCATTGGCAAGTTGTCCTTAGATCCAGTAAACCAGACAGTTTTGAAATAAGGCGATTGTATCTGCATTCTTTGGCCTTTAATTATAAATATATCTCAATATTATAAACATTTTATAACTTGTTATAAAATGCAGAACTGTTATTTTCAATTTGAAGAACAATTTTGTTACAAAAGGAATAATTAAGGTTGAAAGAGACGTTGCACTTTATGCCACGCGCTCCTGCTGGTGTTCCAAAAATTGGCATGCCCGCTGAAGTGTTAAATGTAAAGTGTAAAGGATGATTGAAATGAGATCATAAAAAAATATGTAATATGTTATAAAATTATTACAGGAATAAAAAAAATCAATATAAATCATTCCACCATAGTTTGTAAAACCTTACTGTTCAGTATGTTATATTTATCTCTCCTTATGAATTTTGTCTAGTTAGCATGCTTGTTGGCCTCTTGGTTTTCATTTTTAAAAAAATCAAAGAATAAGATAGAATTATGTACAAGATATCTTCTCACGGCTTCGGTGTACTTTCAGTAATTCACAGGCTTGTTATGAAAGGGATAATCTGAGATGTACTGCTCTAATTTTTAAGATGAAAGAAAATTGATCAATCAGTTGCTTTTATTTTCAGCTGCATTTTATATTTAGACATCGTAACCCCAAAAATGGTTCCTTTGAAGAGAAACATTGGAAGCGTTCAACAGCTATACCTAAATTTGATGATACTTTTAAAGATAAGAAGCCTCATCTTTTCACTCTGAGTATGTTTTATTCATTTTAATTCAAAAAAGCAAATAATCTTTTTGATAATCATATCTTAATGAAATTTCTATTTTTAGTTATTAGTCCCGATAATAAATTTGAAGTAAAAGTGGATAAACAAAGTGTTCATAAAGGAAATTTGCTAGAAGATTTTGTGTAAGTTTATTTTTTTATTTATTAATGTTTTCGCAAATATTTAAACACTTTCTGCAGAATCACATTATTATATTTTGAAAGTCAATTATTTAAATTATTTGAAAATTTTCTGTCACTCAAGCATAAAAAATTTTATTTTGCATGACGTGAATAAAACTGTCAAATTTATCAATTAAGGTAAAGCATTTTTATAAATCTAGACTTTTCACCTGTCTCTACCTATTAAAAGAGATTAAAAAAAGTTAGGAAAATGTCTTGCTGGATAATTTCAGCTGCTATATTCTTGCAAAGACTTTCTGCATCCCTCATACATAACTTTAGTGTATGATTCATACATATGCATATTGAGAAGTTCTCTAAATCTTTTCTAAAAGTTTTATGTGGTCCAGATAAGTTATAGTTTTAAATGGAAATTGATAGCTCATAAAGTTTATATATATATATATATTAAAATATTTAATTTTTGTTCCTAATAATTGCATACTAAACATTTTTCTTTCCTAGTCCACCTGTTAATCCTGAAGCAGAAATTGATGATCCTACTGATATTAAACCAACTGATTGGGATGAAAGAGAAAAGTATGTTTTTTTGCTTACGCATCAACTGTTAAATTTTGTTTGAATTTATTACTTTGACATTAAGATTTATATTGAGAATTAATTTAATTACCTTTTGTCTTTTCTGATCCTGATAGTTTTCCTTAATTTGTGATTAATTTGATAAAGTCATAGCAATTATTTTTTAAATCTGGATCTTTTTTAAAATATCATTAAGTTCTAAGTGTTTAATATTTTATTTTTTCCTGAATTTTTTTATTTTAATTATAGGCAAAATTCAATATTTTAAAAAAAATCCTTTTTTTTTTTCTTTTCCAAGTTATAAATCAGAAAACTAATACAGTAGTACCTCGGAGTTCGTCGCTCTCAGTGTTCGTCGGCTGCGGAGTTCGTCGGTTATTTCGTAGCTAATTTGTTACCGGAGTTCGTCGGTCTCGTCGGAGTTCGTCGCTTTCCGCCCCATACGCCCGCTAGCTGAGAGCGCATTGAAACAAAGGACCCAGTCCAACACATTCTCTCAGCGGAAACATACGTCACGCATTTTGGGGTCACGTGAGAGCCGGCTTTCCGCTGAGAGAAGGTGTTGCCCAGTCTCGCGTCGACCTTTGTGTAGTACACATTGATTGAAAGCAGCAGTTTGTGAAACAAAACTTCGCATTAATACCCATTATAAACTGCGTTTAGTGCTTATATATATACGGAAGTTGAGTGTATATACAGTGTACTGTATTTATAGTACTGTATACAGTGATTTTTTTTATATAAATTGTTCAAAATAGTATTCGAAAATGGGTCCGAAAACAGTAGCTGCTGTTGACTCAAAGCAAAAACGAACAATGAACGTTGTATCAATCGAAACTAAGAGGGAAATAATCTCAAAAATTGAGCAAGGCATGAAAGTGCCAGATGTAGCTAGTATAATTTACCAAGAACAACGGCAAGTACATACTGGAACCATAGGCACAAAATAAAAGAAGCTACTGTTTTACCAACGATGTCACATGCGGTGAGTGCTAAGCAACGACCACATGCTCTAAACGAAATGGAGAAACTTCTCTTGCTGTGGATAAATGAAAAGCAGCGTGCTGGTGACAGTGTAGATCAAAACATTATTTGTGAAAAGGCGAAAGAGATTTACACTAACATAACGAAAGATGATGAAGAAAAGATGGACTTTCTAGCATCTTCAGGGTGATTTTTGGCGTTTCAGACAGAGACATGGCGTACACAGCGTCATTTGACACGGCGAAGCAGCAGGCGCCGATAAAAAAGCAGCCGGTGAGTATGTGCAAGAATTCGGTGAATTTATTGAAGCTGGGGTTTTTGTTTCATCACAGATATTATTAACTGTGATGAAACAGGTTTATTTTGGAAGAAAATGACCAAAAGAACCTACATCACGGCAGAAGAAGCAACTCCTCCAGGTCATAAACCCATGAAAGACAGACTCACGCTCCTCCTGTGTGCAAACGCGAGTGGTGATTTCAAGGTTAAGCCTTTATTAGTGTACCACTTTGAAAAACCTAGGGAATTTAAACGCTTCAATGTGTGCAAAGACAGTTTACCAGTGATGTGGCGTTCTAACGCTAAGGCATGGGTAACTCGGGTATTGTTTCTCGAGTGGGTCAGGAAAGTATTTGCGCCCATGGTGAAAAAATATCTCAAGGAAAAGGGGTTGCCATTGCGATGTGTTCTCGTCCTCGATAATGCACCGGCACATCCACCAGATTTAGGTGAAGAATTGGAAGCAGAATTACTGTGATTTAGGTGAAGAATTGGGTGGATTACTGTGAAATATCTGCCACCTAACACCACCTCCCTTATCCAGCCCATGGATCAATTTGTGATGGCCAATTTCAAGAAACTCTATACGAAACACGTTTCGAAAGTGTTTCGATATTACGAATTCGACCGCTTTCACATTAAAAGATTTCTGGAAAAACTGCTATAATGTCTATCAGGCTGTTCAACTGATAGATAAGGCTTGGAAAGAGGTCACGAGAAGAACTCTAAACTCTGCGTGTAGGAATCTACTGCCATCAGCTGTTTCCGAGCGAGACTTTGAGGAGTTAGAGACGGAACAAATACGGGAGGAGGCGAGAATGATGAGAGAGATTTTAGATCTCTGCAACGATCTACGTCTCGAAGCAAATGCGGACGATGTCGAGGAGTTGGTGGACTCGAATCGTAAAGATCTCACCACGGAAGACTTGCAACAGTTGCAGGACGAAAAACAACGTGCTGAAAGGGCGAAATAATTACTGCTGATAGTGAGGGGGAGGAAGAGGAAGAGCAGAAAGCAATCACGACAGATGAACTGAAACAAACACTTCGTATGTGGAGAACAATTGTAGTTACAATAGACAATTTCCACCCGAATAAAACCATGGCCTGTTCAGTCATCAATACGATGAACGATTCCATAATGCCGTTCTTCAATAATTTACTAAGAAATCGGAAGAGGCAGGTAATGCTCGATCGCTATTTTAATCAAACCCCTGTAGAAAAAACAGCTAGCGATGAGCCTCAACCAGGTCCTAGTGGGATAAAAAGGATGCGCAGAGAAAAGACGCTTCCAAGTGAATTGCCTTCCGTCATTTTCTAATTTAGCATTTATTTCTTTACATTTCTTGTAATAACAATGTAATTCAATTTAATTTGTTATTATTTAGCAATAATAGTTTAAAAACAAGGCGAAAATAATAAAGATAATGGTCGACCACGAGGTCGTGGAACGGATTAATTCGTTTTCCATTAATTCTTATGGGATAATTTGGTTCGGAGTTCGTCGGTTTCGGGGTTCGTCGGTTCCCAAGGAACGGATTAGCGACGAACTCCGAGGCACCACTGTACTCAAATGATTAAAAAAATTGTAAGTTCAAATTAAATTTTTGACAAAAAATTTAATAAATAAAAATTAGATTTTAAAATTTGTTAAATTTTTAACTCTGAAATACTTTCCGGAATCTTGAATGAATTGTTTTATTGTCGTTAACCCCTTAAAGTTTTATGTAGTTTTTTAAAATTCAAGTCTCCTTCAAAGCTCATTTGGGTACATTTTATGCATTTTACCTAATTTTTTTACTTTTTTTTTTAATTATTGTATTTATTTTTTGTTATTCTTTTCAGAATTCCTGATCCAACAGCTACTAAACCTGATGATTGGTAATTATTGTTTTTATTGTGAAAGTAATTACATTCTTTAATTTCAGATTTAAATTATTTTCTCCACTAACTTGACTGTTGCTAATGAGCTAGGTAAAAACAGTTTCACTTTGGTATTTTAAAATAACGTTTGGTAAACAAAGGCACTGGCACACCCAGGGGTGAACCAAGGGGCCCTTGCCCCCCCCCCCCCCCCCCCCCCCCCCTCAAGATAAAATCCTGGGTATGCCACTGCACAAAGGTATAAAATTGCGTTTTGTGGCATTCTACACTTGTTTAACATTCTTATGGAGTCTTAAAATGTTTTATGAAAATTAACTGTGTCTTCTTTTCATTTAGGTAAGTTTTCTGTTACTTATTGATCTATTTTGATTATTTTGCATTTTGCTATGTAACAGGGCAAATAATTAAAATCTGTTAGAAATTTTTAGATGAATTATTACAAAATTTCTTCATCTTAAAATTTTTTTCAAAAAGGTTCAATAATATTAATATATATATTAAAGAAAAAGTCCCATGATTGCATTTATTCTAAACAAGTTCTATAGTCTAAGACTAGTTACCATAATCTGAAAAATGCATCTTCATTGTTCCTTTAGAAGGATTTAGTTGTAAGCAGTTTTTATAACAATTTATTTAAGTAAATCAATTCAAAATCAATGCAAATGTTGATTTTTGATAACTGGGTAGGAATCTACCAAGTTATCAAAAGTTATGTTAAGTATTGAGTATTTAGTCCATTAAATATATGCGTCTAAAATTTAAATCCACCTCTTGTTCTAAAAGTGTGTAAAAAGAACTACTATCACTTTTTTAAATAGAGTATAAGCATTTACAAGTTTCGGTGAACTTTTTAATTATTGAATTGTAAATTTTCCAGCTGTGTAAATTCAGAAATATTAATTTCTTAATGCTAAAAATTTTATTTTTATTTTAATTGCAATATTTATTCATCAAAGGGATGAAGATGCACCAAGGCAAATTCTTGATCCTAATGCCAGAAAACCTGCTGGGTGGCTTGATGAGGAACCTGAATTAATTGCAGATCCCAATGCTGAAAAGCCATCTGATTGGTATGCTAACTTTATCCTTTTGCTAATAATGTAATCTTATCTTGTTGTATTTATTCTAAAGCTAAAATTATTTTTTGGATTCAGTTTTAGTTGGTTTCAAAATAACTTCATGATGTGTAATTCAAATTTAAAAGAATTACAGAAGTCAAAAAGATATTTAGGACTAAATTTAATTTTGTTTCATAACATAAATACATATATGTATGTATACTTATATGGAAGGATTTTTTTTTTGACTTTGTAATTAAGGAAACTTAATTACAAAGTTACCTTAATTACAAAGTGATTTAATAACAAGATAAATTAAATTACTGCCATAGAGGACATTATTAGTATTTGAGTGACATGAATAGTGCTTGGATTGGAAAGATATCAAAATGTCACATTTATTTAATTTCTGTAGAATTGTTTGGAAGGTGAGGACAAGTAGGTACGTAGCAAAGTCTTTCATAATGCAACATTCTAAAATATTCAATAAAGTAGGCTATATTAATATTTTAATTTTAATTTTTATCATATCTAGAGGAGCAATTTTTGTTTATACAGCATGAAACTATCAGTTAGATGGTTGGTTGAGAGCTACAGTCATCTTTTGTCCCACCAGGGCTTATTAGAGTGGGACCTATTGCTTAAAGCTTGTACTGAATGGCTACAAACATCCATACCAACCATGGGACTAAAATCCACAGACTGCACCCTTGACCAGTTAGATAGAAATAGCTGTTATAGTGTGTTGAGAATTTCTTAGTTCAAGTTGCCAAATTGTGTTATTAAAGATGTTTATCATTTGATAACACTTTTAAAGCCCATAAAAGTGCTTGCTTCTTTCCTGCAGTTTGTAAAAATGTTTTTTTTTCCCTCCAAATACTTAAAAATATTTATCAAAATGTTTGGTTGCACAAGTGTATCAATTTACCCCCATATTTAAATATTTCTCCTTATCTCATTTACATCAGGCTAAATGCATTTAAGAGAAACAGCTTTTGGTTATACAGTGAACGCTCGTTAATTCGAACTCGAAGGTTCTCAGAAAAAAGTTCGAATTATCCGATGTTAAGAGAAAATATATAACTTTAAATGTGTATCACTGAAGAAGAAACTCTCCTAGTATGTATAACCCCAGAAAATATATTATGCTATGTTACCTAAAGTTAAAAAGCAATACAGACTTACATTAATCATAAAATGAAGCAGAAGATATGCAGTATAAAGTAAACTTTTATTAAAAATATGAATTACACTTTGGGGAAAAAGTGTAAAATGGATGTTTGGTTCTGTTTATGATGCCTACATTGTTCAGCCAGATTCTCGATTTGAAGTAAACATTTCAATTCATTTTCAGAGGAAGGTTCCATCTAAATAAATGCTTTCAGAGTTTTAATAGTCTATTATGGCTTTGACCATTATGGCCGCGTTAGAAATATCTTTCGGCAGGTAAGTAGAGAAAAGCCCTGGCAGTTTCCTACCGAAATTAGTGCATACATCTTCGATTACATCAGAGCTTTGGCCACATACAGAGATAAGAAATATTGTGCCTTGACTTAAATCGAGAAAGTCATCCATCACTGCATTTAAAATCTTCAATACCCATTCAAATTGCCTATTCATCAGCCTTCGTCAGCACTAGGGGTCCATTTATCGGAAAATTTCGAGATCTAACATCCTGGAACCATAGCAGTAGAGCTTTTTCTAGAACTTCTTGGGACGCATTTCCCATGCGTTTCCTTCCTCTAGCAAATTTTGATTTTTCCCATGAATCTAAAATTGACTCCTTGTTTTTCAAATTTGTTGACAAGGCATTTTTTTAAATTCTATAGTCAGCTTCTAACTTTGTTTTACATTCGCCTTTCTCTACTTTCTTTAAAATTTCTACCTTTGTCTTCAAAGTTAGCGTTTTGTACTTTCCACGTGTAGACATCCCGAATTTTTACACGTTCACACCACACAATGAGGAAGAAAAACTAGACCACATTAACTTGTCTGCACTGCAGTTATAACTGACGTAGCTCCCTAGAATCTATAGTAAAGACTAGTTTTTCTGAAATTCTAAGAAAATCGATCCAAATAAAGGAAAATTGCTTTTTCCGTTTAGCACTAATAAGAAGGACAATAGCTACTAACATTTTAGCGGACATGCAATAGTCTAGGAATGCAGGCATGGGCCTCTTTACACAGAACAGAAATTTTGACACACAAAATAATAAATACAGTGTGTATTTTCTCTAAACGAGGAAAAAGAATTTTTTTTGTCAAATTTTTAGTTCGAATTAACTGAAGTGATAAAAATTTAGTTCGAATTAATGAGATATTTTTAACATTAACTCCAATACAAGTTTTTTGGGGCCTTTGGATTAGTTCGAATTAACGAGCGTCCACTGTATTTGCAGTAGTTGTTTTTCTTGAAGGAAGTGGAGCTCTGACTAGTCATAGAGGAATAGAAACTCGCAGCATGGAGGTTAACACTCAAAACATATTATCTATCAAGATTTCACAAAGATAAGACATCTTGTGTCTTTAAAAAATATTCTTTTATAGCATATGAGTTTCATTACAAAAAGCAGTTAAATATCTTCTAATACTATATCATATACACAACTGTAAGCTCTCAAGAGGTTACACCACTATATCACATCTGATTAAAAGATAGCTTAAGGATTATTAATATTAAAATGGTTTTTATTTGAATTGTTTGCTAAGTAGGAAAATGCATGTTAAAAATTTCAGTGTGTAAACTTATCTGGTATCTTGTTGATATTGTGTGTTTATAATTCCTTATACTGAGTTTAGGTAGTTCAGTATTTATTTGTACTTATATATTTTAGGGATGATGAAATGGATGGTGAATGGGAACCTCCTTTAATATGTAAGTCTTTTCAAATTTTCTTTTAATTTATCATATTTTAATTTTTTGTTACTGATATTATAAATTTATGCATTGTCTATTTTTAATTGTATAAGGATTATCCATAATTTGAACCTTGGGATTAAAGAAATACTGCTTAAAAGAAATTTTTCAATCTTTTATGTATTTCTCACTTTCAATTATTCTTTAACTGAATAAAGGCATCAAGTGTAAACACTCAACAAAAAAGTACCTAATAAAGTAAAACAACTTTCAGCACTTAAGCCTCTGAGAGAAGTGAAAGTCCTGTATCTTAGTTAAAAGAAATTTGGACAATGAATAAGTCATTTTAAGAGTATTCAGTTATTTTCATTTTTATTAATCTTTTTTATGTACTTTGAGTTTGAAAATCGGGTAATAAAAGAAATTAGTATTCATTATAATTTTTACTGCTTCGATTTGATGAAATTTAAGTATGTATAATTAATGGATTTTTAAATATAGAATATTGAAACTTTCTTTAACTTTTTCCTTTTAATCCCCCATTTTTTTAACTTTATAAATTTGCAATTTTTCTCTGACAACTTTTGATTGCTATCTTCAAATTTGTGAAGTCAATGAACTGCTGTGAATTTGTGAAGTTATGAACTACATCATTTATAACAATGCATATTGTAATTAGCTAATCCCAAATGTGAGAAGGTTGGTTGTGGAAAATGGAAGCCACCTATGATTGATAATCCTAAATATAAAGGCAAATGGCGGTCACCTCTTATTGATAACCCAAGCTATAAGGTTAGTATCACTCTGTGTATGTATATTATTTTATTTTTTAACTCTTCACTCTCAGCATATAACTTTGAAGAACCAGAATTGAAAAAAATTAAGCTTATCAAACTATTCATTTCAAATAAGTTCTTTAATCAGATTAAATAAGTTTGGCATAGGTACAAAATAGAAATATCTATAATAGGTTAGATATTCTTGGTGATAAATAAATCTTAAGTCTTATTATTGATTATATTCTCGTGTTCTGAAATTGTCTTAATGTAAAACATCTCAGTGTCCCAAGCATATAAATTTATTTTATATAAAAAAAAGATGACTTTTCTTTTTTGTTTTCATTTTTTTTCATTAAGTTTCAGACTTTTTGTTTTAAAAATTTTTAGTGTTATTTATATTAAAAATGCTCACTGAGAAATATTTTTAAGAAAGAATTTTATTATGTTTGTTTGTTATTTTTTGTCTTTAAGTATCTCACTTCAGAACCATTATTTTGAACCTTAATAAATAAGATACTTTGTTTTAACTTTATATAGCAGATATGTCATTCTCTCTCTCTTTTTTTTCTCCAATCTTTATCTATTATTTATAACCCCCACCCCAAATGTTCTAAAAGAACATTGCTTTGTCAAAAACCCACCTTTGAAAAATATGCTGTTCATAGGTACCTTGTTTTCAAAAATTTCCCCAACTTGGCAATGAGGTGTGTCTAACACATCTGTACCATTAATTAGTGTAAACATGATGCTTACCACTGCTTATGCTTGTTCTGAAGCAGATTTTTTTAATTATTATTATTATTGAATGTTGAAAATATTTTTTTCTTTGTTGTTTTATTATGCATCCCAAATATTTGTACATCATTTATTTTTCAGTTATTTATTTATTCATTTTAATATGTATTTCATGCTAAATTTATCATACTTCGGTGTATTTTAGGGCAAATGGAAGCCTAGACGTATTGCTAATCCTCATTATTTTCATGATAAATATCCTTACAAAATGACGCCTATCGTAAGTTAAAATTATATATAATTTCTTTAATAAACTATAAATTTGACTGTGACATTTACATATGTAATTAATATACAATAAATATAGCCTTGATTTCAATTTTTGTAGGCTGCTGTTGGCTTTGAGTTGTGGTCTATGGTGGATGGTATAATGTTTGATAATGTAATCATTACTGATGAGTTGTTAGTAGCTGAACACTGGGCTTCTGAAACTTTTGACTTAAAAAGAGAACTTGCAGACCGCGAAACTGTAAGTATTTTTGAAACATGTAACTCATTTTAGTGGTATGAAATTATTTATAGAATTTGTTTAGCATCATTTAGCATACTGCTGGTTTTTAATATTTTATTGTGTGTAACTTTTATCCTGATTTTCATAATTTTCAACCCATTCCCATAAAAGTGAAAATAGATCTTCACAAATGTACCCTTCAAATTTGTATTACGTTATTGCTAATGCAGAGACACTTGTTCAGATACATCCACACTACTAACTGCAGTAATTTGTGGACTACTTTTTAACTGGGAGCATCATACAGGGGAGTCAACTCAGTTTTAACTAAGTGCCCCCAGGGATGACATCTGATAGGCTCATACTTTCCTCCACCTACTTACCACATGAAAGGCCTTTCCTACTAATGATGGCATTTAGTAGCACTTGTGGAGATTCGAACTGAGCTTCCTCCATCCGAGTTCCAACACACTATCTACTAGGATGCTTATTATTTTAACAAAACAAGTTATCATGAAATGTACAAATTTTCATATAATGAAATGTACAATCTATGTACATTTCATTATATTAAGTATTCTTCCTCTGCATTTGTTTGCATAGTCATATAAAATTCCTAATATTATCTCTCTTGTGGATGACATACTAAGTAATTTGAACATTTTACATGTTTTGTATATTTAGAGTTATTCTAAATAAGTACACAATCTAAGTCGTCAGAATTTTATCAAATTTTATATTGAAGACATGAAATAAAGGCATAATAAAATATAATAATTGATACCTATTAAAATGTGATGCCTTATTCTAACATTGTGTTGAATTCTTATGCCAAATAATCTAGGAAAGGTGAAAGATATTACTGTTTCAGGATGTTCCCTGAGGGATGATCTTAAACTCTTTTCTCATTATAATTTATCAGAAATTCAATTTTCAATGTATTGTCAAATAAATATTACCATAAAATCTTGAGTATAACGTGCTTTTTTTTATTTCACATTTTAGTCCTCAAAAATGAGGCTGCATATTATACTCATGTAAAAAAAAAAAAAAAAGTTTTAAACATTGAATAAACGACAAACAATAGATGAGCTGAGCTGTATTCTAGTGAAAGTGATTAAGACAATTTCACAGTATTGTTTGTTTTGAATTAAAAATTTGAATTCCGCTCTCTTATCACCCATTTCGTCCCGAGATTTGGTTATGTTGAGACAGACCTTTTTATAAAATAAACTGTGTAATCACATGTAATACGTAATATTTATCTAATCACACATATGTAATATTTATGTAATCACACATAGTATATAATATTTATGTAATCACATATTATTATGTAATTTAAGTTTATTTTAGGAATGATTTTGCTTAATCCGAAAAGGGTCTGGTTCTAATCATTTTGGATTATTGAGTCTCCACTGTATTGTTTTGAATTCTGTATATTAGTTATAATTTATTTGTTTATTATATGGAAACATTTTACAATGAGAGTTCTCATCTAAAATAATTTCATAGTTTTTATAATTTGTGATAGCTTTTTCAATATAAAATCATGATCTGAGCTATTAAAATTATTGTTTTTCCAGGAATCCTACATACCTAATTTTTTAATTTGCACTTAATATGTAACCTAATGTTCTTTATTATTCCCTCATTCTGTAATTCACTATTTAAAAACTTGTTGCTTTTGTTATGGCAGAAACTGCTGCTAAATTGACAAATTTTGTTTATAAATTTCAAGATGATTATGTCTAAGAATATTTCTTTATAAATTTAGTATTCTTATTTATTAGTTAATTTCATTTTTGATATCATATCTCGATATTATGCTATCTCTTTTGTAAACAAATTTTTTATAGAGCTGGTGGAAATGGATGTTACGGAAGACTAATAATCATCCTTATGTATGGCTACTTTATGCAATATATTGTGCTATACCTATATGTCTCTACTTTCTTCATTTAAGATCTCGAGTAAAAGAGGTATCTGCTGATTATAAAAGAAATAGCATTTTTATACTTGTTCTGCTTATAACTGTGATCTTGAATAGAATATTTTTGGTAGAAACATTTTAAATTATAAATCAATGCAGTCGAACCTTGTTATAACAAACTTCAAGGGATCAAAGGTTTTGTTCGCTTTATCCGGTGGTTCACTATATCCGAACCGTTAAGAAAAATGTTAGAGTTCACAAAATCTATAACTCATTAGTTGCAATGTGTATTCAATAATGATGTTTTAAAAAATGATACAATCTATTAAAAATGATCATTAATGAATTAAATCAACTAAAATCAATTACATTAAACTGGCACAATCTATATTATATAAATGTATGTATGTGTGTATGTTCCAGCATCACTCTGGAATGCATGGAGGAATTTCAACCAAACTTGGTATCACTTACAATCTGGAAAGAAACACTGGGGGCGTAAGCACCCATAGGGGGGGGGGGGGGGGGACAGGGGGCACATGTAAAAATAATCAAAAATGACTGATATTAGTGTTGAATCTATAGTTTTGGGGGTCTCTGAGATTAATGGTGACACTCCCAATGCAGTCTATATGCAATTCAGCCCCCCATCAGCATTGGGGGGAGGGGGAGGAAGGAGTTAAAATAAAATGTCCAAAATACCGAGAGTAGTGACAAAACCATAGTCTTTGTGGTCCCTGAGATGAATAGTGACATTTCTGATGCCATTTAAGTGCAAGTTATGTTTAAGTGCCCCCCCCCCCCCCCCACATTAGCATTGGGAGGGAGGGAAGAAGAGGTGAATATAAAATTCCATAATACCGAGAGTAATGTTAAATCCATAATTTTCGATGTCGCTGAGATGACTAGGAACAGTACCGATGCCATTTAAGTGAGAGTGCAACCCCCCATCAGCATTATTGGGTGAGGTGGGGGTAAGAAAGTGTGAATATAAAATATCCAAAAAGAGTGTGCATAGTGTCGAATCCATAGTTTTCAGGTTCACTACGACGAATAGGGTTAGTATCGATATCATTTAAATGCAAGTTCAGCCTCCCAACACCATTGGATGAAAGAAGGGGTACAAATAAAATGTCCAAAATTATTGAGAGTAGGGTCAAATCCATAGTTTTTGTGTCGCTGAGATGAATAGGATCCTCCCGATGCCGTTTAAGTTCAAGTACAGCCTCCCATCACCAGTGGTGGGGGAGATGGGTAAAAAAAAATTCCAAATGACCGAGATTAGTGTCGAATCCATAGTTTTTGGAGTCATTGAGAGGAATATAGGAAGCTAAAAATGTTGTCTATAATGAAGTTTTGAGTTAAATTAATAATAGAGTGAATTTGTAATTTTTTTTATCATTTGCATACTGTACTTACTTTGAAATATCTGTAAATTAAATTACTTAGAATTTACACTATAGGTAGAATCCATTCCTTTTCCTGTTTAATAAAAAAATTGGGGTAAATAAATACCCGGGCAAATAGCTAGTACTAATTAAATTACGTACAATAGGAAAATGGCGGGACCAAAATTTTCGTTCGTTATATCCGTGAGTTCATTATATACCAGGTTTGCTATAATGAGGTGCGACTGTATAAAGGGGGGGGGATTTTATTTTATTATTTAGATGCAATGTTTACCAATTATTTTCTTTTATTCTCCGCAAACAGTTTACAAATCACATCAGATTAGTCGTGCTCATTAAGTAGCAGCAACAACATTTTTATCACTTAAAGTATATTTATGAAAATGTATGTGTGTGTATAAACAGGAACATATTTAAAAGCTGAACAAGTATCATTAAAGTAGTTTGCATTCTGTTGTATGAGCATACATAGGTTGTCACCAGCGTATGAGCTAATAAAGTAGACATGTTTTCTTACAGCCTCAAAATTAATTTACTCTAGTGCCTTTAATTTACTGTTTTTACCCCCATAGGATAACATGATTACAAGGCTTTTCAAGTACACAAATAAGAATCCTTGGCTTTGGGCAGTCTATCTAGTAGTAATAGGTCTTCCTGTTGTCCTATTCATTAGTTTTTGTTGCACTTCCACTCGTTCCCCTGCTGTTATTGCTTCACAAAGGGTATTGTAGTTACCTGTGTTTATAAGATTTTTTATGTTTCAGTTTATTTATTTGTGTTTCTTATGATGTAAATATATTTTTTTTTATTTGAGGTATAACTTGATGTCTGTTTACATATTTTATTTAATAAAGCAAATTTTACTTAATCAGTCATCCATTGATGCAAGTAGGTTTTTATTTGTGGTTCTATTATTCATCATTCATTGTAATATAAGTTTAATCTTAAATTCTTAAAAATGTCAATATATAATTAATAAATTATTTGTATAAAACTTAATTAAAATAAAATAAAACCGGGCAAAAAGGGTATATAGGTGCTTCATGCATGAGTTAAATGTTAAGTTAAGGATATTATGACAGGTATGTTTTATTATAAAAATATTAAAATTATCAATAAAGTATTATAAAATTTCCATAATGAAATATCCATATTTAACAGGGAACGGTAAATTATTAGTACATGTTACGCTGTTCTTTTTCTGTTTAAGATTCGTAATTTTATGGTACTTGCATCTTGTTTAACTGTAGTTTATATATGAGGATATTGCAGGTGTATCAATGGTTATTATTCTACTTGTGCAGTTAATGTATATATTTCTCATCATAGCTTCCATTATTTACATATTTATATATATATATATATATATATATTATATATATATATATATATATATATATTATATATATATATATATATATATATATATATATATATATATATATATATATATATATATAAAATGTTGTCAAGTTTAGTGTATTTTTCTTAAGTAATATTAAATATACATGTATATGTAATTATAAAAGGTCTAGGACAGTGGTATTCAAATATTGCCAGATAGTTTAGGAAAAAGAAATTGGATTTAGTTGAGTTTTTTTCATATTGTGACAGTCAAATTTATATTTCTGAATTATAGAAAAGGAAAATGTTTTATATCAAATTTTGTTTGTTCTAGTAGTAAAAAAATTGTTACTCCAAGACCTTTAAGTTATGTAAAAATTAAAATTGAAATCCTTTAATTTTAATACCATAATACCTTGAAGTAATACAATTTTCTATTTCAAAGCAATCAAATATAAGAGCTATTTGAATTAATGAACACAAAATTATCATATACATAATCATTCTAGGGTGCTTAATTTTTTTTTCACATGTATATGTTTAAGTCTGCTAAGGGTTATGCTTGTGTTCTGAGCTTAATTTTTCGAGATTTTTTTGTCATTCCCATGTGTATTTCTAATGCTATGATTCCATACAACAGGAACTTGAAACTAAACGCAAAGCTTACTCTAACAGAACATTTGGTAATCAGGGTGAGGACAAAAACAGAGAAATTTCTAAAGAAGATACAATTGCTGAGGTGGAGGAAGAAGATCTTACTGAAGGGCCTGTTGAAGAAGTGGAGTTGGTAGATAATGAAACTAATGAAGACAAAAATGAAGTGGAGACGGTTGGTGATAGAGAAAAGACGTTAGAAGGTGACACTGAAAAAGGTGAAGATGAAGAGAATGAAAATAGTGTAGAAGAAGAAATACCTGAACAGGTTTGTATATTGTTGAGATCTTGATGAATTTTCTTTATTGTTTCAAATTTTTTTTTAAAAAAGGGAAGGCTAATCCTTAAAAAAATGTTATAAAGGAGACTAAGTAAGTTAATACTTTTAAAATAACCTCTGCATTATATTCAGTTTATTCAAATAAAGATAGAATTTTTTTTTTAAAGTGCATTTTATCAATGGGAATAAAAGCTATATATTTATATTAAGGTCTCTATCTATATGTATGTATGTATATGTAAATGTATATTTGCATATGTGCATATTTTCCCCCTTAAAGTTTTTTTAAGTCTTTAATACTGTGGTTCCTAACCCATAGAAGTCTGTGGACCACTAAGCCAGAAATTGAACCATGTGCAGACCACCATCCACCGACATGAGGGGGGGGGGGGATATAGAATTTCCCACAGACAAAAGGGATATAGGATTAACATACTCACATTCTAACATATCATATTCTAATAATAAAATAATTGTTAAACTTTTAAGAAATTTTAATTCAACACCTGATAGTCATTCGATATATTCGGCCCATTTAGTTCAGAAAACATTGCTTTCAAAATCCCCATTTATTTGAAAACTTTTTATATGTGGTGTCAGACCACCAGTTGGGAACAACTGCTTTAATAGAATCTTAAGTTCTATAACCTACTATGACCAGTTCTAGTTCCAAGTACCATCTTCTTTTTCAAATTGCTACTCTAAATATTTTAAATTTTACTGCCCCTGAATTCTAAAACTTTATAATTTTGTTTGTCATAAATCAATTTTAGCTATATCGATTAATCCTGCTTTGAAGTTCTGTCTAGCTCTGCTTCAATTGATTCTACTTTATATTTCTTTGCCCTTTTAGGAAACAGAAGCCGGAGACTTTCCTCGGCGAAGACGACCTCGAAAGGAATAAACCAAAAAATTTTGCCATGGAGTCTAGTGTGCAGGATCAAGTGCCTAGTCAAATGAAAATACTTGTGCAGTCAGAGCTAGATCTGAATTTTCATCTGTACCATTGGTGTTTCGAAAGTTGGGAGCTCCATGGCATCCATAGTATTTGTTATAGTGAGCAAACGAGTGACAAAGTTGCTTTTTGTACATTTGATTAGGAGCTGTTAATTGACTGAGTTGCTGTGGCATTAAAATTGTAGAGCTCATAATGAAGGATAATATTTGTATGCATATAATCAAAATTTTTGTTAAAATACTACTTCAAATATGAACGTTTTTTTTTCATTAATATTCATTGTCAAAATATTTATAACTAACGATTGTATGCATATTAAAATATTCTTTAAAATCATTTACCCATGGCATTGTTTCATATATAAAAAAGATGCTGCACCTGAATCCTGAAAGCAAGTCACAGATAAAATTGAAATTTTTTATACAACTATGTTAATAGTTTTGGATATTAGTCTCTTCCCTTGGAATGCACTACATGAAAAATAATGATAATTTCTTTCATCAGTATTTATTTCAAACATCACTGCTCAATGGTGTGTACATATGTTTACTCACAAGTAAATATGTTGAAATACATTTCCAGTAGGTTTTTTATCATCTGTTTTGACAGCTGTGGCTTTAACTCTATATGTTTTGGATTTGCTTTCATATTGGATTGATTTGCCATATATTTAACTGTAATACGTAGTTCTGTGTGTGAATGTATGCCTATTAAATATCATGCACATTTCAAGAATTATAAATTCAAATGCTTAAGATAATTTTCAAATCCTCCTCAAAATTAATTATTCATTTGGAATGAGTTGTGAAAATGTGTCATTCTGTGATATTATTCTCTTAAGCTATTAATAACATACTATTCTCTGGCAGCTAAAGTAGTATACAGTGTTAAGGGTTAAATATCAAGAGTGTATTTTGAGGTATATATAAATTTACATATGTGTATTGTATGTATGTTTATATATTGCAGTAGTTATAAAAATTTTAAAGGTTAAAAATATGTTTGCCAGAGAAAATTTCACTGTGTTAAACAGCATATTGAAATTATTTATTTATATCTCAAACATTTAACAATTTTATGATATTTGGATGCAACTTTTAAAATAGTGTCATGCTATTGATACATAAATTGTTAGTAATTCAATATTTACTGCATGCCTAAAATCAAAACTAAAGACAGTTCATTTTATATTAAAGTTTTCCTAAGGATTCATTCACCTATGATTTTTGCCCCCCAAAAAATTTATTTTCGTAGATTTTAAGTAACTGATTGATTTCAGAATTTTAACGGAGCATTTAAATAAGAATTTTTAATCAACTTCACGTATAAAATTTAAGAAAACTTTCGTATTAACGAGTATGTAATAAACGCATGTATTTATAAATGCATTTGTATGTAGGTTAGTTCTAAAGACAGCATGTCCTGCAGTATGCATATGAAGCATGTGCATGTTCCAGCACATACTGGTATGTCATAGGGCATTTTAGTTGTCATTTGAATGTTCCTCTAAATATTTCATCTTTATGTAAGCATTAATTACAAATCTTCAGTATATGGGTATCATGATAAACATTATTTCATGCATTTCATTTGTTAAATAGTGTTAAAAGCTAGATTTAATATGCCTTTTTTTTGTTGTTAAAATTATGGTTTAATTTATCTTTAATCAGCGAGACTCCTTTGGAGCCTGAAGCCTCTTTCACTGATGGAATGAATGCATTATCATTTTTTGATATATACTGCCTTTAAAAATTAATTCTGCCAGATTACGGTTTGTCCAAGATTGTACACTCAGTGTAATGATTTAAGATAAGTGAAAAATATTTTGGAATATGTGAAATAAGAAAATTAAAAGCTATTACAACTTGGGTATGCTTTTCTCTCCTAAAAGTGTCATATGTATCAGATATGAACTACTTACATTTTTATAACATAGTATCTGTGTTAATATTTCATGTGTTGTAGAAACATTAAAGTGATGTGTTTTTTGAAGTTTACTTTTATCAGATATATATATATATACATATATATACACACAAATGATGCTGCATTTTTTTTTTTTTTTTAATCTGAATAGTGATTTTTTTTCGCACTGTTTGTCATAGGGCCCAATTCTTATTGCTGTGAAATTCATGAAGAACAAATGTGATCTTTTAAGCTTTATTTTTTACATGTTGTGACTTTCAAAATGTTTTTGAGTTGAGAAGTTTTAATTCTGTGCAATTAATTTTCTGTGTTTGATTTACTTTTACTGTATGAAAGATAATGTATATTACAAAATAACAAGTCCCTAATTCGTATTTACTCCAGAAGCACTAATTTCATATTTATTTGTTGTAAAGTTACATTACAGGAAGTACATTTATTTCTGTACTTATTTTGGACTTAAATGCTATCATTTGTTTTACTTTGAGCATGTGTTTCCAGCTTTAAAAGTTTGTGTAATATTATATGCGTTGTTAGTTTTTTGTCTTAGTATTTGAATACATTAAAGGCACTTTACCTAAATATTTATTCTGTTTATTTTTTAAATTTTGCATACTTTTATTTCTACTGAGAACATTACGTACATTTAAACAAAAATTACTTTTGTAGTTT
This sequence comes from Dolomedes plantarius, assembly GCA_907164885.2. Lineage (NCBI taxonomy): Eukaryota > Metazoa > Arthropoda > Arachnida > Araneae > Dolomedidae > Dolomedes > Dolomedes plantarius. Next base: position 116,243,344 of record OU015493.1, read on the forward strand.
AAAACATTTGTAATATTCTTGAATTTATCAGCAATGTTGCAAGACTGCGTTGAGATCTTATGTACCACTTCTATGTCAAAATAATTTTTATCTATTTACTTATTTATTTCTATAAAGTTTTCCATGGTTTTATTTTCAGGGTACAGTTGTTTACACAATAGCTTAAATTCAACAAACCAAAATATTTAGGTACTCAAGACTCAACTTGTGAATATTGATGGCATCCATTATATCTTTGTTTGAAACTAATTTTAAAAATGTATTTTTAAACATTCATTCACTAAAATATTCCACCAAAATTTCAGTAGTGCCACTAATTTCAGCATTTAAAGCTGGTAAAGCCGTTTATCTATTTCTTTCTTGTAGCAGCTTTAGAAACCAAATGATCTTAAAATGGACCCACTGTGGATACCTGGCTATATGAAATTTTAGTTTGTCTCTCACGTCTCTGAAATTTCCCGCAACCCCTCCTGAAAATACCTGAATTCTGCCTACTGCATTGTTTCAGTTAGATTACTAAATCTAAATAAGCTTTATTTTCCATCATTACATATGTGTGATATCAAAATGAAACATTCAGTTAAATGCTGTGTTACATTCATTTTATACCAACTTAATATGAGATAATTAAAAATATTTTGGTACTTTGACAAAAATTAAAAACTAAGGAATCATTAAAGTTACAACACGTTAATTATCTTATGTTATTATAAATATATACTTGGGGGCCAATTTGATATAACCGCTTACTCAGTATATTGTTATGTCACCTCTCAATACTACTGGGATTCTCTTTGGCATGTATTGTATGAGATATTGGTAGGAGACTTGTAGAATCTTGAGACCATATCCGATAAACTGCACGTTACAGTTCTCTATGATTTGATGGTTCTGGATTCAGTTGCCTGATTCCCTTTTTATCTCATCCCAGAAAACAGAGTTCACCTGAGGCATGTTGGATGTTACTTGAGTTTCCAATGCAAGCAAAATCTCATACTGTCTAAAATTTAGCTGTTAATCTGCCAGGACATCACAATGTCAACATCCGAGAGGACACGGATATTGACATTGTGATGACTTGGTCCAGACAACATGCAAAGACGACATGGACAGCATTTTTCGAACTCAATAAAATTGGTCCCAAAGCCAGATCGATTTTGTACCAGGACATCTCGAGAGAGTATCCGACAGCAAACTTTGGAAAACAAGACAAAGGAACAGGGCCCGACTTAGCCTAATTGGGGCCCAGGGCAAAAACTTGTTTGGGGCCCCCCTCTGCTTCACTACTTCAGTATTGAAGAACTTAATACTAAACTTTCTATTCGATTTGGGGCCCCCCCTCTGATGTGGGGGCCCGGGGCAACTGCCCCGTATGCCTCTGCCTTAGTCAGGCTCTGCAAAGGAATCGTTTAGCTCTCGGCCATGTCTACACCGTCAACCCGAAACATGAGGTAAACTTCGCACTTCAACTTCTATCGATCAGTGTTTTTTTGGGCCGACATCTTTTAGTGACCTGACGGCCTTTTATGGAAAAGTACACGAAACTTTCAAACCAGCTGCTGTCGCACGGAATCTTTTCGAATCTGACACATTATGAAATTTTACTCGAGGTTTCCTTTCACCAGAGGCCCAAACAGTCGAGAGCAATTTTTAACTTTGTGCTTTTTGTGAACTAAAAGACCCTATGGCACTTTTCTTGAAATTCGAGATAACTTTTAACTGAAGACTTCCGCAGAACTCTCTCACGAGAGATTAGTCGCAACAAGGCGCTTTTTGAAATTCGTGGAATACTTTTGTCACATTCGTAGATCCTTGGAGATTTAAGTCTGCCACAAGTCTCACTAGAAGCCATTCCACGAATTGTCTTTGAAGCAGAAGCTGAACAAACGATTGCTGACATGATTCTCCAGCTTAATTTAGAATAAAAAGCTATCTTCGATCGTATAATGGCGTGCAACACTAACCAAGATACAAGTACGAAGGCCTTTTTCATTTCTGGTGTTGGTGGGTGTGAAAAGACTTTTTTTATATGAAGCATTATTACATTCCTGTCGTGGAAAAGGAATAAAATGTTCCACTGTAGCATGGTTTGGTTTGGAGCGCTACGGTCAACTTTTGCTACACGAGGGCTAATTAGACCGAGACCTACTGCTTAAAGCCGATTCCGAGCGGCTACAAACGTCCATGCATGGGAACGTTTGAGCGTGAAAACGTCCAAGAGTGGGATTCGAACCCACAGACTCCGGTACCGAATGTCATTCGGCCATCGTCTGGCCCACTGTAGAATGGACAAGCATCGTAGCAATGCTCCTCCCAGGAGGACGTACAAGTCTTCAAATTTCATATTCCTTTGTTCGAGGATTCAATTAGTTTTATCAAGCCGAGTTCGAAAGCTGAAAAAGAACCGAAATCGACAAGGGTTTACATTTTGAGTTTTTCATGATACTTACTAATCCTCTGGTCTGCCTTGATCGTTTATTCTGCGACATCGAAAATAACGAACAACCGTTTGGTGGCAAGTACTTGGAGGAGATTTTCAACAAGTTCTACCCGTAGTCCCACACCCAGCACGTGAAACCATTATCGAGAACTGTCTGAAATCGTACCCACTGTGGCCACACATCGAAAAGTATCTCCTTCCACAGAACGTGCGTACAAACCCTAACGAGGTTGTATTCACCGATTTTCTACCTGCGGTTGGTTCTGGTCGTGCTTAATGTTCAAGATTCAATTCTCATTCAAATACCAAATGAAATGATATGCAAGGAGAGCATTTTTGAAACGATATTCGGCACTAACATTCAGATCCTATCTGAAAACAAACTGAAACGTAGAGCTTTCCTTTGTCCGAAGAATTCCCATTGTTATGAGATCAACAACAAGACCACTGACCAACTTCCAGGCGAAGAGCACATTTTTCACAGTCTCGACAGGGTTGTGACTAAAGATGAGAGTGGAAGACTGAACTATCTAGTTGAATTTTTGCACATGATCCAGATGAGTGGACTTCCGCCTCATATTTTACGACTGAAAAAGAGTGCAATCGTGATGCTCATCAGGAACCTGGACACAAGGAAAGGTTTAGTCGATGACACGCGTGTGATCATAAAGTCGCCCTTCCAAAATACAATATTTGCGGAAATTTTGTTCAGAGAACATAAGGGGTTACTGCACGCATTCCGCTTACTCCAAGCGACCACACTTTCCCTTTTACAATCAAACGCGTTCAATTACCGATCATACTGTCCCTTGCGATAATAATGAACAAGAGTCAAGGACAGACACTTGCCAAAGTCAGCCTATACCTGCCAGAACCAGTCTTCACATGGTATGCTTTACATTGTCCTATCTCGAGCAAGATCTAAGGATTCTATTGCAATAAAGATCACTTACGAAGGTGCACCTAGATTCCCTGCTGCAGATGAATTGACTCAAAATATTGTATTTAATGAAGTTCTTGGATGAATTAAAACTTTTTTGTGAATCGAATAAGTTTACATTTGCTGCTTGATATGAGTTTTTTCTTTAAAAAAATAAATTAAATTACTATCCGCCGATTTCGAAGTGTTTCTACTATACTATTTAATGGCAATAATCGTCTATCAAAAAAGTCAAGCTAAAAAAAACATTGCCCGCGTCGACCAGAGGGCTTTTCAGGTGGCATCACAATTTTAGAAACAACACGATTTTCTATCAAGTTGCTTCATTGAGACTAAACAAAATCTATTGACTGAAGTTTAACAACCAGAAAAAACCACACCTATGGAGGAGGTGTCTGTGTTCGAAGTGATGTGAAAATTTTCTCATCACTGAGAAGCTCGCTTGGCTGTTTAGCTTGACCGTCCGTGGAAATCAGTTAAGTTGATAAATTGGATGTAAAAACTGAAATGTTAAAAATTCAATAAAGTTAAAAAGCCTTTCTTATTCAGAAAATGAAATAAAATTTACTCGATATCGTGCAACGAGGCCACTTGTTGATACTTTACCTTGGAAACAGAACGGAACCCTGTATGAAAATTTTACCTTGTTTTAATTTTGGTAAAACAATCGTGGAAACGAACTGGTGTGCAAAGTTAATGGTTATAATTGTCTGTCACGTAGGTAAGCTTTCGTGTGATAGAGATGCTTAAAAGATGGAACAAAAGACATTAAACGTAATTTTTAGCGAGCTGTTCTAAGATTACGATTGTCAACAAACTCATCGAAAAAAGGAGGACAAAATTGTCAATTTGTAAGTAACAGGTACAATGCTTTCGAAAGAATTTGCCGTGTCCAATAATCCAATTCAAAAACATTTTGAGAAAAGCGTTGGAATAAAAAATAATTACAAGATAAAAAGAACTTTTTATATACCGTGTTTTTAAATTTTTTGTTGAATCATATAAACTTGACAATTCTATGTATTAATAAATACTTTTTTAAAATTTTGTTGATGAATTATCCCATCAACTTGAAAGAAAATGATCAAATGCGTAATCAATCGTTTAGCTCGAGAATTGGAAGTTAACTTGCGTTTAACTTTTCGTTCCTTCTCGACCGATAGACCATTCTACAAAACAAAATTAACTGAAAATTAATTCAATTCTGCTTAAAGATGGCTAAAAGTATTAAAATAATGCACTGTCATCGTGTTCTGAGCTATTCTGAAAGTTTCAAATGTCTAGCTAGTCGGTAAGTTAGTTAAAATTGATTGCAAGATTAGTACTGAACAAACACACACACAAACAAGAAAGCGAGTTAATAAAAACACGGTAATGATAGAGCTCCAACGGTATCTCGAAAGCAAACAGACCAACATAGGGCTTGTTTTGGTTGCGGCTCTCCCCCTCCCCCTCTTCTTTCTTTCTTTTTTTTTTTTTTAATCGCCTAAAGAGAATACGAATTCATGAATCCGGTTGTCATCAGGTATGAGACATAAAAGCTGAAATTTTGAATAGACATGGAGACGAATTTTATGAGTGCCTCACGGAAGTCGCTTAGAAACAAAATTAGTTTCTTGTATTCACAAGTGAATACAGTACCCATTTCTGAAGATTCTAGATATCAAAAGCCATGACTTTGGATTCGGTAGTTCGTGTATAACGTACTTTAAGTTATAATTAGCTGTATAAGTAATAATTAGCTGGCTCGTATGTTTTTATAATTAGCTGGATCACTACACCTTACAGTTACCACCGCTATACACTCATGAGGAAGATTTTAACTCCATAGTGTCCTACTACCGCCATGCCATGAGGATAAACAATTACTTTATAGAGTTAATGAGAAGTGATAGAGACCAGAAAGAGTCAGCTCTTGCCAATTATTTGGTATAATTCGTCTTCCATGCAAGCTGGATGGTTCTTTTCGGAAAAACGTAAAAATAATTACTCATTTTACCCTGTTCACGCCCATTTTATATTGATGAGACTTAAATCTATTCTTATCAAAGATGACCCCTTGCTGAGAGACAACGATAGGAAAGACTATTAAAAAATACTAATACTCATAGGCAATCATTGTCTAAGCAAGTGACAACGATAAAACTAAAGACAAAAATGAAAAGCGTATGGCAGAAATGGCAGTGCAAAAGCGTATTAGATAGTTTGTCTTTTTTGAGTTCTTGGTTAAAGTAAATTAAAAGCGCGACATTCCGTAACTCAACAGATTGTCGTGCCATCACGTAGGTCACTGTATCACATAGGTACCTAATTAACTATATTTCCACGTTAAGAATGTCCTTGCGACGTTTTACTGAGGAAACCTAGAGTTTATTTTTGTCCCTTAATGCTTTTACTACATTAAAACGTTCAGTACTCAATCTACCTTTTTTTTAATAGAATCTAAAATATATATATATATAGCGCTACGTTTTATACCATAATATTTTTGGAGAGTAGTGGATATTTTAACTTTCGTCAATAATTTTCTTTACTATTGCTATTTACCAAAATGTGGGATTTACTTTCAAATTTTTTCAATGAACAACTTTTTTCAAAATGTATAACGTTTATTTTACATACCGTATTTTTCGAACCATTAGACGCACCTTTTTATATAAAAAATTCGACTTAAATAAAATTGGGGTTCGTATTATGGTTGGATGGTAACATTCAAATAAAATGAATATTTAATTATAGATATGTGTTTAATATATATATTATATATATTTATTATACATATTGTGATGTCAGCGGACTCTCTATTTAACCCCCGGTATTATATGTGAAATATGGTACAGAGGTTAGCTTTTGGAAGGAAGCAGTTTTGTGTGTTGTTTGCCGAAAGACTGCGAATAACGATCTATTTTTCCAGTTTGAAGTTTCTTTACAGCGATGAATGAGTATATTCCAGGGGAGGTCCAGTGCCCCCGCCCAACATTTGAAGTCGGCAAAGTTTTGGATACCAGGGGCGATTTGACGCGCATACGATCAAGTCAATCGATCAAGAGGCGTGCCGCTGTCTACGAGCAGTAAACTCCTGGATGCCAGGATACTGCCCAGGCAAGAGACTAAAGGAACCTATCTTTAGTGGAAAATACAGCATGAGTCCAAGAATAAAATATTCACAACATACCTCTCTGGTAGCAGTAGGAAGACTAAAGTTTTATTCATACATTACTTACAAGAATGGTGGATGATTGGTGGTGCCATCTATTGGCAATATGCATAAGTTTAAACTAACATTTCAACACTCCCACTTTAGTTTAAACAGTTAACAAAATCAAGTTTTCATATAATCAGTGAGAGATTCTGTCACAAAATAAGATAAAGTGAACAAAAAATATATATACAGAAGTTGAATAAAAGTTCACATTACAGATTTAGTCCCATAGATTTTGCACATAGTTCATGTTTCATTCTGTTGACAGTTTTAGTCAAATAATCGGCTATCATATTTGATGTGGAAACAGTTTGTACATCTATATGTCCAAGCTTCAAAGCTTCACGCACAAAATGATGACGAATTTCAATATGTTTTGATTTACCGTGGTAGACATTGTTTTTGCATAGAGCAATAGCTCCTCTGTTATCACAAAAAATCACAATGGGTTTTACATCTGTAAGACTCAATTCCTTCACAATCTTGTTAAGCCATATGGCTTCCTTTGCAGCTGCTGATAAAGCCATATATTCGGCTTCAGTCGTGCTTGTAGCTATCGTAGGTTGACGCTTACTACACCAAGATACTGCTCCTCCTCCAATTGTAAATACATAGCCAGTGGTTGAACGTCGATCTCCTACATCACCTCCATAGTTGGAATCACAGTGTCCAACAATATCACTGCTATGTTCCTTTGAGTAGTTGAGAGTAGCTCCAGTCGTTCCACGAAGGTACCTCATTATTCGCTTCACACATGTCCAATGGATATTGCCAGGGTTGTTGCAGAACTGGCATACTGTGTTTACTGCATGGGATATGTCAGGTCATGTCGCTTGAGATGCATAAAGCAAACTCCCAACAGCAGCTTGATATGGTACTTTAATTTTGCATTCTGGTGTACCATTCTGAAGCTTTGATAGAACTTGATTTGGATCAAGAGGTGTTGTAACACTATGGGACTCATGCATGTTATATTTATGTAAGGTACTCTCCACATATTCTGTTTGGTTCAGGCTAATGGACCCAGCAGGTCTATTACGTTCAATTTTAATACCTAAACAATAATTTGCTGGTCCAAGATCTTTCATTTCAAACCGTTTACTTAGTTGTTCTTTTATCGAATTTTTAAGATTCACTGAATTACTAAAGATCAACAAATCGTCTACATAAATAGTAACAATTACAAGGTCATTATTTTCATTTAACTTGATAAATACACAACTATCAAAAGAACTTTGCCACAAGCCCATTTCCTTTAGCCCCTCTTCCAACATAAGATACCAAAGTCTGCCACTTTGTTTTAAGCCGTCTAACGCTTTATTGAGTTTTAGAACCTTCCCCTTCAAATTTTCATGATAATATTCATTAAAACCCTCAGGGATTTTCATGTAAATTTCCTCATTTAGTTTTCCTTGAACAAATGCCATGACTGCATCCATTTGGTCTATCTCCCAATCATATATAGCTGCATATGCTAACAAAACACGTAAAGTGACATATCGTACTACAGGTGAAAATGTTTCATCATAGTCTATTCCTTCAATTTGTGAAAAGCCTTTTGCCACCAAACGAGTTTTGTACCTTTCAATTTCCCCGATTGAGTTATATTTAATTTTGAAAACCCACTTACAGTCAACTATATTTTTATTTTTAGGTTTATTTACTATATCCCAAGTTTTATTCTTAATGTGGCCCGATATAGTTTCAGCTATTGATTCTTTCCAATGATTTGCATTAACACTATTAAGTGCTTCATCAATGGTTTTAGGTTCAGAAAGAATATCACTAGTCATTGATTTAACATAGCATACATGATCTATATTTGGCATTTGTAAATCTGGTATACCTTTAGTATCAAAATCCTGATATCGATTCGGAAGCCTAACTTCCCTATGTGGACGTCCCAAAGTAGGTGCAACATTAACCACATTACTTACATTTAAACCATTATCATTATCATCCCTATCATTTATGGCAACTGGGCTCTCTGGTCTAACTCTATCCTCATTATTATCAACTACTTCATGTTGTATATTGCTGATTGGGTTATTTATTGTTTCCTCACTGCCTGAAGAATTACTTCTAACCCTACTTCTCCCACTGAATAAAGACTCATCAAAGAATTCTGATGTTTTACATTCCTTTTGAAAATACATGTCATTTTCCATAAAATGAACATCTCGTGCATTAGTTATCTCATAAGTCGTAGGATCAATCAAACGATACCCTTTCCTGTCTTGACAATAACCAATAAACATTAGCTCTTTAGCCTTGACATCCCATTTTAAACGTTTTTGTTTCGGTACATGTACAAATGCACGACACCCAAACACTCTAAGATACTCAAGATTTGGTTTTCCCCCACTCCATTTTTCAAAAGGAGTCATATCTGAAACTGCAATGGTAGGAGATATATTTTTGCAATGAGTTGCTGTTTGGATTGCCTCTGCCCAATAAATTTGATCAAGATGAGCATCAGCTAACATTGATCTTGCCCTTTCCACTAAGGTCCTGTTTGATCTCTCCACTACCCCCATTTGTTCTGGTGTGTAAGGAATGGACTTCTGATGTTGGATACCTTTAGAGATTAAATAACTATCCATTTCCCCACTTATATATTCTCCTCCATTATCTGAACGTAACGCCTTAATAGATTTTTCTGTCTGCCTCTCAACACGTGCTTGAAAATCTTTGAATTTTCCAAAGACCTCACTCTTGTTCCTTAAGAAATAAACAAAAGTCATTCTGGAAAAATCGTCAATTAGTGTTAGAAAATATCTAGATCCCCCAATGGATGCAATACTCATGGGCCCGCATAAATCCGTATGCACTATTCCCAATAATCCCTTTGCACGCTTAGCTTTTCCCTTTGGAAATGGCATTCTGTGCATTTTGCCTTTAATACATGGTATGCAATTACTAATTTTTCCACTAAAAGGAAAACCTTCTACCATATCCTTTAACCTTATCATGTCCCCTTCGCTTAAGTGACCCACTCTTTTATGTAATAACTCATTAGATGTGCTCCTGGTATTTATTAAAGCCATTTCAGTATGCAAGTCTAAAGAATATAAGTTATCAATAACACCTGTTCCAGTAGCTACTAAGTGATCATCTTTATAGATAAAACACCTTTCACCTGTAAAGGTGGTGATCATTCCAAAATTTTTATTTAGGTACTTAATAGACAATAAATGTGCTGTTAACTGTGGAACAAGCAAAACATTTCTGAAAGTCACATTTACTTTCTCTCCATTTCTAGATAAAACAAAAGCTACACTACCTTCTCCCTCAACTTCTATAACAGAGCTCCCTGTTTTTATTTGATGGATTTTAGGTTCTCGATAGTTGCTAATTAACTCTTTATATGGGGTCATGTGATATGAGGCGCAGGAATCCATATACCAGGTATTTGGGTTTGGATTTGAGCTTACAACATACATTTCTGCTACATAAGCTTCTTCCCTCTTACCAATTTTTAGCTGTGGTATTCCCCTTTTACTGAATTTGTTATCATACCCATTTTGTCGAGGCGGTTTTTGACAATCTGAACTTTTATGGCCAAATAAGTTGCACCGAAAGCATTTTCCCTTAAATGATTTCTTTCCTCTAAATTTTTCATTAACAAAAGCTTGCTCCTTATTATTATCCACAAAAGGTTTAACTTCCTCAGCCATTAAACGGGTTTTAACATTGTCTACAGTTATATCCTCACCACAATTTTTTAGTGCCATTATAAGAGGTTCAAAACGTTCAGGTAAATTTGCTAGAATTATCCCAGCAATTAACTCTTCATCAGCTTTAACACCAGTTGACTTTAACTGTTGATATGCTGATATCACCTTGTGTAAATAATCAGACATATCTTTGCAGTCAACATACCGTGTATTAACCAATTCTTTGATAATTGAAACCTTTCTAGTAATCCCTTTATCATCATAAGTTTTGGTTAAAACTTTCCAAGCTTCCTTTCCACTACTTAATTCCCTCAAATCATTAAAAATGGTCTCACTAACCCCTTCTACAATGTAGGACAAGGCTTTGGCATCCTTTGCTGGATCTTCCTTAGTTCCATCAACATATACCCATAAATCCTTTTTTATTAAATGCATTTTCATTGCAAATTGCCAATCTATAAAATTAGCCCTACCTATTAACTGCTTATGGCAAAATGAGTCTCCTCCAGGCATGTTTAATTTTAACTTCAGTTACAAATCTATCAGTCAAAAAATTTAAGTTTGAGATTAATTACAATAAAATTTTCTTATTGAAATATATTACTCTCAATCTAGAATTGCCTGATAAATATTAAATTCTATTCCAAAGTTAAAAATAACGTTTATAACACTGTCACATGTATTTTATTACTTAGGCCTAACAATGCCATATGACTGAACATCTAAGTATATTAATTCTAAAAGTTAGTATAGAAATAAATAACTTAAACATAAATAATTAAACATTACAAAATATATTATTCTTGAATCTTTCTGGACCCATAACCTAAAGGAACCTATCTTTAATGGAAAATACAGCATGAGTCCAAGAATAAAATATTCACAACATACCTCTCTGGTAGCAGTAGGAAGACTAAAGTTTTATTCATACATTACTTACAAGAATGGTGGATGATTGGTGGTGCCATCTATTGGCAATATGCATAAGTTTAAACTAATATTTCAACAGAGACGAACAACGGGGAGTCCGAGAACTGGATTGCACGTGTTTTTGGACACAGGGCTTTTGTTCCGAGGTATGCAGTCGAAGGAAAACCGGTTTGGACTGGACTCGACTGAGCTGGACACAGAGAGAGACGGGGTTCGGTGGACTGAGGTCGACTCGTCTCGTACCGGCTGGATTTTCGAGGGGCCGTAGAGCCGTGTGCTAAATGATTGTGGTTTTGGCCAGAGTGGCTTATACTTGTGATGGTAGATTTGGCTGGAGGCCATGAATGCACTGGAGGTGCAAATCTCAACGAGTCAATGTAAATGTTTTGTAAATACGCTAGTTGAATAAATGTTTTTTACTTTCATTAACCCAGCGTATTCTCAGTAATTTCTGAGGGAACATAACGGCTAGGACTCAGCCGTAGTTCGGCATGCTATCTCATAGACTGGACAGGGAAGTCCAGTTGCCCAGTTTATGATAATATTTTTTATTTTTATTAAGTAAGAAATGGAAAATATTTTTACATACCTAACAAAATACAAAATATTCTTTTCTAAAAATCCTCTCATAAATTTGAGGGGCGTCTTACCGTCCGAAAAATACGGTTTATAGTTAAATACCCGTGAAAGTACTAGTTAAATCATTTATTCGAGTACTAAGATTACTAAATCAAAAATTACAATTGTTTTCTACTAGTAGTTTTTTGTAAAGGTTTATAATGAAGAAAAAAAAATCTAACTCCTTAAAAATCTCTCTTTGAAAGTTTTTGTCAATGCGTTCCTGCAACATATGCAAGATCATCTGAATTTTCTTAAGAGTCATCTTTTAACATTCTTTTGGAGTGTTTCTTGTCTTATCCTGCACTTTCTACGATATCTTTTGTTAATATTTCTGCATTTTTTAGCCTAAGCTTTTTAAGTATTTGAAACTTAGATACACAGCCCTCATTAAAGATTGAAAAACATTTTCAATTACACCAAAGTAGAACTTTTTCATTTCAACACAAACACGGATTTAAGTAAATTTCTTAATGTAACATTTAATTAAGATCTTCATTTGTATTTTGCATTTTTGGGGTTAACACTCTTTGAATAATTTTGGATAAGTCGAGACCTCTAAACACTAACATTGTTATTTCAATAATTGTCGATAAAAAATTATTTTCATAAAAAATATTATTAAAAATTATTTAGGATGATATTAGAATTATTTAAAAAATTTATTTAATATTGATAAAATGAAAAAATGTAAATGATTTTTTGAAAATTTTGGTATTTTTCCGTTAGCCGGGCGCGAGTGAAAAATCGCCAAATATGGTAAGTCGCATTTTCAGCTGTTTTGTTTAATTAATTGTAACTCGCGTGATATTCATTAAGTTCCTATTTTTTTTTTACCATGTTTTTATTAACTTGCTTTCTTGTTTGCGTGTGTGATTGTGTGTTTGTCCAGTACGAATCTTGCAATCGATTTTTAACTAACTTCCCGACTAGCTAGACATTTGAAACTTTTAGAATAGTTCAGAACATGATGACAATGCATTTTTTAAATACTTTTAGCCATCTTTAAGCAGATTTTTACCATGTTTTTATTATTTTTCAGTTAATTTTGTTTTGTAGACTGGTGTAGCCATCTGTCGGCTGGACGGGAACGAAAAGTTAAACGCAAGTTAACTTCCAATTAACTTCATTTTCTTACAAGTTGATGGGATAATTCTTTAAAAAAGTATTTATTAATACATAGAATTGTCAAATTTATATGATTCAACAGAAAATTTAAAAACATGGTATATAAAAAGTTCTTTTTATCTTGTAACTAGCGGCCCGTCCCGACTTTGTCCGGGTTGAACAATTATCTTTTTTTTAATTATGTTTTTTTAATTATTTTAAGCACCTAAAATAGTATTCAAATTAATAGAAAAAGTAATTTTTTAAAAGAAAGAGGTGTGCTTGAGACCGTAGTTTTATTCAAAAATAAAAAAAAGATTTTAAGAAAAGAATGTTTTTTTAATTATTTTAAGCACCTAAAATAGTATTCAAATTAATAGAAAGAGGTTAAGAGATGAAATAAAAATACAAAAATACAAAAAGGATTTTAAGTAAAGAATTTTTTTTTTAAATATTCAATTTTTTTAAAATAATATTCTTAAAATAATATTCAAATTAATATTACGTTAGTTAATAATTAAAGTTAATTTTTTAAAGAAAAAAGCGTGCCGGAGAACGGCGAGTTTCGAACCGCTAACGTCAGAACAGAAGCCCACCGCAATAGCACCAAGCTAAGGATCGTTGAAGACGTCGGCTCAAAAAGCGGTAGAGGACAGTAGCGGTAACAATGGAGATTGTTAGGATTAAGCCCCTAACTTTATTTCTAGTGATCAGATATACATAATATATAGCCTATGTCCATCTGGAATAATGTACCTTTCAAACAGTGAAAGAATTTTTCAAATAGGTGCAGTGGTTCAGGAGATTACCCTCCAAGTACAAAATCGCTCTCTCTTTATATATAAGTATAGATTATTATCAGAAATGAAGTGATTCTTCGGGATCTACGCGTTAAACATATTCTTCCAGCAATTAAAAGACTGGCGTTTGAATTTTATAATAGTTTTAACCCACAAAATCGTGCAGTTTATTACCGAGATTACAATCATGACGAAAATTTGGGACTTACCTGAAACGGAAGAAGAAGCTGTACGTTTTTTCCAAGAAAAAGGTATTTTGTCTGAAAATTAGACGTGTGCTAGGAATCATGAATGAAGTTATATTTTGGAAATAACCTTCGATGGCGGTGTAATGCCACAGCAAAAAAGATCATTCGTGAAGAAACATAGTTTCAATGAACGCGCTTGAAATTTTTGACAGCTTTGAGATTTATTTACAGTTGGAGCAAAGAGTTAACTTCGGCAAAATGGTGCGAGAAACAATTGGAAATGAATCATCATACAGTTGTTGACTGGAGCAATTATATGCGAGAAGTCTGCGTTAATTCTGCAGTGAAACGTGATCGAAAAAAAATAGGAGGGCCCGATTTGATAGTCGAAATAGATGAAAGTATGTTTTCAAGGCGAAAAACAATGTGGGACGCATTCTCCCGCAACAATGGATATTTGGTGGTATCTGCCGGGAGCCGAATGAATGTTTTCTGATTCCGGTACCAAACCGATCCCTTAGCGGAGTTTTAGAAGCCATCAAGGAAAATATCAAGGTAGGATCTACCATTTATTCCGATTCTTGGAAAAGCTACAGAACCACAAAACTTGAAGAGGAGGGTTTCCACCATTTTAAAGTGAACCACAAGTACAATTTTGTTGACCCAGACACTGCTGTATCTACACAAAAGATCGAGCGTCTGTGGGGAAGCGCAAATTGGCGAAACAAAAAACATCGGGGAACAGCGTGCCAGCATTCGGAATCATACCTTGCTGAATTTGTTTGTGGGTGTTTTTGTCCAATACAAATATTGCAATCGATTTTTAATTAACTTCCCGACTAGCTAGACATTTGAAACTTTTAGAATAGCTTAGAACATGATTACAATGCATTTTTTAATACTTTTAGCTATCTTTAAGCAGATTTGAATTCATTTTCTGCTAATTTTTTTTTGTAGACTGGTGCAGCCATCTATCGTCCGGGACGGGAACGAAATGTTAAACGCATGTTAACTTCCAATTAATTTAATTTTCTTTCAAGTTGATGGGATTAATTCATCAAATTTTTTTAAGTATTTATTAATACATAGACTTGTTAAGTTTATATGATTCAACAGAAAATTTAAAAACACAGTATATAAAAAGTTCTTTTTATCTTGTAATTATTATTCATGTTAATTTCCGGGTTATATAATTGGGTCTGTGAACTTAATCGTGTTCTCTCACATCATTCATACCCGTTGATTTGTCATCTTCTTCCTACGTTTTGCGTTTGACAGTGCTTCTTCAAAATTTAGTCCATCTATTACCCATTAAACTGTTTTCCTAGGGTTGTTATGTTGGAGACTTTTCATTCTCGCCAATGGCGATACTTAATAGGGCGAACGCCAAATGCGCCCGGCTAACGGAAAGGTAGCACATTGGGTAATAATTTTTATCAAATTTCTATATTTTAACTATACAATAAAAAATTAAATTTTAGTTTTTAAAATATTTCAATTTATTATAAATGTAGTTTAAAATTATTAAAATTTTAAATTTAAATTTGACTTGAAATTACACAAGATTATTTTAAAAAGCAAACAGAAAACATAGATACTAAGCAATATGTGCTGTGTTGACGTATATCATCAGCCATTAAAAAAAGACATTTAAAAGAAGAGAAATAGATACGTTTACGTTAAAATTTAAGAAGGATTTATTAAATTTTCAGAAAAAATGTAATCCCAAAAAACTTCAAAGGAAATAAAACATTTTATGTGTAAAAAGTCTACCCTTTTTTAATTAACAAATCTCGTATTCGATTTTTAATTTCAAGATTGCATCCTCCGATATATCTAATGTCTCGCGTATTCAGAAAAGGCAGAATAAGTGCAGTCGAACCCCGTTATAACGAACTTCAAGGAACCAAAGGTTTTGTTCGCTTTACCTGCTGGTTTACTATATCCGAACCGTTAAGTAAAATGCTTCGTATATAGCGAATGAGTTCACAAAATGTATAACTCATTAGTTGCAATGTGTATTCATTAATAATGTATTAAAAAATGATAAAATCTATTAAAAATGATCATTACGAATTAAATCGATTATATAAAACTGACACGATACTAATTAAATTACGTACAATAGGAAAACGGCGGGATCAAAATTTTCGTTCGTTATAGCCGTGAGTTTGTTATATACCGGGTTCGACTGTATATTGAAATTTCCTTGTCTCAAGCTTAGATTTATTCTGTTTACATTTTATACACTGAAGTGGCAGAAAAAACTGAGATATCTGTCTAATACGTCGTAGGGCATCGGTGGCTATTAAAGCCGATAACATGCAGTGACTATTGTACAGTCCTTACACGCTGGTGTTAGTAGAGGCCCAAGAATTGTATTGCAATGCTGTTCACGGCAATGTTGCACTCCTTTCGCTTGATATGATTGTCGACAGAAGATGGCGGTCAGGGTCATTCAGCGTCTTCCGGTGGCCGCACTTCTGCAGTAGTTTCGGTGTTTTACTGGAATTCTTCTATTTGAGGTACACCCTTGAAATGGTCGAAATTGAGATTCTAAATTTTGCTTGTACACCTATTCCTCGATTTACGCGGTAGATGCGTTCCACGACAAATCGTGTAAATCGAAACCGTGTGAAACAAGACACAGCATTCATATTAAACAAGGGGATAGGTGCAAGCCGTAGTTATAAACATTAATAATAGCACAGATCTATCTCTGTGTCTGAAACGCTTTTTCCTTTTTGTTACCATATTCATATATACTTTGATTACCACGTTTTAAAAATAAAATAAATTGAAATCAAGCTTTAATTGTTGTAATATTTTAATATTATACTTTCCATATATAATATTTTAATATATAATATATTTAATATATAATATTATATATGGAATGTAATATATAATACAAATGGCTCTCTGTTTAACGACGCTCTACTTAACGACGATCTCTATTTAAAGACGATATTTCCCAGTCCCGGCCCCTCCGACTTCATGGGAAATGTTATTTTTTCACAAATTCTGTTTAAGCGCGATCTCTACTTAAGGACGATTTTTCACGGTCCCTTGAAAGTCGTTAAACAGAGAGCCAACTGTATTATATTCCATAATATTATATTCCATAATTCCTTTTTATATAATATTTTAATATTATATAATAATTACAAGATAAAAAGAGCTTTTTATACACCATGTTTTTAAATTTTGTGTTGAATCATATAAACTTGACAATTCTATGTATTAATAAATACTTTTAAAAATTTTTTTTGATGAATTATCCCATCAACTTGAAGGAAAATTAAGTTAATTGGAAGTTAACTTACGTTTAACTTTTCGTTCTCGTCCCGGCCGATAGATGGCTGCACCATTCTACAGAACAAAATTAACTGAAAATGAATTCAAATCTGCATAAAGATGGCTAAAAGTATTAAAATAATGCATTGTCATCGTGTTCTGAGCTATTCTAAAAGTTTCAAATGTCTAGCTAGTCGGGAAGTTAGTTAAAAATCGATTGCAAGATTTGTACTGGACAAACACACACACAAACAAACAAGAAAGCGAGTTAAAAACATGGTAAAAATATTTTTTAACTTGTAACATTTTTCATACCGAACACCTCAATGGTTTATATTTGGGGCTTGTTCATTTATGAATTAAAATTATGAAACAACTAAGTTGAATTTTTCCACCGCAGTTAATGTATTAATTATTTAGCTTAATAGAATTAAGTAAAGCGATGCTATTATGTGGAGTTCAGATTTTATTTAAATTTTTTTTAAAAATTGCATCTTAAATGGATCATAATAGTGCTGATATTGCATAATTTTAAATAATTAAAAATGTGTATAATTTAAATAAATAAAGTAGAGAAGCTATTAAGTATACAAATAATATTGACTTTGCAGATGTAAATTGATAAAAATTAAAATTAACACGTCCTTTTTGACGGACTAACCACTAGTGTTTATAATAACAGTGTAAAAATGCAAAGAGTTTGGGCCGAAGTGTAAGACAAAGCAATTTAAGTAATATGCAATAATAAATTATTTATTTACCTATGTATTTCAAAAATTAATGCCTTACCTCGTGTAGAACTGAACTAGGAGTGCCAGTATGGAAATGAAACAAAATCTAACCTAATGACGCCAATGCTAACGCAACGCAACGCGACGCAATGCACTTGTGACGTCTGTGCAGATAATTAACGAGTGCGTTCAATGTAAAACAATCAAATAATACATCAAAAAATGTTTTTAATTTATAAAATTTAGAATCCGTGTAAAAGCGAAATTGTGTAAACCGAGCACCGTGCAAATAGAGGTACAGGTGTATCTCGAAATGCCATGACAAATCGCACGAGCACCAACTATCATACCTCGTTGAAATTCACCTAAATTATCGCTTGCCATGCTTACTGCTCAATAAGCTTTTTAAGCATCCTCAAATGTCTGTCGCTCTATAAGAGCTCCTTGCGGACGAAAGCATTTATGAGAAAGTGAGTATTGCTACATATTCCGAAAGTGATCGTCTATCCCAGTTATTCTGGCACTTCAGTGTAGTGATATATATGATTTGAGTCGCTGCATAACAAATAAAAATGTATTTGAAGTTGAATGGTTTGCAGCCCTCGATACATTTCATTTTTTTAAGAGGCATTGCTGGCGTCATTTCATGGTTCTATTGGAAAATTCTGCTAAACATGTCATTTCAGGTTTTTTTTGCTCAAGTAGCTCAATTTGCCAGCTGAAGTACCCGGCGTTGCCCGGGATTTTAAGAATGTTTACTAACCAAAATCAATTTTAAAACTAAACACAGTATAAATAATATAGAAAAAAAGCATGTGAAATGTTATACACATCTCAGAATTTAGGTAGATTCAGCCTTTCAGGATTGTTCCACTAAAAGCTGAAAAGTAAAAATGTCAAATTGTCGAATGTTATATTGATGTGTATAACATTTCCCATGGTTTTTTTCTATGTTATTTATACTGTGTTTAGTTTTTAAATTGATTTTGGTTAACAAACATTCGACAATATGACATTTTTACTTTTCAGCTTTTAGTGGAACAATCCTGAAAGGCTGAATCTACCTAAATTCTGAGATGTGTATAACATTTCACATGCTTTTTTTCTATATTATTTATACTGTGTTTAGTTTTAAAATTGATTTTGGTTAATAAACATTCTTAAAATCCCGGGCAACGCCGGGTACTTCAGCTGGCAAATTGAGCTACTTGAGCAAAAAAAACCTGAAATGACATGTTTAGCAGAATTTTCCAATAGAACCATGAAATGACGCCAGCAATGCCTCTTAAAAAAATGAAATGTATCGAGGGCTGCAAACCATTCAACTTAAAACCAAAATCAATTTAAAAACTAAACACAGTATAAATAACATAGAAAAAAAACCATGGGAAATGTTATACACATAAATATAACATTCGGCAATTTAACATTTTTACTTTTCAGCTTTTAGTGGAACAATGCTGAAAGGCTGAATCTACTTAAATTCTGAGATGTGTATAACATTTCACATGCTTTTCCTGTGTTATTTATACTGTGTTTGGTTTTTAAATTGATTTTGGTTAATAAACATTCTTAAAATCCCGGGCAACGCCGGGTACTTCAGCTAGTCCTCTGTAAAGATGTAATTAAGTGAAATATTTATGATATCCATTACCGTATTCTTTCCATCTGCAAATATTTCAAAAGTACCATTCACTGTGTGAATAAAAACCTCTTTGAACGTCTATCTTACTTGGAAATTTTCGTGCGACATTGTTCTATCTGTAATTCGTTCTATTACCGTTGTAAATTTTATCATATGCAATATACATCCAGGCAATATACGTTCACTAACAGGATACATCAGATGCTGGACATCTCATTCGAACTCAAAACCACCGATAAGCTCTATAAAAAATGAATATTAAGCAATTTACAAATGTTTACAAGTTAAAGCGATCAAAATATGACTCATATTATTGCCTTTGTCTCGCTATCTACCTGCCAGCAGCTTAAAAAATCGGAGTTTAGCAATAAGCTTTTTCTAACAGTAAGAAAAGAAATCAACTACTAGAAATACAGAATGCGGCAGAAAGAACATTCCGAGGGTATAAATAAATAAATTAATAAATAAATAAAATAAATAATAATATTAATAAAATAATAAATAAATATTTTTTTTATTTTTCTCAGGTATAAAAGATTTCTTACACTATCTTGCTTTGTATTTTTGTTATTGACGTTCCAAATCAGATCGTTCTTTCTGCCGCACTCTGTATATAAAGCTAATTCAATGCTAAATGTTAAAGAAAATGTTTATATAAGATTTCCTGAATTATTAATACTAGTACATAAATAAATAATCCAACAGATATAGATAAAAATTATACTAAAATAGACAAAAAACAAGCAGAAATCAAGCACTCTGGGCATCCACGCACCAACGGCAAGATTCTGTATAAGAGCCGGAACTGAACCATAAAACGACAGAGGTAATCGACAGGTCACGTCATCAGGGGGCCTAACCATGTCAATTACCTCAAGGGGAACTTTCTGAATAGGATGCAGGTAAGCCCAAAAGACATCCCAAGGCCCCGAGTCCCCCAAAGAAGCAATTAGTCGAGAAGAAAATGAAAAGACAAACACAACTTACTGTATGGGCTCAACGCACCTTACAAGCAAGCACAAAAAAATCCTAATGCAATATAATCGGTGCCTACATACCCCAATTCCGTAAGTGACGGTTATGGCGAAACAGCAGCCAGTTCTAACCTAATGGTTACGTCATTATAACATTACTATAGCTCCACCCCCCATTACAACTTAACCAAAACACAAATACTATTCTAAACAACTTTAAAAATTCCTGAGTCTAAATGCCATTTTTTTAACACTTTTAAATTACCGAAATTTTTAGGGAAATCGTTTTTTCTTAAGTTTTCCTCGAAAATGCTACATGCCTCCAAAAAATCCCCAGCATTGTTACATATGTTTTTTATTCTGTAAAGTTGTGAGTAAAAAATATTATAATAAATTTTATAGTTTAAGTTGCTATGGAAATTGGTAAAAGTAATAACCTCGAGTTAAAATCTAACCTTTTATCATAAATTCCTATTTTTATTTCCCTATTTTCAATTTTAATTAAGTAATTTTAGTCGAAAATAATCTTTGTGCGACTTATCTGGATTTAATAATTGATTTCTGCTTGTTTTTTGTCTATTTTAGTATAATTTTATCTATATCTGTTGGATTATTTATTGTTTTTTCATTATGGGGATATGAAGCTTCTGCGCTATCCTCTATTGAAAATGTTTTCTTTGCAGGATATGTTTTATGTTATAGTGATTTAGCAGTCTATGCTTGAATTTTAATTTTGTTTATTTCTATGGTTTCTTTTTAATTACTAGTACATAAATCCACAGAGGGGAAAGTCTAGACCAGTGGTGTGCAAACTTTGGTCGACCGCGATCCACTTTCTTTCAATGAAAAATCCCGCAACCCAATGAAAATTTATTGGTACCAGCAGTCTAAAAATAGATAATAAATTGAGAAAATATTAACAAAACTATAGAAAACGAAATAGGCAAATTTTGAGGAACTATTTCAAAAATCAGTGAACTGTCAATTTTGGGTATATATTTACTTTGCATAGTAACAATTTTTAAAAAAAGTCTTCTTTACTATCTACACTTGTTTTTTGCCAAATTTCATGTGACTAAAACTTCATATTTAAATGTTAATATGCTTGACAACAAGTGCCTCCGCATTGGGAAAAAAATGTTAATATGTATTTGTATTTCATTTAGGTAAAAATTAGACAAAAATTAAAATTAAAAAAGAGCAGGATTTTAAAATTATAACCTTCATATTAAAACACTGAAAATTATAAACTTCGTTTATCTATACAAAACTAAACTAGAAATAAAATCAATGAGAAGGTTGATCCTGGATTTCATATAGTATTTGGTAAATATTGTCGTAGTGAGAGACGACATGTTTCTTAGAAAAGAGGGAGAGCCAAGTCGCAGGTGCAGAAAACGACATTGTTAAGAGGAAAAAGAGAATAAGTAACATGAGGAAAGCAGGCAACGAGGCTTGACCAGCTAATAAATGGTGACCAGCTGGATTTAATGAACTAAGCAGACGAAATTGGAATCTAAAAAGGGTCACCAGTGAGAGATGAAAAGGGAGAAAGAAATTTATAATGTCGAATTCGTTAGGGGCGCAGTATGAGATCGAAGGGAGTCGTGAGAATTTGGGAGTATGAGAAACCCCAGAGTGAACCGCAACAGTAACAGGGGCTGGCGCCCCCTTCAATTTAGATTGGAGGAAGTATTATTATAAAAATATATGTGCAACCAATAATGTAAGTCCAGGTTGACCCATTGGTCAGAAGGTGGCCACCAATGGAAGCCCAGAATGAAGAAGGGAAATTAAGTTGAGAGTAAGAAAAATTCAGCAAAGCATAGCAGAGCAGATTGGGTTGAGAAGTCAAAAGACATAGACCGCATCAGAGGCTGTAAGGGACGCATTTACCCTGGCAGATATGTACGCCCCAGAATTAATATAGAGAGAGACTAGAAGTAGTTGTGTTGAATAGACCGAAATGATGGAATGAGTTTGTAAGCTGACGTTGAGATAGGGAGCTGATGATGTTAAGAAGCCCATCGGACGGATCCAGGCAGAGGATTTGAAGTTCGTAAGCCTTAGCCCAGTGAAAACCCACGTTAGGTCCGATTCCCGCATCCAATTGTTCGCCAGCAGATCTGGACGGACGGTAAAGAGCAGTGGAGGCCACCGCATCCCCAAGCCCGGAGATGACCAGATGAGAAGGATTGTCTACAGTAGAACTCCCCGACCAGCCTAGTTCAACGGAGCAGCTATGACCCTCATCCCCAGCGTAGACTAACCAGCGCCTATCCGCAACGAGTTCGTGTCGACGGGAAAAGTCCTCGCCGCAAAAGGTTTACGCCGCAATCGTATCGTGAGGTACCCGCTACGAGGTGCAGGAGATGTCCGATGATCTAGTTCAACCAATCAGAAAGAGGCGCCGATCGACTTCTTGAATCACCGACGGAGAGCCTGTATTGTTGAAGGGGAGCGGTGCCTATTGTTATGCTAGCGCAATCTTCCAAGGTAGGGAGAGAGTTTTGTATTTTGCTTTTCTGCCAATGCCCAGCGCGTATAGTGAACGAGTTAATTATATGGGGTTAGGTTAATTTTGATTGAGAATTTTATATAGATATATATCACATGGTAGTATTAATTGAAATGATATTTTGCATAAGATATGAGTTATAATGAAGTGTTTATATATATGTATATTCTGATGTTATTTTAATAAATTGATTGATTAGAGTATACCTGAGTAATCATTTTTGGTAACATCCAAGTACTACCACTAATTAACAAAGATTACTGTTACAAATATTTGGTGACATATTTGAGAATGCTACTCACATATCATCGTTGTTTGGTTTTTATAGCTACAAATTTTGAAAACTCAGACTCGCACATACAGGTAAAAGCGAATGTTAGCAATGTAGCCTTTAAGACTGTTTGACAACTTATTGAACAATATTATATATTTTTAACATATAAAACACAGAAATGAAAATATTAAAGATATGTCAGTATAGAAAGTTTAAAGTAAATGTAATTCAGTATATAAATTTACTTCAGACTATCCGCGACCCCTCATATTTCTTTCACAACCCCTCTGTGGGTCGCGACCCACAGTTTGTGCACCAATGGTATGGACAACTGGTGTCGATCATTGTGTCAGGGGCGAATATCGAAAAGTAAGCACCAAAATGTAACGTCAAAGTAACCTACACCCACCCAACATCTCCCTATGAATACGTTCTAAAATCTCATTTACGTGCAACACATAAATGTTTCATCTGCCTTCCCCCTTTGGGCTTACTGTCAGGTGTATGCTTGGCTACTGTATGACTTGCATTTTGCATATTAGTCCGTTTGAATGGTATTTCGTGAGATTGAGGCAACAGTTGAGCGAAAGGCGTAATCAAGTTAATCAGTTCAGAGAAAACACATTTTACTAGATAAGAATCTATAAATGCCTTAAATCAACGAACTGTTTGTTTTAATATTGATGATACTTGTGTGCGGTTTCTCGGCCACGACTTTTAGAATTAGTCAAGGCCTTTCATATCCGTCGCCCAACTACAAGGGCAGAAAGGGTTAACACTCCAAATCATATCTTAAAAATCAAAGTCAGTTTACAAAGGTCTGCTGCTTCTGGTAAACGTTCCCCAGCCAGATTGGCCATTGTATCATGGAACAAACAATTTAACTGCTACAACGGAGATTTTCAGCAGGGGGCCACAGTACACACACTAGGGTAGGGTACCACACCGACACTTCAAGGATTCCACGAAATACAGTTATGAATTACTGAGAAAACAGATTGTTTTTTTCTTTTTAAAGCGTGCTTCTCAGATCAAGTAAAACAAATATTTGCAAGTGACTTCTTTAATCGGACACGGCTGACTGATAAAACATGTTACAGCAAGACCATACGCCTGTGAAATTTTTAAGAAGACTTTTACAAAGAAATGGCATCATGCAGTTTATTTAAGAGTGCACACAGGAGAAAAACCATATGCCCGTAAATAGTGTTCAAGATTTGCCGACACACGGGCCTTTGGAAGACATCAGAGTGTTTATTAAGTTAATGATGCAGTATAACTAAAATGGCTATACTCTTCTTTCTTGTGAATAGATGTATTTAATATTTCACTTTGTTATGTATGTTTATGCATAATTTATGTTATATATTTATACATACATTATGTAATATATTCACTACATTACGGGTTGTGAAATATTCCACCCTTTTTTTCCCCATTTTTTCAGAAAAAAAAAAAAAAAGAATATTGAGGTTTCTCGTCTTCATGATTTTTGCACCCATTCATCTAAGTCTAACAGAGTTCTAGGAATCAGTTAAATTGAATAACGATGGGAATTTAAAGTTCTACATTATGAAATAAAAAGTGATACATTCTGAACTAACAAAAAGAACGAATATCTTTCTATGTTGAAAAAGTTTAAGTCATAATCTTCCAATTTTTTACTTTTACTTATGCGAATTAGGCTTTTCTGCCTTGACGACTTTTAAAAATAATAAAAGAGAAACAGAAATTAAAATCAATGGAAGAAGAAATGACAGAAATAAATAATAATTATCTATCAATTTTGTTATTGAATATAGAAGTTATTGAAAATATTTAATACTTTTGGAATCCTTTTATTGAAAATGGAATGGAATTTAAACTATTGAATACGCATTATGAATTATTTATAATTGAATGAAACAAATGAATTATAGATCTAGAAAGTGTATTAAGATGTAGTGGAGGGAGCGTAAGAAAAAAATAACTAAGGTAGGGGTGCCGTTATTGGAAATTAAGTTGAGAAACACCGGTTTGTACAATCTCAGATACGGGGGAAATGTGGATAAATTTAAGCAGGACTTAATCCAACCTTATTTATTCTTTATTCTTAATTATATATTTATAATTTTATCTTTATATCCTTTATAATTTTATATTATTTTTTTTTATCATATATTCTTTATTTTATACTTATTGCAGTCAAACCCCGTTATAACGAACTTCAAGGGACTAAAAGGTTTCAAAGGTTTTGTTCGCTTTATCCGGTGGTTCGCTGTATCCCAGCCTTTAAGAAAAATGCTAGAGTTCACAAAATGTGTAACTCATTAGTTACAGTGTGTATTCAATAATGATGTATTGAAAAAATAATAAAATCTATTAAAAATGATCATTAATAAATTAAATCGACTAAAATCGATTACATTAAACTGACACAATGCTAATTAAATTATGTACGACAGGAAATCGATGGGACCAGGGCCCGACTTTGACCCAATGGGGCCCCGGGCAAAGCAGACTTTGGGGCCCCCTTTCAAAGACAGATCCAGAGGGGAGCATATGCCTCCCCCCTCCCAAGGACCAGATTTCCATATGAACAAGGGGGACACTGACCCAGGTCCCCCATAAATTGGGACCGGATATTCAAAAAAATTTCGAACAAGTCAAAAATTTGAAGAAAAAAAATAATAATAATAGGTGTTAATTTATTAATTTGCTTTTTAATGTTAATAAATAAATTCATGAAATTTTCTATTGAAATTCAAAATAGATCAGAGTCTGTAGTTATTACCCGCCCCCCCTCCAAAAAAAAAAAAAAAAAAAAAAAAAAAAAGAAAAATTAAACCAGAAACGCTTACGGATGTAAGTTTGCTTTCACTATAGTGGGTGCACTGTACCCTACCAAGGATATTTTTCTGTATCTGCCACTGAACCCATTTACTGTATTAACCAAAAACCAAAATTTCAAAAACATGTACAACTTAATACTTAATTAGGGGACCCCATAGTTTTGGGGGCCCTGGGAAAGTGCCCCACTCAATGGCGCACCCAGGGGGGGGCAAAGGGCCCAGCCCCCCCCCAAAGATATAGAAATTGCATTATAAATATTTTTATCCGTTCATCTCGGCCCCCCATGCATTATAAATACTTTTATCCGTTCATCTCGCCCCCCCCCCCCCCCCCCAAGAAAAATCCTGGGTGCGCCACTGGCCCAACTAGCCCATCCGAAAATCTGTCCGTGGGGGGGACCAAAATTTTCTTTCGTTATACACCGGATTCGCTATAACGGGTTTCGACTGCATATATTCTTAATTATATTTATTCTTCATTCAAAATTATTTTCTTATAATCTTTTTCTTTAATTAATAGTTATTTTTTATTCCTTAATTATTCTTTAAGTCCAAAATTAAGACAGCTTTTAGTGCTTTTAAGAGCTGATATTCAGTCCTGGAGTAATCGCATGAGATGCTGAATTGTTTCTGAATGAAAATTCATCTATTTCATATCTATATATATAAAACAGTTCCGTAACTGACGGACTGACATATAACGCACAGACCAAACCGCTGGATCTAAAGGGCTGAAATTTTGCATAGCGATTCTTCTTATAGTGTAGGGGTGCACTAAGAAAGATTTTTGAAAAATTCTTCTTAGATTTTTTTAAATTAAATTTTTAAGCTGTTTTAGTAACTTTTTTAAAGTTTGCATTTAAAAAAATAATTTGAGGGTTATGAAATTTATATCACGAGAAAGATCATAAAAATTCCTTTAAAATGAAATCTTTTTCGAATCTTTACCTCCATTTTCTAATTTTTGATGAAATTTTAAAGATTAATTTTTACAATTTAATTTATTAAATGCTGATCCCGTGATTTCTTTTTCTGGTACTTTAAATTGATTTATCGTCACGTGCATGACAACGAAATAGACAAAAAAAATTTTTTAATTTTCTTGGTAATGCGGCAGACGATTGGACATAATCCAAAAAAATATTAAAATACAGTAAAAGATATGTTCATCAAACTGTACTATATTAACTGTACTATATTCTTTAGTATGTTCTATTAGATTTAATTTGATTATTTTCTTCTACTTTATTTTGTGTATAAATATATCCCTTACGATTTTTTTATAAATATATTTTTTTTGTATTTTTTACATCAATTGCATAAATTGATCGTTGTATTTATTTTATATATATATATATATATATATATATATATATATATATATATATATATATATATATATATATATATATATATATATTTATTTATTTATTATTTTTTGGCATTAATTGCATACATTGACCGTTGTATTTAATTTGAATGTACTCCATAGCGAAATGCGGGTTTTCAGCTAGTTTAATATAAGATATTAAGTGGATTATTGTGAAATATTGCTGTACTGAGGAACTCAAGTAATTGGCTCATCGAACTATCTATCTTCCTTCAACATGCTACGGTCCGGTCTGCAGCCTCGTAGACTTCCCCACTTCGAGACTCGAGACAGCAAAAATGCCCAGTTACGCGCCTGATTGGTGACTGGTGGGCAATTTTTTCCTCTTCCTTTTTTTCCCCCCCGCGTGCAATCGCCCCGCAACTGGAAAGGGATTTTACCTCATCGGCAGCGATAAACCCCTCGGGACGGCGCTCTCTACTGTCGGCAACCCTGGCGCCCAAGAATCCGCAGAAGGAAAGGCGCTATAATCAACTCAAGTAACAAACAGCAGGTTTTTACCACCTGAGTTGCATGACAAGGTTTCGAGGCGTAGCGTCCGTCTAACAGTGGATTTTTAGTTTACTTTCCACGCTTTTTTAAAACCCGCCAATATTGTGCGAGTGAGTGTGTGTGCATCGTCTCGGACAGAGATCGTGTGCCTGTTTTTATTACAAGCAGTTTCCGAGTTTATCCCACAGAGCAAAGACTAGTCGAAAAATGCTCTGACTTAAAAACAGAAACGGACGTCCGATATTTGGAGGTAAACAGAGTTCGAAATTTTGTGGTGGAATTGCGTCGTCCCGGGAGAGTTCATGATCTCGACCCATGAGTCATCTCTACATGTGACGACGGGCCGCAATATTTTGGAAAAAGTTGGGGTGAGTGTACCTGGTTACTTTTCCAGTTATTAATTTTTCAGTTTCCCCTCGAAATACTTGACGATTTTGACAGATTTAATCTGTAAGTGAATAAACAGTGGAGGAAAATTAATACGTCTCATAAAAAGCTATTTATTTATTTATTTTTTTTGACGGGAGAATATTTAAATCTGTCTGTTATATGAAGTGTCATTTTAATCCTAAATTTATCTAGAGAGGGAAAAGAGAGACACAGTTGTACTTTTTAAAAAAATTAATGGCGTTTTGGGTTTTAAGTAGTAGTGCCTCAGTAATTAAAAAAAAAAAGAGGATTTTTTGTGTTCTCCGAAATTTTTTCCTGGACCATATATTGGTATCCCGTAATGGAAACATACTACATGTGTATAACTATAATTTTTAGAGTAGTTGGTGATATGTACCAACCACTTTTATTGTTCCTAATAAGTTGAGCTAAGTTAGTATTTTATGCATTAATTCAAGCGAATTTATATTTGTATCTCATATCAAGTGTTTATCATTAAAGCATTTTTAAACATTTATGACAAATATTTTCTTTTAAAGTATTTGAAATAATCAATCATTATTTTACCTTTTTACGATAAATACATTTACAACTTGAATATTAGATCGGAATAAAGGAGTATGAACTTTTAAAATAAGTACCGGCAATGCTACTAATTTCAGGAAGAAAAACATGAAATAAAAGTCTAGTCTGACCATTTTTGCCATTTCTTAGTATTAATCGCCAAACAGTCAAAATGCAAATCATAAACAAGCTTATATATATATATATATATATATATATATATATATATATATATATATATATATATATATATATATATATATATATACACACACAGAGAGAGAGAAACATGATGGTATTGCCAATGGCAGGGTTTCCAAAACTTTTCCTGCTATGGAATACTTCATAAATCCTGAAATTTTACCAAAACACCTTGTTTTATTTTGTAGGGTATGTAATCACACATAATTAATAAAAAATTTTAAAAATAGAAAAAAAAATAATTATTTATTTAGTATTTAATTTTGTAAGCATTTTAGGGCATTAATCGCTCAAACATGTTTGAATTTCTTGTAGCCGGTCGGAGGATACAAAACAATTTCAGGTTTTTGCGGAACACCTATTAACTTTCCTTGGAACATCAGTGTTCCGTGGAACATAGTTTGGGAAACCCTGGCCTATGGTATTGAAAATATTTTCACTTAGCTATATTTTATTACCAAGGAAAGCCCAATCAGCAAAAAAACTATGTTTTAAAATATTTTAACATCATGTCGCTGTACTTACGATCTTTTAAATTCTGTTGTGCCAAGATGCATCACTAAACACCCCATATTACTCTTCATTATCCGTTTTAATTTCTTACATGCTGCATATCTGCTGGTTTGGTGCACTAGGTCCCTGCCAGGTTCCGCATCAAAAAAATTCCCATTAACCAACCAACCAACCAAAAATATTTTGAAATTATTTTGCTATAGAAAAATTAAGGTCGTAAGCAGAAAGAGGGGCATTAACAAATCAAAAAAGCTGGAATTGTTTTTTCTTCCAATTTTAATAAATGTATGTACTTATTTTAAATACGTATATATGCACATAATTATTGTGTGTATGGAAACGCAGTTGTGAAATTATAAATCCGTGGAAATTTAATTGCATTTTATCTGACGAAGAATGTCAAATACATTTATTTAGTTTATTGCTCGGCCAACCGCAACATTTTATAATATCACAATATTATTATTATTTTTAATCATAATTTGAGGAGAAATGACATCGGAAACGGAAAAAATATTTTGGTTCATAAATCTGTCCTTTATTAAATTATTTTGTTGTATAATAACTCATCTACTAAACCTAAAATTAAATTATAAAGTTAAAAAAATTTGAAATGAACATAAGTTTTTTCCTCAGTCTTTTACTTTATGAAAAGTTCCGATTCCTTCAATTGGCATTAGAGGTTAGTATATGTATTTGATTCAATTTTGAAATTTTTAATTTAACGACTTATACCTTTAGGCTGCTGTGTACTAAACCTATTGGATTCGCACACCTCAATGTTAACCTATGGAGAAGATTTGTCCACCATTTACAGCTACATAAATGCTGATAATCCATAACCTGAACTTTTCTGCACCTTGCAACAGGATTCATTTTATCAATTTCGTCCACCAAAGGAATTGATTAGCGTTTAAAACACACTCTACAAGATTCCCCCCCCCCCCCCCGAATAATTTAAATTTTAAAATATTATTTGCATTTTAAAAAAAACGAAAAATGCTCTAAGGTGTAAAATTTATTTCTCTATTACGAAGCACGTACAATAATATATATATATATATATATATATATAAGAAATAGTTGGAAGAGAAAAACCAGTATGAGCACTAAAACAACTTGCAAGGCTCGATTTCTGGCGGAACGCGCCGGAACGGCGTTCCGGTACCTCTCTTTTAAAACAATATTACGATAGTTAAAAACATTTATTTAATCACATAATTACTGTGTTGTTAGTGAGAGGTCCTGGCCTCTCTCTCTCTGTATATATATATATATATATATATATATATATATATATATATATATATATATATATATATAATTTGGAATACCCCCCACAAACCCTGGAAGGTTACAGTTCCGACACATCTATTTCTAGAAATCGAGCACTGTATATATATATATGTATTTCAGGTAGTCCCTTCTAACGAAACTACAGCGGGTTATTAACGTAGGATTACTTATCGTTGCTTACCTCTTTTTTTTTAAAAAATACGCATTTTGGTACTTTTATGTTTAACTGTTTGCTGCTACTGGGTTTGGCGCGCTGCCAAAATTATAACTCGAGACACCGGGCAATTTTTTTCTTTCTGGAGGACCGATATTGAGGAACGTAATCCTACGTTTTAAAAAAAACAACTTTAAATCCAAGTCGCCAATCCTTGGACACATTTTCTCCATAGGTTAACATTGAGGTAAGCAAATCCAATAGGGTTACTACACAGCAGCCTTATATTAATCAGAAGCTGATGATACTGTGATAATGTGTACTGTAAGCACCCACTTGAACTTACGTAGTTACGAAGTCATCTGGTCAACCATGATTGATGCAGGCTTACCTAAAGGAAGACAGATGACAAAATGTATTACGCAGGCCAAAGTTCTTTTAAAGAGATTTGTATTAGGGATTCCAGAACCATTTACCCGGGTACTCCAGGGAAAATATTGCAACTAAAAATCAGGTTCCAACAGTTCTAGAAGTGTAAATCTTAGGTTAAAATAACAAGATTTTAATGGGGATAAACAATTTTACCACGTTTCCCAATTTATCACTTACTGCCTATCTATTATTACTTACTATCTATTACTATCTATTACTTACTATCTATTAACTGCCAATTAAATCTTTGGAACCCTTTGTCTTAAGTGCATCCATAGTATTAACTACTAGATCCTCCTCAACCACCTCAGAAGTCATCTCAAAGCATGGGCCATCGAGTGTCATTTGCTTTTATTGAATTATTTTATATAGAATTTTCAAAAAAAATTTCATATCTTGCAGTTCAAAACAGCAAAAATAGATTGCATTATATATTATTTAAAATTTAGCAATCTAGTCTTCGGCGAGTTTCTAATAGAGTGGGAAATTAAAAATAAAGATATAAAATCTTCACAGAAAATTTGGTAGTTTGAGCGTTTAGAACCCATTTTCTTTAATTAAATTAAATTAAATTAAATCAAAAGGAAATGTATTTTTGACTGAATGCAGTAAAATAAAATTATCTACATAATAAATAAATATAGTTTTTTCATTAATATTTAGGGCAAATGTTTTGTGGTTCACGTATTATTGAAACCCGGGTAACTCCTGGGTTTTGGAAAAGCTCGAGAACCTAAACCTGGTTCAGAATTTTTAGTCCGGTTCTGCAATCCTTAATTTGTATGTATATCCTTTATGATGAACGCCATTATGATGACTAACAAAAAGCTAGGGGTTTTAAGCACTTTCTTTCTCCACTCAGGAACTAAAAATCGATTGAAAGAAAAAGTTATTACAGTGTTGATTTTCCTAACCCCGAGAAACGAAAATCCCTCCCCAAAAATCGGGATCACTACCCCCCTCCCCTATAAAGGGATTCTTACTACAACAATGATGTCTAATTTGAACAATAGTATGAAGAACATAATGTGTTTAAATAGTTTAATTCATTAGTGTCTTTCATAATTCAAGTACCGTATTTAATGATTCCTGATTGTTTTAAGAAGTCGCTTCTTTGTGACTTTGACGTAATTATTTTTTTATTATTTATTTATTTATTTATTAAATTTTTTTATTCGTTTGCAATTTTTTTTTCAAAGTAGGCAAACGTTT
Organism: Dolomedes plantarius; assembly: GCA_907164885.2. Classification (NCBI taxonomy): domain Eukaryota; kingdom Metazoa; phylum Arthropoda; class Arachnida; order Araneae; family Dolomedidae; genus Dolomedes; species Dolomedes plantarius. Next base: position 116,276,160 of record OU015493.1, read on the forward strand.
TCTTCTTCCTCGGTTTAGAGCCAAAAATAGTTCGCATTACCGAATTAGGTATAACTAACTTTTTTAAATCTTTTTTTTTTCTTAACATCAAGGGTATTGGAGAAACAAAATTCTTAAACGAAAGCACAATTTTGTATTCTCACCTCTCAACATACTGTAAAAAATTAAGAATATAATAACACGAACTGCATATTTCTATGACGATAATGCAACCAAAAAACAATAATTTCTTGTTGTGCTATCTATGGTTACGCTGCATTTCAACTGTACTTTTATTTTGGTTGGGAATTGGATTTTTCTCGATCTGCCATCTTTTAAAGGATGTAATTTAAAATTCCTCACAAAGTATTCCAATAAAATTTTTCACAACGTTCTTTTGTTCTGTTTTCTTTAAATTGACTGTAGGATTTTTGATTTAAAGTGAAAATTTTGTAAATATTTTCCCGATGGAAATATTACTCTGAATTTATCTTTTTATCCTCTAATGTGAGTAAAAATTTTATGAACAGCAATGCAGCGTGAATGCAAATTATTGCGAAATCTATGCACAAGATTTATCTAAATACAGAAAGATTTATCTAAATACAGATATTAGTTCTGGAGATATATCAAAAACTAAACATACTTTAAATTTTAAAATAAAAATATTTTTTCAACTTGTATTTTGAATTTATAATTTTGAACTTGTATTTTACAAGTATAAAGGAATTTTTATAAATATAATGATCTTTATATAAAAACCCATTTGATGATATAAAAGCATTACAAAATTTGTGGAATAAAAACAAATCTACTTTAATTCCCTTTATACTAATTGCACCGAAAATAAAACATTTCGCGTTCTAAAGGTATACTATAGGAGCCAATCATCAAAATTCATTATGAACAGCCAGGCGATGGCCAAATGGCTAGGGCGCTGGCATTCTATTCAGATCCTGTGGATTCGAGTCCCACTGTTGGCATGGATGTTTGTAGCCGTTCGGAATCGGCTTTAAATCGGTCGTTCGGAATCGGTCTAATTAGCCCTCGTGTAGGTAAAAAGTTGACCGTAGCGCTCCAAACCAAACCCTTCATTATGAAAAAATACATAGTGAAATAAAGATATTTTTCCGTAACCCGGTTTTAACAAAACGTATTTTATTCGGATTTTTACTCATTTCGATGGGACCGTATTCTTACAATATGTCGCTATTGTGAACCGTTTCTGTTGCGTTGAACTGCAGACCAGCAAATGAACTCAGAGTTCTAGTATTACTAAGTTTTTCACATGTTGGGTCTCCCGACATTCGGAATCAACGAAGAAGCAGGGCCTTTTTATCGAATGGGCAAATCGGGACTTTGCCCAGGGCCCCCTGATGCTAGGGGGCCCCAAAACGCCCTTGGTGTATGCACCTAGTACTTGTAAAAGTATGTATTTTTATAAATGTCCGTAAGGGGGGGGGGGCAAATAGCATCTGCCCAGGGGCCCCCAGCGTTCATAATCGGGCCCTGCGAAGAAGTGAAGCTAATATCTAGATCACGGCGATAAGAAGGTTTGTATTTTGATGTTATTATATTTTACATCTCAGCTTATTCTCGTTATTCAAGAATCAGAATTAATAAACGCACATTATTAGGAGAAGTAATTATTTTTGTACTAAAAAAAGAATGCTTTAGGTCGCAACATTTTTAGTTCATTCAAAATTTTTCTAGAATTGAGATAGTTTAGTTCGCAAACAAAGGATTCGCCATTCAGCCGACAGATGGCAGCAATGAAACTTAACATGAACTCATCTTACTTCCTACTACGGTAAATTCAATAATTAAAATTCTACAAAATTTAGTTAAAACTATCTATAATGGCAATATTGCAGTCACAGACAGTTTCACGAGACACGGAATCTTCTAGCCTATAACTGGACAAGGCTGGTGGTGGGGTTACTCTGAATTTTCTGGAAGTACGAGCTTTACGGTGTTGCGTTTTATCGCGAGGTTAGCCACGACAAGTTGGATGTGTGACGTTATACACACATGCATGCTATCGGGGAAAACAGGCGTATTATATTTCTATAATGTCTTCCCATCACGTCCGAAAACATCGCACAAAACTATAAATCCAACTGGAGGATTTTTCCGTTTGATGCAAGTCGCGTCTCGTAAACTATCCAGTCCTGGGAAGTCCGCCAGGGTGATATCACATATACTCGCTAAATTTTTTGTATAATTTTTACGAAACTTGTTTTATTCTTCTTATATTTTTTTCAAGAGTACCGCATTCGCCCTAATAGAACTAATGAATTCGTTTTTACTGTACTGTATTCGTTTTTGTAGACAAACTATTCTAGTTTTATTATTGTTTAGACCAGTGGTTCTCAATCTGAAAGGCGCGCCTCCATGGAGAGACGTGAGTGATATCGAGGGGAGGCGCTGAAGGTTAGCAGAAAATATCTGTTAAACGTATTTTAACAAGACGAATATTAAATTTAGCATTAAGTATAGCATTACAAACATAGTTATCGTATAATAAGATAGTTATCGTATTTATAAGATAGTTATCGTATTTTTGTTATCTTTTGATCTATTGTTTTATACTATCACATTGAAAGCAATGTGATAGTAACGTAAACAGCATACAGCCTTTGTGTTCTTTACTGTAAACGAACGTTTCTTTCATAATTAGCGCCACTAGAATCCGGGACTTTGTTAGGCTGACTGGGTCAAAACTGCAGCACGCTCATTAACTTTTAGCACACATTTGATACACATTATGATCTTCCAAAATTTATATAAGAACGTTTCAGGCCTAGGGGGGGGGGTGAAGGGTCTGAAGGTCATTCAAAGGGAGGCGTAGACATAAAAAAGTTGAGAATCACTGTTTTAGACGGTTTTATAGCGAAAAGGAACAAAACTGAAAAAAATAAAAACTGGTATGAACGGTTATAATATTAGTATATCCTTAACCTGAAAAGAAAAGGGATTTAGTCTTTGTATGAGGACAGTATTCCATAAGACTTCTTCAGATCGCCAGGGTAGTTTAATTGCCTAGAGCATCTATCTGCAGGTGTGACATTAAAAAAAAATCTCCATCAGACGGATCGTGACAGATGAGTCCTAGTAAGCCATGTTAAAAAATCTCGCTCTTCTTCTGCCGTAGCCATCGTGGTGAAGCAAGAAATACTTGTTTTGGCTCAGTTTATATTGCTTGGGCAGAACTAAAAACAAGCTGTGTAGATCGTCTGCGCTTACTTGAAGGTGGCAAATGAAATGGGAGGTTAGAGTTTACCTTTGGCATAAAACAATTGCTTTCTAATTGGATCTTCAAAACGATGCCAAAATAGACGAGTGAAATGATTATTTCTTTTCGATAGTTTTTTAGTTCGCCTCCGCATTGGTAAAAAAAAAGGGAAGGTTTTTAGTTCATTAAACTAAACATTAAACTAAATGAACCACTAAATGCAAAACTAATTCTTTTCCCCGATAAAGATTAAACATAACATATCCCGAATAGGAGGGGGGAAAACACATGAGTATATCGTCTGAACTGGCCCATGCTACCCATTGTCCTTAGAGTAAAATAATTTTTGCTGAACGTCAAAATGTAGCCGATTGTATATTTACGCTCCATGGCAAACTACTATAAATCCAACTGAAGCCAAGTAACCCATGCCTTATTAGAACTGTAGTGATACCCAGAGTACTGTTTGCGTGAGTTTTTATCGCAGAGCAACTGCATACAAGCCACGCATAATTAATGCGAAACACTGGATTGGTTATATCTTTCGTCTGTCCTAAACTGCAGACGACTGAGAAATCGTTCTTTGAGGTGATAGTCACGTTTTTCACTCTTTTGATCTGTTGCTCCAGCCCGGAGGACGGATTTTGTCGTACTGTGTTTTCTAACTTGTTTTCCAAATTTCAGGAAGTTCTTTAAGACCATGGGGTTGGTGTCGGGACTACGGAACCAGACTAATAATTCAGATCCGGCTATCGGTTCTCATATTTTACCAGAACCGGGTACCCGGGTACTATCCGGGATTGAATAAGACACAAAAAA